>CM075018.1:4725011-4791895 GCA_037576675.1 Pangasius sanitwongsei | reverse complement strand
CATGTCTTCATGGAGCTCGCTTTGTGCACAGGGGCATCGTCATGCTGGAACAGGTTTGGGCCTCTTAGTTCCAGTGACTGGAAATCTTAAAGCTACAGGATATAAAGACACTCTATAGTATTGTGTGCTTCCAACTTTATGGCAACAGTTTGGGGAAGAACTACATATGGGTGTGATGATTATATAGTGTACATCAGCCAAAAAATTAAATGCACCTTTTGTACAAATGTAGCAAATCAGCCATGTTTGGTGTCTTTTTGAAGTTTGCTCTTTTGGGACACTCAACACTGGAGCTACAAGGTTAATGTAACTAACAAGAGAAGTTTATAGCCTCTCTTATAGCCTCTCTTACAAGCCTCTCCTTGTACATCGTACAAACCGCATCACACACATCAGATTCATTCAAGAGGTGTGTTTGGAAGTTGGAAGGCGTGACTGAGCAATAGAAATGATTTGGATGTTATACCACGGTGCTAAATTCCCAATTCTGATTGATCAGAAAGTGCTGATTAATTTTCTATAAGAGCAGCTCTGACAGTAGTTCCAGCTGCAAGGTTTATATTAATGTTATCTTTTCTATAGTATCAATTTAGACAGTGACTTGTGTAGTGGATATGGCCTATAAACAGATGATAACAAAACATGTATTTGTTTATATGGTCACATTTTCTGTAAGGGGACTGTTTTTATTTTTATTTTTTTTTAGCATTTTTGGAAGGAGTCTCCAGTGTCAGGGCTCCAGTGACAGCACGCCACTGTCTTCAGGATCGAACGCTTTGCAGTTTCTCAGTAACGCTACTAGTAGTGCTACTGACTTTGAGAGAGAGAAAGAGAGGCGGGTGAGGGAACGACTGTTTATATTCGTTCCACAACATTAACTATGAATGGCTAAAATATCAAATCTAATATATCATTCTTTAATATATATACAGAATTGTAATCGTTGTTGGATTGCTGGGGAATAAGAGGAATAAAGCACTTATGGACATATTGTTATGGGAAATAAATACATTTTGGGTTGATAAGAGTTACTCTGCTTCACACTGGGCTTCGTCACACCACCCTGTCCTTGATTATTTTCCTATAACAGCATGTCCTGTCGTGTTGAATTCCTTACTTAATGTAACTTCAGTGCAAAACTAAAGATACATCAGACACCAAAAGTGTCTTGACTGATTAACCAACATTATGCATAGAGGAAAACTGTGTAAATATAATTTTTGGTCAGTTTATTCCTTTAATTTTGGTGAGGAGCTTTGGTTGTAGAATTGTGATATTTAGTCTGGGCACTAAAATAATTCTACAGAAAAAATTGTAGAAGGTAAATCAAGCCGATTCACTGAAAGTAAAACAAAGCAGCACTCGGTGATGAGACCACGGCGACATAACAGGGACACCGTTTTTATCAAATGATTGTCATTAAAATGGAACTTAAGTAGTCACTTGTTCTTCAATACTGGTAATACTAACACACAGCACACATGTACACAGTTGCTGAATCATTTATTTAGTGTCACAACTGATTAAAATGAGCTGATAAGGAGTTAGAGATGAGAAGCCTTGTCATTTGGAAACCTACATTCATACATTCATATCTTTAACTACAGTGGCTGAATCCCTTTTTGACATCAAGTGCACTACATATCCTGAATAAGGAGTTGCAAGCCATTCGGGATTCAGCTGAAGTCATCAGAACTATATTGGCATGACGATATGCTTTTTTGTTTTATTCAGGCTCCTTCGGAACGTGACATGTATTTGTAAAACTCACACTGTCCAAAGAGGCCTCATGGAACCGAGTAATGATGTGGCGCTGGACATCATCATCACAAACGTGGTTTCCGTCTTCAGGACCAGGTGTCATTTAAACCTGCGCACTATTGGCCTGGAGGGGAATAACGTCATCTACAGACCGGAAGTGGGGGTGCGTTCTGAATCAAAGAGTGAAACTGTTGCAGAGCTAAAACAGAGACAAGGCAACGTATGGGTGTGGAATTAGTGGTTTTAAATATAATTTAGAAATGTGTTGCTTAATCTTTATACCACTGCACTGCTGAATTCTCTAATCTGATTGGTTAGAAGGTAGTACAGACTGGCCAACTTTTATGCATTGTAACAATTTACGCTGTTATGAGTTCTCACTCAAAAATGCGTCAGAAGAGTAATTTTTTCCCTCAATAAAACAGCACATGAATCAGTTGACATATTAATCTGGAATGATTGACAGTTGTGCAGATGTTTTGAACCCTCCAATATTAACGGACACTGCCTGGAAGCCCCACCCCCTTCCTCTATTTCTGACACGGCACCCTCGCTTTTTATCAGAGTAAGCAGAAAATGTTTTGAGTTCGTTAATGTAAAATAAACCTATTAGTGTATGTTTTATCTAAGTCACACATACACTAATAGGTTTTATTTAGACAACTATATAGTTAACATCACTTAAATACATACAAACCCATTTCCAAAAAAGTTGGGACGCTTTGTAAAATGCGAATGAAAACAGAATGCAATGATTTGCAAATTGCACAAACCCATATTTTATTCATAACAGAACATAGAAAACATAACAAATGTTTAAACTGAGATGAGTGTACTGTTTTACGAAAAAAAAAAATTTATTTTGAATTTGACGGCTGCAACACGTCTCAAAAAAGTTGGGACAGGGCCATGTTTTCCACTGTGTAGCATCTCCTCTTCTTTTAACAAAAGCTTGTATACGTTTGGGAAGTGAGGAGATGAGATGCTGGAGTTTTTCGAGTGGAATGTTGTCCCATTCTTGCCTGATATAGGATCCCAGCTGCTCAGCCGTCCGGGGTCCTCTTTGCCGTATTTTTCGCTTCATGATGCGCCAAATATTTTCAATTGGTAAAAGGTCTGGACTGCAGGCAGGCCAGTTCAGCACCCGGATTCTTCTGCTATGAAGCCATGCTGTTGTAGGACGTGCGGTATGTGGTTTGGCATTGTCTTGCTGAAATATGCAAGGCCTTCCCTGAAAAAGATGTCGTCTGGATGGAAGCATATGTTGCTCTAAAACCTGTATATACCTCTCAGCATTGTTGGTGCCTTTCCAGATGTGCAAGCTGCCCATGCCATATGCCATCAGAGAAGAACTGTGTTTAATGACACTGATTTTTTGAAGTGTTCCTGAGTCCATGCAGTGATATCCATTACAGAAGCATGCCTGTTTTTGATGCAGTGCCGTCTGAGGGCCCGAGGATCACGGACATCCAATATTGCTTTTCGGCCTTGTCCCTTAAGCACAGAGATTTCTCCAGATTCTCTGAATCTTTTTATGATATTATCTACTGTAGATGATGAGATGTTTAAATTCTTTGCAATTTTACGTTATGGAACATTATTCGTTGTGGAAATTGTTTCACTACTTGCCCGCACAGTTTTTCACTGGTCGGTGAACCTCTGGCCATCTTTACTTCTGAGAGACTCTGCCTCTATAAGATGCTCTTTTTATACCCAGTCATGTTACTGGCCTGTTGCCAGTTAATCCAATTAGTTTTAAATTGTTCCTTCAGCTGTTTCTTGTTAGTATTATTTACTTTTCCAGCCTTGTTGCCCCCGTCCCAACTTTTCTGAGACATGTTGCTGGCATTAAATTCCAAATGAGCTAATATTTTTCATAAAATAGTAAAATGTATCACTTTAAACATTTCATATGTTGTCTATGCTCTGTTGCGAATAAAATATGGGTTTATGTGATTTGTAAATCTTTGCATTCTTTTTTTATTCACATTTTACAAACCGTCCCAACGTTTTTGGAAATGGGGTTGTACTTATTATGGATGGCACTGAATTTGTCAGGCTAAATGGTCAAAAATGGTCAAAAATGCTCCTTTTTTAGCCGAAAAAGAGAAAAAAGGCCTCAAATTTTGAAAGAAAAAAAGATGCAATGAACAATGAAGTGTCAAATCTGATGATAATTAGAAAATGATTAGAAAATGATTAAAAACGCAGTTTTCTCTCCTGGGCCGGTCAGCATAGATGCGTTCAAACAGCCCAGTCAAACTTGCGTTGGAGTGTGAGTGTATACAGGGTTTTACTAGACACCAGAAATGTTTATGTGCATACTTTCTTTCTTCCTAATCAAGGAACAAGATTTTATGTACAGCAGTTAATAAGAAATTGTGCATGTAAACTTGTCTAGTGTCTACATCTTAACCAAAACAGACCCCCAAGCACCTGGTGGTTAAAACCCTGTATATACACGCACTTCAGTTTTTACCCTAGACAGGTGATTTGTGAAAGGACTATATCACAAATGTACTGCGTTCCTATAACATGCCTCATTGTATTTTATTCTTTACCACTCAGCCTGATGATCTTGATTGTAATGTTGCTTGTATTTTGTGTCCTTCCAGAAAGTACTGATGAAGCTCCGCAAACCTCGCATCACTGCCTCCATATGGTCATCAGGGAAAATCATTTGCACTGGAGCAACAAGGTCTTAATGATAGAATGCACTTTCGTTCTTTTACTCATATCCATCTAATCCAATATCAGTCAGCACACTAATGACAGCTCCACGTCCATTCTTAATCTTTCTCTCTGTAGTGAGGACGAGGCTAAACTGGGTGCCAGGAGGTTAGCCCGCTGCCTCCAGAAGATAGGATTCAAGGTTGACCTTTAGCTTTGTAGCTTATTTACATGCATATTAATATTTTTTTTGTCGAGTTGGTCAGTGGGTTAAATCATGGACGTGTGTGCTCTCCTGCAGGTCAGGTTTTCAGATTTTAAGATTGTAAACGTCCTGGCAGTGTGCTCCATGCCTTTTCAGATCCGTCTCATTGAGTTCACCAAGAACAACCGTCCCATAGCCAGGTACCATCTTATTTTCTTTTCATTTTAGATTTGGTTCACTTTTGTGACACAAAAACCAAATTATGCTTACTTCTTACTTCATACATCACTGGTTCTTGTGTCAGTTCCGCATTTCTTTCTCTTGCCCTGTGTTCAAACTATTAAGCAGCTGTCTGTTTTTTGTCCGTGTGCAATGTGTGGTGGCGTTATGATTTCAAGGCTTTGGGTTATTGAGCAGAAGGTCATGAGTTCAAATCTCAGCACCACCAAGTTGCCACTGTGGGTTCATAGGCACTGTGTACTGATCAGTTCTATCCGGTCTCACCTGTAAGCCACTTTAAATAAAAGCATCAGCCAAAATGAGGAAATGTACACATAATGACTGGGACTGATGTCACTTGTGGAACTGGAAACAGAAGTAGCCAAAATCTATAAACTCTAGTGTAAATCATGTAAACATATCACTTTTGTTTATACCACAGTGCTGTTGAATTCTCAAATCTGATTAGTTCTGACTGCAAGGGAAATCACAGGTTCCTGTTAATGCGCTTGTTCTAATACATTATCATTTCTACAGTGGCATCTTGTAAATGGACAGGTACGACAGACACGCCACATAAATGGATTAAACAATGTGTAAAGCACTACAAGTTTGTGGACACCTGACCATCACACCCATATGTGGTTCTTCCCCAAACTGTTGCCATAAAGTTGGAAGCCCACAATCCTATAGGATGACTTTGTATGCTGTAGCGTTACAGTCTCCCTTCACTGGAACTAAGAGGCCCAAACCTGGTCCAGCATGACAATGCTCCTGTGCACAAAGCGAGCTCCATGATGACATGGTGTGTGAAGGCTGGAGTGGAAGAACTCGAGTGTCCTGCACAGAGCCCTGACCTCAACCCCACTGAACACCTTTGGGATGAACTGGAACACCGACTGCGCCCCAGACCTCCTCACCCTACATCAGTACCTGATCTCACTAATGCTCTTGTGGCTGAATGAACACAAATCCCCACAGCCACGCTTCAAAATCTAGAGGAAAGCCTTCCCAGAAGAAGAGTGGAGCTTATTATAACAGCAAAAAAGGGACTAAATCTGGAATGGGATGTTCAAAAGGCGCACGGGTGTGATGGTCAGATGTCCACAAACTTTTGGCCATATACTGTAGTTAATACGGTGAAGTTTTCTGTGAGGAGACTTATCATTTTTAGAAGGAATCTTCAGTGTCAATGCTTTGTAACAGTCAAAGTTGCCTAGTTTAAGTTTTCCGACTTGGGAACGTAAGAAAGAAATGCATTTTAATATAGTGATACTAGAGCTAAACTGCAGGAAGGAGCTGAAGTAGAGCGAGAGTAAATGGCTCCAGTCATTTGAATTTGGCACTTCAAAGTCAAACCCAATTTGCATTAAATTGAGGAAATTCAATGCAGCTTGAGGTTTGCAGCAGAAGCGCAGCTGCATGCCACAGGTTTAAAATGAAATGTGATAGGCCTGTTGCATGCTAACATGAACACAGGATTGGAGTTGTCACATGTGCAGGAAATGCAAACCTCTGCAGTGCATGTTGCCCACAGGGGTGTGACCAAGAAACACTTTTACATTTGTTTATCGAGCAGATGCCTTCATCCCCACTGTGGGATCAATAAAGTTTATCTTATCTTATCAAAGAGGCTTATGAGTAAAGCTAAGCTGTTTAGTTATTCTATTTATTTATTTATTCATAGTGAGACAGAATAAAATACGAGCATAGACCTGAGCAGTTGAGGGTTAAAGCCTCAGGGGCCCAACAGTAGCTCTTTGACAACCGTGAGATTTAAACGCCTAGAATCCTAACCCAACACCACTGATTTATAGTATGTTTAAAATACTGTTACTGATCACAGCAGAAGAAGAGTAACAGCACCCTCCGGGGGTGAGAAGGCTACAGAGATCCTCAGACTCGGGGAAGCACAATTTCAGTCATGGAGTCCAGTATTTTGACAAAGATAACTGATTCCATTCAAATTTATTTCCAGGTTTAAGGAGTGTGTTAGTTCAGAAATCACCAAGACGTTCTTCAAACCTTCAGGACTGTAGTACAGTTATGTAATACAGCTATGCTAAGCACCTGCTCTATTTTATCTTAGTATGGACGGATAATCTCACACGGATACTGTAGATTTGAACCCATGAAAGACTGTCCTGTGATTATACCAGAACTCAATCTGCTCATACTTAATACTGTTTGAGCCGTGTAGAAGAAGAATAATGATTTATAATCTCATTATCCGGTGTCACCCAGAAGAGGATGGCTTCTGTGTTCTGTCTGGTTCCTCTCAACGTTTCTTCCTCATTTTGTCTCATGGAGTTGTCCTGCCACTGTCACACCTCTGGTTTGTTCATTAGGGATCTAAATTTACAGATTTCTGTAACGCTGCTTAGTGACAATGTCTAATAAACATATGTGTTTGTGGGGTTTTTTTTTTTGTTCTTCAGCTATGAGCCTGAGATTCACCCAGCTGCTTCATACAGAATGAAAACCCTTAGGGCCACAGTGCAAGTGTTCTCCACAGGCAACATCACAGTTACAGGTACACACTACACATTTCCTGTAGAAAGATCCTGCACATTTCCACCACGACTCCAGAACCTTTAGAGGTACTCAAAGGATGGAATGAGAACTACACAGCACCACCCTGTGTGAACTCATGACCTTTATATAAAATAACAGATGTGATGAAAAATTTTGAGAGAGATTTAATTAGAAAATATGGAAAATGTCTCAGGATTTGGCCTGTGATGTATTTTCCAATGGAGAAATAAACTGCTTAGAGTATTAAGTACATAACTTAAAGACTTACCGAGTGATTTATTGAGATGAAAGCAGCTTGCAGGCTGTCATCCTAGAGCAGTCAAGTTTCAACCAGTGCCAAGGAAATGGTGGACAGGTGACAAATTAAAGGAAAAGCGTTTTAGTAAGATGTTGGGCCAACGCGAGCCACCAGAACAGCCTCAGTACACCTCTGCATAGATTCCACACGTCTCTGGAACTCTACTGGAAGGATGAACACCGCTCTTCCACATAAGTGTAAACACCTGAGGTTTAGCTTTAGCATGTGCAGTTTTTGACATCTTGCTACTGCAATACAGGAGACGCCTGAAAAGTAGGCTTTTCTGCTCTCTCCGATAAAGCAGTCAGAGCAAATGCAAATAAAATTCACCCAGCAGAAAAGGTGATTTACTGAAGCAGAAAGGACGCAGCATGTAAAAGAGGTGCATTTGCTCCTTGTGACTTGACATTGGTGAACTTTGACCTGGCTTATGAGCCAATAGAAAGCAAGGTGGGGCTGTGGTCCCTTTTTTTTGGTAAAAACACAAAAGTAAATGGGCTGCTTATTATTAAGTAGTGGTGGTCACTGCAAACAAACTTTTGCCTACTGCTGTTTGACGCACATCTGAAAAAAAAAAAAAAATCAGAAACATTCAGGTGAGCCCTGGTGGAGTCATCCTGGAACAGGCCACACCCATCAAGATAGAAATGTTTCATCATAACATAAAGGTGATCAGGTAGAAGAACTTTGTATCGACTTAGCATTAAACAAATCTTTTTTAAAAATGTAGAGTGTTAGGTTCAAATTTGACCGTTTCAAATGTGTAAGACCTGTTCTGGATGATTGTTCTGGATGATTTGTCCCTGATGAACCTCCTTCTCTCTTCCCAGGACCAAATGTTCAGAGTGTTGCCTCAGCTGTGGAACAGATATATCCTCTACTGTTCGAGTGTCAGAAAAAACTGGCGTAAAACGCACACACAGACACACACACACACAGAGTCTGGAAAAACTGAAGAAGCACCTTATAAGTGAATGTGTTTAAGACTTTAAACTGTTGGCCTCATTGTTGTGTAGTAACTGAACATTTTAATCAAACATTATTTTAGTGCATGGACACCAAAGTCGATGAAAAGCTGTTGCTATTTTTTTGAAACGTTGGCGTTTTACAGAAAACTGAAGCTGGCTTTAGTAGAGCGACACTGAGGATGGACATTAAATGAGAGCAGCCGCACTAAACAGGATGTGATGTAATATTTACCTGCTGCATTCTGTTGAACAAAAACACTCTGGTTTATGAGACAGTGTGCAGGTTACGTGTTTATGTAATATGTTCCCATTTTGTATTTTATAATAAAGACTGAATAAAATAATCATCATGCTGCATCTCTTTCTTTGTTCAGTGTACATGATCTTCAGTGAGAATAAATACAACCAGGGTGGAAATAGGGTTGTGGAAAGTGTTGGAATTTGCGCTTCTTGAAATGAAAATGGTGTAGAGCCACAGAAATGTATTAATGTTATTTTTTTGATCCCGTGGCTCGCTGATCAGTTTCTAACACCTAATGCTTGATCCAACACTTGCACCTGCCACACACTCCCTGAGATTATATTACCTAAATGAATGATGAAATAATTTGTAATGCCATTTCCCAGAAAATACAAGTGTAATCCAGCCTCCCTGTAAAATGAGAAGAACAGCTGGCTGCTCGAGGAGTAAAAGAGCATCAATATCACCTGTTGTGAAACAGAAAGATGTGATGAATGAATAAAGAACCTGTCTGAAAAAAGGCATCTCTCCAGAAGTCTCAGAAAGTCCTGAAATTTAGTTTGGAGCCATCTGCAGAGCGGAGAGAACAGCTGGAGTCTCTTAATAAGAGCACACATACTGATGAAAAGACTTTGCTCTCTGTTTGAAAGGTCATACTTTTAACATATTTACTATACAATACTCTATTGCACTTTTATATACAGTATACTATACACTATCCCATACTATTCCTGACATTACGTAGTGGATCTTTTTGTGGATTTTCATTCAAATTAATTTAATTTCAGGATTGTGTTAGACAGCTTTATTTTCACAGTTGTAGTTAAATCCAAATCATGACATAAGGTAGTATGCACTTGAAACAGAAGTGCAATGTAAATACAGTAGTGGCACAGCTAGCATAAATATCTAATTATCTGTTCTGTATTCTGTATAAAGTAAACCCACTGCAAAAAATTTGAAAAATTTCTTAAATATCATTGAAAGTATCAAATATTTCTCATTATAAGATTATAATAAAACAAAAGATAATTGAGCCTATTTCTAGCCATTTTTTTTACTCATTTTAAGCTTATATTCTTCTATTGATATGTACTTTTTCTGTTATATAGAAATACATTTTTGAAATGAGCTAAAAATATTTGCCAATGTAACAAGAAATTAGTAAAAACATTAAAACATTAAAATATACTGGGTATAAAAAGTCTACACACCCCTGTTAAAACTAAAAAAAAAACAAAAACAAATGAAGGTCATGTCAATTTTTAAGGGATAAAAAAAAAGGAAAACAAAATCTGCAATTTTAACAGGGGTGTGTAGACTTTTTATATCCACTGTATGCACAGTAATTTTATATTTGTCTTATCCCATAAGTAAGCAATGAAACACCACAATGTCTGCTGTTATAGAAAAATAATCAACAACAGTGTGGTGTGACACAAAACAGAGTTACTGTTTCCACCCGGAAGTTGATTATTTTCCTACAGCAGCATGTCCCAAAGTGTTTTATTCTTCTTATACCACAGCAATCTGCCAACACTACCAACATTTTTATTCATTCAGTGCTGTGGAACGTCTGAAACAAGTTAGTTCCTGTTATCACTTACGTTATAACTGTTGTTCCCTCACCAGCCTCATTTGCTTTCGAAACATGCAGCTTACCATAACTGTTATAAAGCACCGACACTGGAGACTCCTTCCAAAAATGCTAAATAAACATCTCCAAAAAAAAAAAAAAAAACGGCAAATTTCACAAAATTCAATATTTTAAACCCGTTTATGAGGAGCATCCACAGTACAAACCCCTGTGAATGAGCTGTTACTATAGAAACAATAGCATACTAGAGCGAGCACATGGATATAATATAGAATATTAATCAACACCTTGTGACCAATCAGATTGGAGAACACTGCTGTGGTATAATGAGAAACATTATAATTTTGGCAATATTGAAGGTGTTTTCACTTGATTTTTTCAGTACCGTATCAATTTTTAAATGAAAGCCTACTATAATAGAAAAAAAATATATATTTGTTAATAACTAATGTAACCACAACAATGAATAAACAAATAGAAGATTAACAAGATATTTAGCCGTTGCCTAAAGCTGTCTGTAAGAATGAGTTTGTTCACAACAAATAAGTTAACAGTACAGTACAGACTGACATTGTCACTTCCATTTTTTTTACACAATAGTTCACCTCCAACTGCTGAAGGAAGTCAGAAAGTGTGCGTTTGTTGGAGGAGGTTCTAGACCGCAGTAGGATGAATCTCTTATGATGTATAACAATTAGCAAACATACCCACATACAAAATACTAATTCAAGAGACAAATGTGTCTTTTATGAGACAAATGTATCAATCTATTCAGATTATTTCTTTAAACAATTTCACATCAAAATGTTCTTTTTTTCCCCATTTCACAAATATCGCCATGACTATCCAAAACTATTCATGTTGAAAGTATTCTTCAAAATCATGTATTTAGAAAAAGATTAAGACCAAAAAAAAAAAAAATAAATGGCTGCATTTCAGACTTGTGGTGCATGACAGTCTGCTAACAGCCATTCTACTGACTGTAATTTCTCTCTTGGGTATCAGGGTAGGCTCAGCCTCATCACCAATCTCTCTCCTAATTTCTATTAATCAGGTCATGTATCCTTCCATCACTGATCAACAAGCTCTTCTTCATTCTCTTTCTTTATCCTCTTTCTCGTTGGTTTGGGATCAGACTGCCGCCAGGGATTTCTGTTCCTGTGACAGGTCAGTCTTGGGCTTCTTTCGCCATCGGTAGCACAACAGTGTGCTGTCAAGATGGTTCCTGTGGAAATATCAGTGTGTGTCTATGTGAGATTCACATGAATGGAAGATGCGCAATCAGGTAGCTTTACGATATTATACTAATATAATAAGTAAGGATTAAAACACTTGGGGGCGTGCTCTTATAGGAAAATAAACCAACGAAGGTGTGGTGTGATGAAGCGGACTTACAGTTACCACCCTGAAGTTGATTCATTTCCTATAACATCATGTCTCAAAGTGTTTTATTCCTCTTATTCCACAGCCATTTTTATTTATTAAAGAACATCACATTGTACCCATTTATAGTTACGTTAATGTTGTGAGAAGTTTGAAGTTAGTCACTTATAGCGGATATAAAAGTCATTCCCTCGGCAACCTTTTTTTTTTTTTTAATCTCTTTCTCTTAAACTTAATAAGACAAAAAAGCAGCTTGTTATGTTATCGGGAAAGTGCAAAGTCCTCTGTCGTGAAGGCTGGTCAGAAAACTTTCAGTTACAGAAAACTCCCTCCGAGAAAACGTCACCATATCTGTGTAACAATGTAAGAAATTACAAATATCAAGTTGTTTTTTTTTATCCATTTGTGAACTAGAGGAATAATATAAATCTTTGAATTGCCTTGCAAACAAATTACTGTCAAATTAGCTGCTTTTACAAAAAATTAATCAACACCTTCTGACCAATCAGAATCAAGAACTCAGCAGCACTGTGTTATAAGGTTCTATATTCCAGCTTTCTTACATTGTTACACTGAGGACTGTGTAACCAGCCTGATTCAGGTACTGCTCACTGCAGTACAAAAAGTCCATGGGGTGGAATCAGACCCGATCTAGCTCCTCCTGTGTGGGTAGAGTCAAGTCAAAAGTCCAGTGGATGGAGATAATGAAGTGTTTGGGGCTGGATGGCATTGTCTGGGTTCAGGTTAGGCTTTGGAGTTGTAGAAAGTGTTGTGCTCCTCCCCCTGGACTTTTGGTTCTGCAGCGAGGACTCTCTCACCCCATTTGACTACCAGCAAGTGAAAGGGGATAATGCAATGTATGTAATGTGTGTGTGAGTGAGTGTGTGTGTGTTTGCTCACTTCATGGCGAGCTCTTTGGAGATCTGCTCCAGTGATCGGCCCTTCGTCTCCGGCACGAACACGATCACAAATACGAGCAGCACAAAGCTCATAGCAGTGTATGAGAAGATCACACTGGGGAGGCCGATCTTCTCTGCAACGAGTCGCAAACACAAAATGGCTTCACACAACTTTTCTCTATGTATATGATATATAAATTTTAAAAAAAGTATTGCAGTTAATATTTTAGCCAATAATTGATGTGGATCATGTGACATTTAGGAATAATTAGTAAATATAATTCATTTGTTTCTAAATGTGTGATTGACTGACACATCCCATTAAACGCATTAAAAATATGGAGTAAGTCATGGTAAGCCCCACCTCCTCTCCATTTTTACTTGCTAATGGGCCTGCGGTCCTGTCACAAGCTGTAGTCTGTAGCTCTCTATTGTTAGCTGTTGTTCAGTTAAATAATACTCATATAGAAATGGTGCAGCTGGCAATCTCTGGTCTGTCCATCCTTCTCCGACCTCTATTAACCTCACACTCACTTATAACAGGTCAAAAAATGATCACTTTGATTAGATCCATTTATAGATCCTATGCTTTAAAGATTATATCCAGAGTAAACAGGTTTTAAATATATTATACTCAAAGGTGTTAGCCTTCATTTATACACACAATTCACAACTTCTGCCACAGGAAACCTAGTCATTAATTGCCTTATTACCATCATATCAACATATATATTTTTATATACAGTGTATTCAGCAAGTATATGCATGTTGAAAGGCACTTTCACATATGCATACAGACCTTTTGACTTGAACCCTGGAGTGTTTACCCCCTCTGTGCTTTTTGTTTGGGCAGGTGTGAACTCAGCGATCATGCTCAAGCGCACACTAAAGCAATCATAGCCGCCTGTGAGAGCACATCGCAGTCCGTTTCTAGCTGAACTCTAGTGTGACTTATTAGTGGAAAAATGTGGGGGGAAAACACATGGAAAAGATCTCTGATGATCTGAAAATCTTTTTTTTTTTTTTGGGTACATGTATTGTAGAACTGAACTCAGTTTTAATATGTATTGTCATCATTATGTGGGTCTACTCTGCTGCTGTCTCCAACTGTGTAAACTGACACTGATGACAGCTATGAAAACACCCTGAGCCCTCTCTCTTTCATTGAGCAAGTTCCTGGAGCCTCTGAATTGCAGGAATTCTGCCTGTGACTTGAAAATCCAGCCAGATACGCCAGACATCAAGAGGAAATGTATAACCTGTCCCTGACCAGCCTCCTCCAATTTCACTCATTCCTGCTGGCGCATCATTGTGCAAATGTTATAAACACTTTAAAGCACTTGGGTAAGGTTGTTAGGGTGGCATGGTTAGTCACGGTGTATGATCAGACAGTTTCCTCATTGTTGACTTTTTCAAAACACAGATTAAATTGCATTTCCATTTATTACTGTCTACCTGTTCATTTTTTATGAGGTCAAGTGCATTTTTCTACTTGTCCTAAGCCTTTTGTGTCCGGCTCCAACTCCTAACAACACTCTTTCTCTGAACTTCAGCAACCTCCATTTCCCAGAACAGGGGACGCAACTGCAATGAAAACCCTTTGGCTATCAAGCGCACATAACACCGCATTGCTGACCAGAACAAAATTAAACAAGACTATTTTTGGCTAAGCAGCGCTGCACACTTCGATGCTAGTTACATATATATATATATATATATATTTTGGCTCAGCATACCACTTTTCCTCACAGCCATTCTCTCTTTCAGCTTATAACAACAACGTGACAGTTTACAACAACAAAACTGAAAAGTCATTCTCAAAAATACCTAAGACAGAAGAACAATAACTTGCAAGTTCATCTTTCTTTTTCCTTTTTTTGTTGTATATCCAAGCATGTGCAAAGATAGTTTTGTACAAAGACTTCATCATAAAATTTTCCTTTAGCTTTCACCAGAAGCTTCTGTGATTTTAAACGGAGGACTAATACTGTAATACCATGAAACCGTGATATTTTTAGACTAGGTTATCAAACTGTGAAATTTTCAAACTGTGATACCTTTACACCTAGGTTAGACTCTCTTTACCTGAAGGATGAACTGAGAGAAAAATCAAGGTGTTAATATGTGATGAAAGGGATGTGACTGACTACAGTCATCGATTTTACATAATTGAACATAATCGTCTTAATCACTATAACATCTCTGTCACATAAATATGACCTTAACCCTTGGACACATGAACATTCTGTCATCTGGTTTATTTTTTTTTTAATCATTTGCTGATAGCTTTTATGAGTAGACTACCTCATTATCATTAGGCAGTAGTCATTAACTAATGCAGGGTATATTATCATAATGATTATTTAACGAAAGGCAATGCTTATTTCCTTAACTTACACAAGGGATTACATAATGTCCTACCTTGAACCCTGAATATTTTCGATATGTTCTTATCATCATTACTTGTTAGTACTTGACCATTTCTAAGCAATTCCTACAATCCCTAGTTTCTAAGCAACAGAAGAAATGATTTACTGTTGAAGTAATTAATGGCCTCATTAATACTAACAAATGAACAAAGTCAGTGGCATTGATGTAACTTGTGTTTTGCTAGGGACAAGAACAGAAAAAAACTGCATTAATGATGCATCGATTACAAACGAGGCACTGTATTTCCCATCAGTTTCAAACACTTCTTATATAAGAAATGCACTGCTATTCTAACTACCATAACCAGCTTTTTTTAAACACTTCTACAGAATGATGAATGCTTTGGAAATCATTTAAAATTCAGTTGCTATGGTTTACATTATCTACATTGTGTCTTCCCTGGGAGCTGTTAACAGGAAATAGAAAGGAATCCAAAGCAAGCGAGCTAGCAGACGCACCAATGATCTATGCTACTTCCGTTCAAGCTTTATTTTTCTTCGTAATGTCTCTTTATACATTTAATGATCCTAATCCTAATGCAGAAAAACAGAAAATGCTGAATCATCCTGCTATACTGATTAGTTCACATGAAATGTCATAAGCCATATCCATATTCAACTGTAATTCATATCTGTAGATAATGTGGCTTGCCTGTGAGTGTGAGGAAGGTCATTGATATGAGCAGGTTCATGGCCCAGTTGAAGGCAGAGACCACAGACACGGCTTTTCCTCTGATCCCAGTGGGAAAAATCTCGCTCAAAACCACATAGACCACTGAAATAAATATACACACAGTCATAATATGACACCTCATCACACCTCTTATTGCTGCTTTATTGCGTATTACATCATTAATGATGCTAAGAAAAATGAATTTAAGGTTTTTTTTAAATATTACTAACTGCTCAGCAACAACACCTGTGATTAAAGTAGAAATTTTACTCAAAATGAATATCCAATTCAGTAACTAGTGCTCTAGACTAAAATATTTCATTGACTGAACTTGATTTAATAAAATTATAGTCAATCTATTCGCAACTGTGGGTATTTTGACGTATTGACGCAAGCGCTTACAGATCACATTGATTAAACAGATCTAAATAGATCAGACAGAGAAACAGAGAAAACACCATTATGCTTGCTTTTGCTGGTAAATGTTTATGGTAATTTAATTTATGATGTGTGATAATATAATACTGCCTTCTCACAAAAATTCTCAACAACCTTGTATTGTATTTATTATTAATTCCAAAGTGGAACTATATGATCATCTGTATAGCCTCCAGCATTCTGGTACACTTTTACCTCCTGGCATTCTAAATATCTACCATATCGTTACACCACATCGAGTTCAGCTACACAGTGAGGTTTTGGTCCTCTTCAGAGACGAAAGTAAGTCACACTGTGTCCTGAACTACATCAGCCATACAGCATACAGTGTAAAGCTAAAGAAGCAAACCTCAGAACTTTGTCTGTTGAGCTACATTTGGTGCAAATGCACACTGTAGTAATATGTTTCTATTGTATAAAGTGTTACTGGACTTACTTGGTCCCAGGCTGAAGGAGAAAGCTGCCACATAGATAAGCAAACTGACCAGAGAGATCCATTTCAGGGAAGGAGACACCTCACTCACTGACACAGATTCTAATGAAATCTCAGATCTCTCTTTCCAAGGCTCCTCTGCTGGTGTCTCAGAGTTCGTTACTGCTGCTCTGTGGTCCTCTGTGGAGTTTAAAATCCAGGGTACCTGAGTATTTTTAAAAGGGTTTATTTGAAGATGAGTGCTATTCTGTTCTGACAAAAAATCAGCATGTGTGCTTGTCCTAATGCTAGCATCATGTCCCTTCCACACTGAGGTTTGATTTAGCTGGCCTGGGCTCTGGCACAGGCTGGCCACTTGTGTTTGGCTGTGTAGTGTTATGCCACCCAAAGCTGCTGTCGACAGGGTCATGACAACAGCACCTACGCAAAGGAAAGCTTTGGGCCCGACTCGGTCCACCAATAAAATCGCTGGGACTGTACCGATCAGTTTAACCACACCGAGGCCAGTGGAGGCGAGTGTAGCAGCCTCGTTACTGTGGAATCCCACTCCGCGCAGCACTGTGGAGGCGTAGGCCAGAAGGTTGGGCTGTCCTGTAGCCTGCTGGAGAAACACCAGCGCCATTCCCACAAACACCCTCCTCCGCATGTTGGCGTGAGAGCGAAATAGATCCAAAAAACCCTGCTGATGCTCAGCGTCCAGAGCTGCCATGACGACCTTCAGCTCTTCCTCCACTGCGTCTGGGATGGTCCCTCGTAAACGGGCGAGAGTTTTCCGTGCCTCCTTCTGTCTGTGCCTGGTCAGGAGAAAGCGCGGGCTTTGGGGCAACACAGGCATGATGGCCATCTGCAGGCACGCAGGCACCAGAACGCCACTCAAAGTGAACCTCCAACCGTCCACCATTCCTGCAAACACCCAACTCAGCCCAAATCCCAGCAGGACACCCAGGACCACCATTAGCTCGTACACACATACGCACCTCCCACGCCAGGCAGCAGGCGCCACCTCTGCTATGTACAGACACGACGCCGTGCCCGAGAGTGCCACAGCCATTCCCACCAACACACGTCCCACCACCAGCGTCCAGAAGGAGGGAATGCAGACGCTCAGCAGAGTGCCACACGTGCACAGCGCCGCCGTGAGGATGATGGAGAAACGGCGTCCATAATGGTCCACAATGGTGCCACCTGCCACTGAGAGCAGGAACGCTCCGAGCAGCAGGGCACCCACAGCTTGTTCCTGCTGCGGGCACGAGAGCGCCAGTACCTCCCTGAGCTGGAGCAGCGCTCCAGAGATCAGACCCATCTCATAGCCCAGCATGAGACCACTGAGGGAGGCCACGGACACCGCGCACAGCACCAGCACTGCTCCACAACCTGGACAGAGAACAGTTACACATGAATATAGTGAAACATAAACCATTTTTAATTAGCAACTGTGCAATACATCTCAAAATACGCAATATATCTTGTCTTCATCTCAACTTTTAGCAGTATGAACAACATCGATGACCCAATATTGTTGTGTTTTTCCAATATACACGCCCACATGGTCTCATGCTTGCTTGCACAACTCAGTTCATTAGAAATGTTTAAAATTAAGATTAGGGCTAGAGACAGGGTTAGCATTTCTACATTTTCTTACATCTTTCTTTGTCTGAAATGATATAAAAATATACACCTTTATAATTGGGTGTTTAGCACCTGTATGAGCACCTATTTAGATATATTTTCACATATATGTGAATATTAAAAATTGACATTATTGAATGTATTTTATTCATAATTATATATCATTTATATCTTGGTATGTGGTAAATATTTGGAATTTCAGTGCCTAGACATTGCACATACATATAATTTGCATATAAGGTAATTAAGCGGACCCCAGATTCCTCACTTCTAGTCAAAGTCCAGATCCCTCTTTTTCTATGAGATACTCACTCCACCAATAGTGAGTGATCTTTGTGCTGCAGTATTCTTGGGAAGCTCAGCCCTGATCTTATGAGACATTCTAATGAATTTGAAAGCAAGGACAGTTCTAAAAAAAAATGGTTTTCTACAAATAAAATAGTTTAAAATGGGCCATCTGGATCTGAACAGAACAAAAGACAGGTGACATGTGCCATAAAACATGATGGGGCATGCTGTTATAGAAAAACAATGGAATGGTGTTACATTTACTGTTGTGGAACATCACCGAAACAAGTCGGTTCCCGTTATCACTTACGTTATCACAAATAAAAATGTGGCCCCTCGTTAGCCTCTTGTTTTTCTTTCTCCTGAAGTTAGTAAGACCAAAAAAATGCAGCTTGTCATGTTACAGAGAAATCGGAACACGCAAACCACTCTGTGACTTTCCTGTGGCAGAAAACTTACTGATCTTTGCAATACGCTGACGCCCAAGACTCTTTCCATAAATGCTCTCACCTTATACAAAACATCACCATACGAATGATTATATGTTTTTCTTTGTTTAATAAGGACACATTTTTTAAATCTGTTTATTATTATTAGCCTTTGATAGTATGAGGTATCCACCAAACAAGTCTGTGTTAGTTGTTACTATAGAAACAATAACATATTAGAACAAGAGCATTAACATAAACCTGTGATTTGCGGTGCAGCCGAAATACTGTCACAGAGCTGAAACCCTGCTACATGAAACCCTGCTAAATCTATGAGCTCAGTGACATTTTATTTAATTTCAAAATGAAACATAGTAAAGTGAAACAATCAATAAAATTAATCAGCTAATGGTTAATGTGAGAAACAATTTTTCATGTTATGGGTATCCACAAAACTACTATTTCAGAAAAGTGAGTGTTGTGCTGTAAATTTAGCAATTGTTTGTAATTGTACATATGTAATAACACATGTAAATATGTAAATATGTAATAACACATGACAGACCATGGGATTACATGAAAATAGTATCACACCACACCGGCGTGAATTATTTTCTTATAACCGCACAGTCTGGACTGTGTTATTTTGCTTATACCACAGCAATTTGCCAACAATTACAATTTATTAATGCACGGCAGCATTGTGCGTTTTAACGGCTTATATTAGATTTAATGTTGTGGAATGTCCGATAGACAAGTTATAGCAACAATAAACAGTCACTCCCTCACCGGCATTTCCCGTCCGCTCTATTTAAAAAAAAAAAGAAAAGAAAAGAAAAAGACAACGCAGCTTGTCATTTTTAACTCCTCTAGCCTGAAAATTGGGAAAATTTGCAAAGCATTGTGACTGTTACGGACAAAGCACTGACACCCAACATTCCTTCCATAAATATTAAACAAATGTCTTGTAAAAAAAAAAAAAAAAAAAAAACTTCACCACATAAACAATTGTACCTTTTTCTTTTGATAAACAGCACGTTTTTTTAAATCCGCTATTAGTCTGAGATTATGTGGACTGTCCGCCGTACAAGTCCCTGTGAATGAGCTGTTACTATAGAAACAATAATGTCCAAGTACAAGCGCATTAATAATTCGTGAACTGTTGTTCACATTACAGCCGGAACTACTGTCCAAGGTGTGCAGTTATACAAAATATTGCACAGCTTCTGACCAATCAGATTCAAGAATTCAAACGCACTGTGGTATAAACCAGGTTATGTAACCTGGACAGACTTTCACATTCTCTTGTGTTTTAGAAAGCGCTACTGTAATTAACTGACCACTACTGATAGTTTTATGGCCTTCTCTTTAAATGGCTAAAGCGCTGCCTCATCAGTGCACTCAGAGGAGAAAACACTAATCACGCACTTGTCTCTTGCAGCTAGGTACTTTAATGGCTGCTGTATTTCCAGGCAACAGTAGCATTTTGGCATTTCTGAACTAGAAAGCCAGCAGGTTGTTTGTGTGTCTATACAATTATACATTCAACGAGCTGCTCCTCACTCACAGCACTCATAATCATGACAACGTAATCAGCAGGTTGTGTTTTGTTACTTGTTCATGCAGCTATAAATGTCTATACCCTGATTAAAATCAGATAATGGATATAATAAATTACTTACATGCAAATGAGCAACTATAAATTCTGACGCAACACGGTGATTACTGGGGACTTTCTTCTCTCTACACTAGGGCTGTTTACGGTGTCATGGTGTATGATTGGATATTTACCTCACTGATGACTTTTACCCAAATACAATTTAAAACTTATTTCCCTCCATTACTGTCTACTCTAATAATTTCTTTTACCCAGTCAAGTTCCTTACCTAGACCGGTCAACCTATCTACTCGTTGGAATATTTGTGTGTGTGTGTGTGTGTGTGCATCCTACCAAAAAAAGACAAACGTGAGTCAGGTGAAATGCATGCATCCTTACAAAAAGACAAACGTGAGTCAGATGAACTGCGTGGCATTTATTAATGACGGAAAAGGAAACAGGACAAGAAGCGGAGAGACAAGACTCATGTGCGTACCTCATACAAAAACCTTTTTCATTAAAATATCCATAATTCAATGCATATACCATATACCCTCTGCTATCCACTACTGTCGTTAACATTATATTGCTAGCCCTGCTGCTACTCCGAGCAACTTTATCATACAGAATGGCTATGGACCGCACAGAAGAACACGGCACTGCTGACCGTAACTAAATGAAATGATTATCTATGTTTGGCTAAGCAGCGCCGCACACTTTCGCACTAGTTTCTTTTTTTTTTTTCACCTTCCCTCACAGCCATGCTTTCTTTCAGCTTACTACAACAACATGATAAATACTGACAGTGTACGAGATTTGAGGGAAAAGGCACTCTCAAATACATCTTTCTAAGAAAGAAGAATAACTGGATTTTTGTGTTTTTGTTTTCTTTGTTTTATACTGAAGTTTTCATAATAAATTTTTTCTTTACTTTCACCACTGCTTGTGTGTTTTTACATGGTCGATTGCTACTGTGATGCCATGATACCATTACAGTTTTAGACTAGATTCTCATACTGTGAAAATTTTAAACACTAACACCCTTACTCTACACTGATACTTTAGCTATTCAGAATGTCAGAAAGGTCCAACCTGTTGGGATTATCTGTTGTATAAAGCCATGTCAGATCTGTGATTTTAAGTACAAAGCACTTGCAGTAGTAACAGACTTACAGCCATATTTGTTTTGCTCTAGGTGTGTCTCACGTCAAACAATTATCTCGGTCTAGTGTTTGAACAAGTTAAGGAGGGGCTGAGAAACACTTCTGGAGTTTTTAGCTACAGCATAATCAGTGTGTTTAGACTCTTTCTTTTAGATGTAGACTCATTCTTATTTCTTACATTTCTTTTTTGCCTGAAAGTTAACTATAGTTTAATACGATTTTACTTTGGTGCTTTAATGTAACTATATTTAACCCGCTGTTGAATTCTCGAATCTGACTGGTCAGATGGTGTTAATTTTCTATAGCAGCAGCTCTGACAGTAGCTTCGGCTATAAGGCAAATCACAGGTTTTCTTGTGTATTATTGCACTCTTATTGTTTCTTTATACCACAGTGCTGCTGAATGCTCGAATATGATTGGTCAAAAGGTGAGCATTATTTTTATGTAACAGCACAGGTAGTTCTGGCTGTAACATGTTCTAATACGGTATTGCTTCTATAGTAACATCTCATACACATGGATTTGTGCGATGGATCCTCCACATAATCTAAGACTAATAATAAACAGATTTAAAACGTGGTGTTTAACAAATTATGGGTTATGGAAAGAATCTCGGTTGTAAGCACTCGGTTACACTATCCTAGACTATACTAGACAAGCTGCGTTTTCTGTGTGTGCGCGTGCGCGCACGTGTGTGTGTGTGTGAGTGTGTGTGAGTGTACGAGTGAGAAAGAGGTTTATTTAACATTTTTGGAAGGAGTCATCAGTATCAACGCTTTGAAAGATGTCAGCCAATCAGATGTAAAGCTATAAGTTTAAGCTTTCTGATACAGGAGAGTCTTCCAAATGGAGAACGGTTTCTCAGCAACACAAGCTTTTTTTTTTAATGATGTTTAATTCATTTTTTACCCAGTTGTCTATGTAGAGTGTACGTTCCAACATGTGCTTGTAATGTGACTGTTTTTGTCAATGTTATATTCGTTATATATTGTAACAGGTCTCTCTTAGAAAAGACATCTTCATTCTGATCTCAATGACCCTGTCTCTGTAAATAAAGGAAATACATACCAATCTTTTTCATCAGTTAATGCATTTGGTCTTGTGGAATGCTTAGCTCAGGTCACAGCCTAGCATTTACAACCGGTTTATCTACCATGTAAACTAGCCTCAAGGTCAGCTGCTTTCCATATTAATCGCTTTGTGTTGTTGTTGTTGTTGTTTTTTTTAACAGATTTCTTACTTGTTCAGTTTAATATTTACACATGAATTTATAAATAAAAACATTATTCTTACCAGTTGATCTGTTGATTAATCTAAAATTTTTTTTATTTTTTTTTAAATAAATAAATAATACAAACCACATCCCGCCAGTGTAAATTTCCATTTAGGATAAATGACCCTGAAGCAGTCGGACCTGTTGTCGTGATTAAGACATGAGTCTGAACCAAAATGGTCTCTATTAGTATTACTATTGTTTTGTTGTTGTCATTGTTACTGTTACCAAAGTTGTTGTAATATAGCAATTCAGACCTCAAGCTTCTCTAGAGAGTCTGGTAAGTTTAGTCAATAAAAATGGGCAACAACTGCATACATAAAGGAGCCATCTATATAAAGAAGCTATTTGGCTGATATGGCTGATGATCAGCTAAAGATCTTTTCCCACAGAAAGTCAGCAAACACTCGAGCTTATCTTGTTTACTCACCAGCAAGTGCTTCACACAAAACTTGTGAATAAAGCTGTGTTAAACACGGGATTCTGCAAACTTTTTTAAATCCAGTGACTATCCTTGTGCCATTGACTCTATAGTCATTGAGTCATATATTATTTATTACATTTCTAATCCTAATTGACAGATCACATAATGGGTTTAAATGGCTTTACTCAAAAGCTAATAATGGTACATGGTTGCATAACATGACATATTTGAACAAATGGATTGCATTCAAAAAATAAAAAAATAATATAAATAAATATGTGCTGCAATCACCGGAGGTGTCCCTGGCTGCCAAAAAAAAAAAAAAAGACGAAACCCATGCAAAACCTGCTTTGGGTCTTTCACTCTGAAAAGTTAAAGGACTGCCTGTGTACCGTGACACAAACCATACCTGTGTGTGCAGGTGCAGCTTTCTCAGTGTGTGTGTGCACATCCTGTGCACGCAGATCTGCCTGGTTCAGGAGATCAGAGGTCATTCGAACCGTCTCAGCTGGAGGATCCATGCTCTCCCACCAGGGCAGTGCAGCTGCAGAGTATAGAGAGATGCTGTGAAAAAGTGCAGAGAACGTTTTGAAGGTAACGGCGGTCATGGCAGATCTACCGTGCCCAACAAATCAGAAGGAGTTTGTGCCATTGTGTGAGCTCAAGGAATTCGTCCTATTCGGGTTGGAATGGTTTTACATGGGGAGGTGGGGGTTATGTGGGGAAATAATAATTATTGCAGGAGTATCTCTGTGTATCTTAACCCCTTCTGAATCTGTCATGGCAATATTATTTACTGACTGTGTGTTCACGCATCAGGAAAGATTACTCCATATTTTACCTGCTTTAAAATTTCCAGTAGAAATATCCCCATTTAATATACACTCACTGTCCACTTTAATAGGAACATCTCTACACCTGTTCATTTATGCACTTATCCAATCAGACAATCATGTGGAAACAGCACAATGCATAAAATCATGCCGAGACAGGTCAAGAGCTTCAGTTAATGTTCATATCAAAAATCAGAATGGGAAAAAAAACTGTGATCTCTGTGACTTGAACTGTGGCATGGATGTTAGTACCACAAGGGCTGGTTTGAGTATTTCAGAAACTACTGACCTCTTGTGACTTTCACACACAACTCTAGAGTTTACACAGCATGGTGCGAAAAACAAAAAACACTGAGTGAGTGACAGCTGATACATGTTTGAGTGTACATCTCGTCTGAATTGAGATGTTTTCCCATTATGTCCTGTGGGAAAAGAGGATTTGCGTTTTTTCTTTTGGCATAATAACACTCCAGGAAGCAGTCTACTGCTGAAACCAAAACAAAGCCAAGTACTGGCAGTTTCAAGTGCAGAACGCAAACACAGCCTACAGGTAAAAGCCTACACATGCCTACACAAATGATCAAGCGCAACCTGCGATTGCTTATTTTATGGTTATGCAAATTGATCCTCATCATCATTACAGACGTCCACATTTCGTAGCAGACATGCATCCAGAAAACTAATCCCACCCGAATAGTACTGAAGACTGAAGACACATCAGCTTGCTGTTTTTGCCATTCAGGATGTTTTTTTTTTTGTTGTTGTTTGGTTAAAGCTTCAGTCTTTCTCCATGCCTTAACATTGACTTACCTGGAAATAGAGCACCATAAATTCATACATTAAAATAAATATTTTTTTAAAAAGTCACTGGTTGCAGTTTAATGCAGTTTAAGTCAAGGCAAAAACAAACTTCTGATTAGCTGATTAGAGGAGCAGCAACATAACACACACTTGACAGGACAAACCTGACAAGGTCAAATCAACTTTAATAGACTTTCTGGCAGAAGCTAAACACAATGAAACAAAACGAAGTGTTAAAATTTTTGACTTTTAAGCCGCCTGTTGCAGAAATAAGTCACAATGTGAATCAGTCCTGTCATGTTGTCAACATAGCTGTTCTCTTCTCACAGTCCGTTAAAGGAAGTACACTAAATTCTCAGAAAACTCGACTCTTAGATTTAACGGTAAATTAAGCATCCAAATCTTACCTTACAGGACGCTCGGGATACTTTCCCCTTAATGCTTATGATATCATTTCCGTAGTGTGAACCTTTCTTTTCTTCCCCCAGGTTTGAAGCCACTTCTGTTCCAGCCTAATGTCGGCAGGCACACGGTCCTAATGGCTACTTCCAGAATCCGCATACTACCTTACTAAATAGTATGTCCAAAAAGTGCGCCACCAAGCGTTACGCCTACCACCCTATCACTATTTCATAATACTGTTTAGTACCCTAGTATACGAGTTTATCCGTAACCATGGCGACCAGTCACAGCGTTATCGTTGTTTTGTTGTCTTTTCACGTACTATGTAGTAGGCTAGTATGTACTACTGCCTGTTTTGGCCAGAGCTGTGTTCTTGAAGCCCCGCCCACTCCAGCACGCGCAGAAAAATAGCAGACTCCAATTTAGGAGCTCGCGCACAGAGAGCAGGGTTGCCATGTTGAATCACTTTAACGTTTACAAACGGCTAAATTCACGTTAGGCCTTAAACTAATACATATTAAAACTCTGTCATATGAAAAAAAAAAAAAAAAACTTAAACTAATACATTTTTAAAAACTGTCATATGAATCTATACTTCCGGGCCTGTTTTGGTTTCAGAAGTAGCAGGAGGATATTGTGAAATTGGACGATTTTGTCTAAAATCAGTTGGGGAGTTTTGTCGTCAAGCGTCGAGTCGTGTCTGAAAGCATAATGGAAGACATTCAGAGTACTGTATAAAGGAAAAATTCCACTCTGAAACACATTAAATAGTTTTACAGTGAAATACTTGTGATGTGTGTAGTGATTCTGGTGATAATTTGTTGGTTGGTGCTATGCTCATGTTATTCCTGTGAGAAGTTAGCGGTTACCTGCTGCGCTGACTTCACAGGGGGACATTGTTATTGCTAGCATGGTTCCAATGGCCTTTAATAGGAGAAAACAATTCAACAATCTCAAACATAAGGGATTTTTAGCTCCTAAAAACAAAAGAACAAAAGCTTCTCTTCTCACAGTTTTCCAGTGACGTTGAATGTCATATTAATGAGAAACCCAGTGTAGAAGTAGTGGAGACATTGGTGCAAATGCTGACATAATTCAGTTCAATTTAATTATATAGCGCTTTTAACAATGGATATTGTCACAATGCAGCGTTACAGAAATCCGGATATAGATTTAAATTTATCCCTATACAACATAGTTCAACATAGTTCACTGTTCACTGCGTTCACTGTGTTGCTGTGTTGTTCACTGTGTTGCACTGTGATACAGCAGAGATTTGGCTCCTAGTTAGCGTTAGCTAGGTATAAGATAATGAGTGCAGTGGCATTGATGGTGGTATTAGCATGAAAGAAGCTGCAGAGTGTACAGTTGAGGAAGTGAGAGAGCTGAACAGACACTGCATCGTATTCTTTAGGTGGAGATGAAGCGAGGAATAAACCCCACTGCAATACTATCAACAGATATCAATATTGTCAGTAATGTAAGAAACAGGTGAACAGGCCTCCACAATCACCTAATTTTAACATTAAAACTTTTACAACTTTTGACAGTGCAGACTGTCAAGCAGATATCCATCTCCTTTATCCATCGAAGAACTGGAACATTTTCTTCATGAAACATTCCACCAAAAACCATTCAGGCGATCCAAGAAGGATTAAAGCTGTTCTGGAACTGCTCTACTTCTTATTAGGTCTTTGACATTAATATATTGTTACAGATTTCCATTATTTTGTCCAGTCCCTGTATATATTAGTCTCAAGATTAAAAAATTGAGTTCGCATATAGATGCAAGTTGGTTAAAAAAAAAAAAAGAAAGGATTTTAAGCAATTTACATTTATGGCATTTTGGCAGACGTCCTTGTCCAGAGTGACTTACATTTATATCTTTTTATACAACTGAGCAGTTGAGGGTTAAGGGCCTTGCTCAAGGGCCCAGCAGTGGCAGCCTGGAGGTGCTGGGCTTTAAACTCATGACCTTCCAAGTGATAGTCCAATGTTTTAACCATTGAGCTACCACTGCCTTTAAATGATAATAAGTTAAATGATAATAGGGAGCATGAAACCATGCTATCTATCAATAATTCTATATTTATCTGTATGGCAGCCTGGAAAACCCATTCTCTTGGTGAAACGTTGGTTACATTCAGTTATCTAACTGGTTACAGTTATATATAGTTCCAAAAACTACAAGTAAATACTAGCATTTTAATCTGGTTACCCCCAAAAGTGAAAAGGGAAGATCACCTAGGCAAGGTAAAAAATAACCTTACTGAGTCATTTTGATGAAATATATTTATGATTGTTAAAGTTGAGCTCTCAAAGTATGTTATAGACAGACAATTGTTTGATAAATCGTTACTAGAACCAGAAAGTTTGATTATATCACCACACTACATTGACTCCCAGTAAGATTTCACACTGATTATAAAATACTACTGACCCATAAAGCAGTGAATGGTCACAACCCACAGTACTTGAGCAAACGTTTGGTTTATTACGATCTGCCAAATCTGCTTCAGTCAATAGTTGCAGGCTGTTTATCAGTATCTATAGCAGGGGCATCCAATCTTATCTGGAAAGGTCTGGGGTGGGTGTGGGTTTTCATTCCAATCAAGCAGAAGCCATAACTGAGTCTATTGTAAGACAACATCAACTGATTAAACAGGTGGAATCAGGTGTGGCTCCTGACTGATTGGAAGAAAAACTTGCACACACCAGCCCTTTGCAGATAATATTGGACACATCTGACCTAAAATATTGAACATTACACTGGGCAAAAAAAAATTGGCCAAGCACAAAATGGCAAATATTAATCTTTTAATGGTCTTAACAACAAATCATTGGTCAGAAAATTAGCAAGAACTAAACAAATGCACTCCTGAGAGCTCCTGTGCCACCATTTGCTGGTTTACTTTTGCTGCAGTGAACTGTTTGGGGAAAAGCTAGAAACATGGAAATTCACTTATATAGTCTCCTTGTACGCAAAGGTAAAATCATGACAATGATTAAAATGTTTGATTTAAATTTCAAACTAACACATGTCTGGGTGTACAAAATTTTTCCAAAAGTATCTTCTGGGATGTTTTTTTTTTCTTAAAAGATCAGTCATTATTTGGTTATCTGCCACAAGGCTTAAATATTTAAGGAAATCAAAGGGAAAAACTATCCCATACTAACTTCCTTTATCTGTTTATTTCTTGCTGATTTCCTGACCAATGATTTGTTGTTAAGACCATTAAAAGATTAATATTTTGCCATTTTTTTGCCCAGGAGTGTACAGCAGCAGAGCTTTTTCCTACAAAGCCCATCTTTTATTCGATTTTTAGGCCACGGATCTGCTGTGAATTCAGGATAGTGTGAAAAGGTTGAGTAGAGGTGTAGGCTTACCATGGGCCATTTCATTATTCTTTTTTCGAAGTTTGTGCAGGCCAAATGAAATGAGTCAGTGGGGGGAGGGGGATTTGGCCAACGGGCCTTGTGTTTGACAAATGTGCATTAGAGAGAGGGACAGTCAGCAGATTTAGCATAAGCTTAGCCACAGGTTAGATCTTCCAGATGAGCCTGTAAAACATGCTGAATAAACAGAAACCTTGATGCAAAACATCACCACACCTTGTTTTTCAAAAGTTATTTCAGGAGTTACACTATCCTGCCCCTATTCTCAATGGAAAAATGTCAAACCCATTAGAGCAGAAGTCTGTCTGGTACTCTGACTCCCTCCTAACGTCATATGCAGGTATTTTTAAAGGTATACAATAGTCATGTTTCCAGGTGAAAAAAATTTACTAAAGTTAAAAAAGAAATAAGAAAAGGAAGGAAATTACAACTATGACAAAAGTATACAGTTTGTTACCTGAGAGTGAAGAGAAAATGCTGACATTCTGAAGCATGACAGCAGCAAACTATCATTAGCTTTTAGTTGTTTAGCTCCATTTTATGCAATGATGTTCAGAATGTAAGGCTCCAGCCTAAGTTTCTCTACCATTAAGTTAATGTTTCAGAAACTGTAAATAGGCTATGTCCATTTACATATGACCTATTTACATGTGATCCAAAAGCAGAAAGCAGACTTCGATTCTTCAATTCTTCACATTTTTACTTATATTTAAAGGTGCAGTTTGTAATTTGTAAAAGCAATCCTAAACCTGTACTAAAGATAACTTTGAAAAAACTGTGATTTGCAAAAAAAAAAAAAAAAAACTGTGTGGTGGCTCCTCATTTAAGGCTGTTGTATGGGTTTTAGAAACTTTGGCTGGGGAGAATAGGAAAAGCCTGTCTGTTTTCACTGCAGATTATCTCACAGGCAGCAGAGGGCTTGAAAAATTACAAATGAAACCTTTAGTTGCAATGTTATTTGTAATATTTTATTTGATTTGATTTGATTTTGTAATATTTGTAATATATTTTAGTTATATATTAGCATATATTTTTTAAGTTGTTTAAAGGATTTGTTTGGCTTTTTTTTTTAAATTAAATAATGGATTACTTAATGTACTACATAGGTTATTGTAAATTATTGTTACATGCATTTACTTGACAAAATAAATGTTTGTCAGCCAATTATGATCCTTGAAATTAACTGGACGAAAAGGATTAGATTAAATCAATCATTAAATCAAGTGAGGATTTTTCCAGATCTTTCTTATGAAATGCATCAAAACCAGTAAATATGTGCCTTCAACAACATGTAATCCTATATATAAAGATAACAATATAATCCTTCAACAACAAACACAAATATCAGTAGCTATCATAGCCACAGGAACTCCAGCTTCTCCAGAGGCTGAGAATCATACAGAGAAATAATTCACACCGATTTTGCCTTTCAAGAGAAATTTGAGAAGTAAGGAACAAATCATGAGACTTGTCCCTTATAAACCTAAACTAGATGTTACACTGACTTGTTATCTCTAGGGGACGCTGAACAACAAGAGATCACTGTGAGATCACAGGGAACCTACCTGAAAGCACACATCCCTAACAATCTGTTTCCTTGTTACAGTTCATTTTACTGGTTAAAGATTAGATGTAGAGTTAAGTATTAGTATCAGGAAGTCTTTCCCCTGAACTCCTATAAATTTTATAGAGGAAATGCAGTTAACAAAACAACATGCAAAGTGCAAGACAAAAGGACAACACACAGATAAAAACAGTAGCAGCCATATAGCAGCATTTGATCCATTTTCTATACCAGTAGCTCTGACAGTAGTTCTGACTATAAGGCAAATGACAGGTTTATAATAATACACTTATTCTAATGTTCTTGTTTCTATAGTAACAACTTACACAGGAATTTGTATAAATGGACAAATGGATTTATTTTTTTTTAAAAAAGTAATTGTTGATATGATGAAGCATTCGGTGAAATGAGGTTTCTTGTGCAGTCTCGAGGGTCAGCAATCAGAGATAAAGCAAGTTGTAAGTCTTCTTCAAGGCACAGGGCTTTGCATTTTCTCAGGGCACAGGGCTTTTCTCTCATATTTTTTTTTCTCTCATTTTCTCTCATTTTTTTGACTGATTAACTTCATGAGAGAAAAATAAAGAAATGCTGGTGAGGAAATGACTGATTTTAACTGGTATAATATACAGTAAGTAATACACTTATTTCATGAATGCTTCACAATATTAAGTGCAACGTTAAACTGATAAAAAAGACTGTAATGACTGACTTATTAATGTGGTATATGAGGACTAAAACATTCTGGGACATGCTGTTGTAGGATAATAATCAACTTCGGGGTGGTAACAGAAATTTTTGCTTTGCATCAGGCCACATCACACCACCTGGTTAATGATTATTTTCCAATAAAAGAATACTCTGCCGTGTTTTATTCCTTATATACTATATCTATATAATAAGATTTAGTCATGCAGAATACGCAATGTTAAACTGGTAGCTTGCATGTTAGCAAATTTCTTTAGCAGAAAACTAAAAATGCAAGCTTTAGACACCACATGTCTTGGCTGATCAACTACATTTGTGGGGAAAATGTGTACGTTTTACTTTTGGCTGAAATATTTTTAAGCTCATATATGTAATGAATGTTATATACACAGTCATTATCAGGAGCAGTGCTTCAGAAGAACACATTAGGTTTTAGTCCATCTTGGCATAATTGCTTAAAAGCCTCTATTGTTTCTCTACCAAAGCTGGCAACCATGGATTTAAGGTCACTGGAAGATTGGTTTTGAAAGAACTGAGCTTTTCACTTCTGTTTCATCAATAGGAGAACCAATAGGGGGCAGTAGAACACTGTGGCTGTGAACCGAGTGCAGCGGAACTGGTGGCCATTTAAAAAGAGGCCTACCCCTGAAAGGCTGTTCTATAATTAATCTGTGTAATCAAGAAAAGGATAATTATTTCATATTTCTTCCTAGAAAGGAGCAAAATTATGTGCCAGTAGATAGAACATGACAATTTCAAGCTTGGGATTTGTACGAATGTCTAGAAATAGGATCAATGATCTAACTGTTTTATCGTAATCTCATAATGAGTAATATTAGATAAATTAGAAGAAATTTATGAAATTTACATTTTTGAAATTTTTGTAGTCCTATAAGAATTTGAGTCTGACTCACCACCACCAAAGTGGTACACCATCAACAATATCCTGTCACACTCTGAGCATGCACATTTTTGTTGTGTCATGAGAGGAATTTAGGCTCATATCTTTGATCTGATGTCTGTTTTAAAGGCAGCGCTGGTTTCTATAACTCATGTCAACTTTTATTGCAGTTCACTTGAGAGATGACTGCATAGAAGGTCAAAGACAGGCCATAAATGTTTGTGTTTGTGCGTCAGATGGGCTGAGTTGTGTAAGAGGAGTGACGCACAAGTTTGCGCTATAAGGGCAAAGTAAAAAGGAAGAAAGTCCATGTGCCTCCATCAGCTCATTGTTAATCTGCTCAATGCCTGGGAAAATCACCCCATAAATATACAGATGTAGCTTTTCTCATGCCTGTCCATGCATAGCGACGTATAGTGTAGGCAGTTTATTGGCACTGTTAGCATTATTAGCCCACCTGTTGCAATGCACAATGTGCAAGCCCCCTCTACCACGTCCGTCCGTGGAAAGGGACCACTACAGGACTACCACTGAGATATTACCATTCAGTAGATCCTTCTCAGCACAGCTGTCTCTCTGACATGAGGCACTGATATGAATGTGTCAGGTGCAGCAATACCTACTGGAAACTGTATTATGAATCAGGAATCACTTTATTTGCCATATACACATATACACCAAATTGTATTAGGGATTTGCCATGGTGTTTGGTCCAGTACACCAGATCCAGCAAACACAGTCAACATACACACTTACTTTACAAATAAAGACCAAAGCTCATCTTTTTCCATGCACAGTGTCTGTAATCATCCCTGGTTTTTCAGTAACCCCCCCTGCACATTTTAGTGTTTTCCTTGCTTTAACACACCAGCTTCAACTCAAGAATGGCTGATAATTAGCGGATTAGTTGAGTCAGGTGTATTGGGTGCAGGGAAAACACAAATGTGCAAGACAAGGGGGTATTCAAGGACCAGAGTTGATGAATGAGGTAGAGAAGTTCTGATACACTCCAAATATAATAATAATAATAATAATAATAATAATAATAATAATAATAAAATACTCCACATATAATGATAGCTATATATAATAGCTGTAACCTCTAATTGTATACATACAGAGTAAACCTATATTAGATTAGAGAATTTTATTGTCAATCCAGCCATATACAAATATAAAGTAGACCTAAATAGTTTTCTCCAAGGCTTATATAAACAGTCCCTTCCAAAAGTATTTTAATGGCAAGACCAATTCTTTCGTTTTTGCTATACAGTGCAGACATTTGGAATTGAGATCAAAAGATGAATATGAGAGGATAGATCAGAATTTCAGCATTCATATTCTGGTATATAGGAAGCTTAATAGGTTAATATATAGATTGGCCTCTGAGTATATCTGTGGGTGCCATCCATAGAAAAGCGAAATGCTTTCATTGGTTCCCCTCTGATTTTTGTGATGTTTTGCGGTCAACATTTTAACCCTATTGAGATTGATTCCAAACCCTTAGATCACAAGCCCTGAGATCCAGTAAATGGAATGACGAAAACTGGACATTTTGGGGAAAATAACAATTGTTTTATTGCAAACCAAACAGTCACATAAATCAAACATTTTACAATTTTACAGTACATGTTTAACAGTTATCATTGCATGTAAGCATATCCTTAGTTGCTTTGTTCCATATATATTAAAACTAATACACAGACTCAAAATATACAAACAAACTTAAATAGCAGTACACAGTCATATCGAGTGGAATGTGGTGAGCGGACACAGACAGAATGCTTTTTTTTTCTGAGTGGCTTTGTTACATCACAAAAGGAGGCTGGAAGACTAAAGGTGAGACGAAGGCGTCTGATTGGTCGGTCCAGGCGTCTATCTACACGCATACATAGCAGCAGATCCCTTCCAGCGTTGGCCCACTCAATCAAGGGGAATGAAAAATGGACAGATGATGAAAATAAAAATGGAAATGTGATGCTTAAATCATAGGCTAATTGTGCAACCAAACCTGAGGTCATGCAATTGGTGACAGACTGTGGTCATATGACCCAGAGGACTCATGAAGGAGAGGGAAGATGAAGGCACATATACACACAGTCCTCTGGAAACAGAGCATTCACATTCTGACAACAGCAATACCCTCGAATACAGTATGTGGGTGGGAAAAAAAAACAAAACAAAACAAAAACCTGAAAATAAAGTCCATTAGTACTCCTGCACATTCTCTCTCTGTCCATCCAGAACAGTCTGACCAGGACGTATGTAAGCGGAGAAGTAACCATGCTCTGCGTAGACAAACAAGACGACAACGATGATGAAAGAAAGTCAATTCTCTCATGTGTACGATTTAGGCCTTTAAACCAAGGCCTATGGAGCTGCCTAAGGCCATGTGCAAACAGGGGCCCCCAATCTGGGGCGGGGCAATGGGGCTGGCTTCATTCTCATAGTGATGCACTACAGGTGGGACTCCATGGGACGGCATTTCCATGGCAATGAGCTACGGTTTCAGAGTCTATGGGATGGTGTCTCCATGGTGACAGGCTACAAGTACGAGTCCATAGTAGGAGCGTAGGAAAAGCCCAGAAAGGCCTCGGCCGCATCGCTGATGCTGGCCGTCACCAGAGCGCTGTCTGGGGAGCAGCCGATGGAGCTTGGCACCGGCTCGTCTGTGAACTCTGGGTCAAAGTGCCGCAGGTCGTTGGGGCCAGTCTGAAGAAAAGAAGAAAAAGAAAAAGAAAAAAAAACACCACACAAAAATTAATTAGCCTGAAGAACAGCCATACATGGATTCATGTTTAAACATGAGAATCATTTCATTTTATCATGGCATAAGTGGAGTCAATCCCATATTCCCAGCACCTTATGTTTTATTTTTGTGATTTTGGAAACAGCCCTATATTCCCAGGTTTCTATGCCTCATTGAAATTTTGTAGAGAAAAGTAGGTCAGTGTGCAGGCCTTGGTTATATGTTCAGAAATTCATTTGAAGTTGTGTTAATTAGCTAATTTCATTAAGAAAACAGTTAAATCACTTGTATAAAGGGCTTCTTTTAAATAAGATTTAAAAATGTCTCTGCTTTAGGGTGTGACCTTTGGTGACCCTATGACCCCATCCATGATCTTAAGAACCTTACAAACCTTATGAAATTTCCTTAATGCATCATGTACAGCTAAGGAAACATTGAGCCTTGGGGAATATACAGCCATGGGAACATGGATAAACTCCGCTAACATGACCCTTATCCTTACTAAAAACTACAGCACAATAATGGAACATACCACATTGGGGTTGAAGGGAGGGGTGAGCTTTTTAGCATTCAGATCGTCCCAGTTAATGGGGGAGAAGAACATGTGGTTCTTAATCTCATTCTGTAAACAAAGCAACAAGAAGAACATGAGCCATTGGATAACAATGTTTGTTCATGTTTCAGGCAATGATGCTGTCAAACAACACACTTACAAAGTCATCGGTGCAGCCTAGCCTCTTGGTACGGTCCTTCTGCAGCAGACCCTCCAGCAGATGGCGGGCAGCATTGGAGATGTTGGGCTTCAGCTGCAGCGGCTTGTTCAGGATGTTGTCGTACATCTCCGCTGTGTTGCGGCTATAAAACGGAGGCTGTGGTCCAAGTTAAAAAAAAAAAAAAAAAAAAAGTGCAGGGTTAAAACTCTGGTCTCAGTGGTGGGTGTAATTATATAGCTGATGTGGTTCCTTGTATGATGCAATACTCACCAAGCCATATAGCATCTCATAGAGCACAGCACCCAAACACCACCAGTCCACTGTCCGGTCATATGGCTGCTTATGCAACACCTCTGGAGCCAAATACTGAAAGACAACGAGAAAGAACGTAAATAAGAGCTCGAGTGGATTTCTCCTGTCACAGGCTGAGATAAAAAGTGCCATCTAAGGAAAGGTATTTATTTAGCACCTTTGTTCCATTACAAGAGACACTAAAACTGACAAGAACAAAATAGAGCCATTTCAGCTCCAGCAGTCTCTATGGTAACTGTCAAGTAGCAGAGACGGATGATACATACCTCCGGCGTCCCACAGAAGGTGGATGTGGTTCCGTTAGGCTCTATGTTCTCCTTGCAGAGGCCGAAGTCTGTTAGGATGATGTGTCCTTGCGAGTCCAGGAGGATGTTTTCGGGCTTCAGGTCCCTGTAGACAATGTTCAGAGAGTGCAGGTAGCCCAGAGCGCTGGCGATTTCAGCAGCATAGAAACGGGCACGGGGTTCCAGGAAGCACCGTTCCCTCTGAAGGTGATAGAACAGCTATAGAAAGAAAGAAAGCAAAAAAAAGAGAGAATGATTAAGTCCTTGGTCCTACATCCTATGAGCCATATTTAATCAGCGCTTTCTTCACTCTTCACTCCTCCAACAATGGGAGGAAATGAGAGAGTACTCTACTGAAAGATACAACACACACACACACACACACACACACACACACACACAGGACCAAAGCTCCATCACTGCTAAACTGAGCTGCCCCATTATACACACACACACACACACACACACACACACACACACACAGGCCCTCCTAGCCATTTCCTGAATAGCTCCCTTTAAAGAGCACAGAAGGGATATCCGCTCTCTGTCTCTGTCTCCGTCTGTCTCCCCCTCACTGTCTCACTTTGTCTCTACTCACTTTACCTCTCTCCATTTTACACACTGAAATGTTCCATAAACACACTGGGATAGCCTTACCTCTCCTCCATTGATGTAGTCCAGCACAAAGTAGAGTTTGTCGGCAGTTTGGAAGGAGTAATGCAGGCCCACTAGGAACGGGTGCTTCACATTTTTCAGTAACACGTTACGCTCGGACATGATGTGTTTCTCCTGCAACGTACAAACCAACAAGGTCAGGGTCAAAGTTTTATAGCAGAGGAATCAGACAAGACAGACAACATCCCAATTCTAATTACCAGCAAAATCACCTATGAGCTTCTGCTCAATTTTTTTAATTAAAACTAAAACTAACCTAATGAATGCAAACTTATTAAAGGAGAAGTCCAACGTTTGGCAACCTAATCTTTATCTAACACATTTAAAATGCATGTGTGTTTACCACAGACAGCATAGACAACAGGTTTAACATGTTTCGCTGTATTTGACTTAACACCTCTTGGCTTGAAACTCTTTCATAATGGAAGACAAGGTTGTTGAATTCAGTAAAACGTAATGCGAAACATACTTTTAAACAAAATACATGCATGAATTCTTCAAAACTGTTTCGAAATGATTCTCTAAAGATGTACAAGTAATTGTTTTAGACATGGGACTACTTCTACAGGAAATAAGTTCTTAAAGATTCACTGACTTTAGACTGTTTGCTGTTCTACAACACAGAAATGTGTCAATTTTTTTTGTTTGTGGTAAGCACACACACACCACAGATGCAGCAGACCGAGAAATGGTGGAGTATCCCTTTAATAAGTACTAGATATCCCAAAAGATTTCATTTAATCAGAGACTATCGGGAATAAGCCAAAAAAGACACTAGACACTAAACCCAGTCTGGCCTATTTAAAGAGATCACATATCGCACCTCTTTCTTCTTCAGAATGGCTTTCTTCTGTAGCACTTTAACCGCATAGAATTTGTCATCGCCACGATGGCGAGCCAGGAGAACTTTTCCGAAGCTGCCTTTTCCAATAACTTTCAGGAAATTGAAGTCGGAGGGCTTAGCGGTCGGGTTGGACGAAGGCCCCAGGTTTATCTGCTGAGACGGACTGGGCTACAGGACGAGATAGAGTAACGCTTAGACGTATGCCACTTTGTGGGTGTATCATGTATGCATAAGCACAGGCATGCAGGTACTTACAGGAGGAGAGGGGTTGCTTGTCATCAGCTCGGGATCTTGCGGTGGTGTCAAGGTCAGGATGGAATCCACCTCTGGGCTGCAGCATGAAAGAAAGACCAGAATTAATCCAAAAAGTGCAATCAGCTATAAAACACAAACAAGCCGCATTTGCTAGTGTATATGATGATGTTGCATGCATTTACTCGTTGTATGTATTTGGTGTTTTTGTGTCTGAAGATTGCAATGTGCATAAATATTGCAATGTAATGCAAAAAAAAATCCTTTGTTCCATATTGTTAAGAATTTCACATTAAAAAACATATATTTTAATCTATGTTTTTGGAGGAAAAAGTAATGTTCTTATAAATAGATAAAGAAATATAATTACAAGAACTAATATATATATATATATATAAAGTTCATATAGCATGAACTATATAAAGCATTTGTTTTGTTTTGTTTTCCCCACTAAATCTGTTTGTTTTTCAGTAGTGAACTGAATACTCACTGCTTGCAGGCGTAGGAGCTGGTCGCCAGTTTCTGAATAAAGTCATTCAGTCCCATTTTCCTCTGTTTCATAAAAGCTGCAAGAGAGAGAGAGAGAAAAGATAAAAGGAGTCACTTGATATTCTTCCGCTGAAGCAGGTTGGCTTGAAGGAGCTCCATTCATTGCAGCTATATTGAAAGCCTACCGCTGAGATTAGCCACCAGTCCCCTTGTTTTAGAGTAGGTCATCGCGGGAGCGCTCACGCTCGTCTCCGTTTGGATGGTCATGACTGTCGCTGTAGTTTTCCAGCGCGGGCACGAACCCAAAACGACACAAAAGCCTCACTGAACTCCTACACCGCTCTTTCCTCACTTTATACCACACAGCAGGGCGAGCTGTGGGCGGGGACTGTCGACACTTTCGAACGCTTCGTCGACCAATCAGACGCGACTGCGCTCTGAATAGTAATAAGTCACGAGTCCACGCCCCTCCCACGCGCGCGCCGCTAACGTTCCATTGCAAAGGACAAAAATCGGATTTCTCACGCATAGACCAGGTTGCCAGATTGGGCGGGGTTTTAACGCGTTTTCTTTCCGAGTAGACCTATTTTCATCAGATGCCTTAGGCCACTGAAGTAAATATTAGTCAATTTTATTCGTTTTAATTGTTCTTCGAAGTTAAAATGTGGCATTTACCGTGAATTGAGCGGGTTTAAATGAGTAAACAACCTGGGGGTAAATCTTGCGATCTGGCAACCCAAGACTAACCAAAAACCTTTCTAGAAAGGAATGAAAAATGACACTGTAAAGTAATTTAACCTGTTAGTAAACAGCACAATCTCACACTTCAACACAGCCTGTGGATGGTGCCAAATAAACACTACCAAGCATCTTTTTAACATCATAGGCGATTAAAAATAATTAAGAACTTTTTTTTTTTCATTCAAGAGCTGAGTCACATGTAGTGAACACAAAATGAGGAACATTCCTCTAGACAAATAATAAGCTAATGCATCTTACACATGAATGAATGGAAATAGTTTTTCTTTTGCGCTGTAAACGAAGGACATCATTTTACAACACGTAACGTCCTACCTGATCGGAGAAAGTCTCCGGACACAGACAGCACACCGACACCGCTCAACTCAGTTCGGCTTGCCGGTGACTCCACGAGCCCATAAGAAGTGAGTGACTGAGCTCGCGCTCTCTCCTTACTGCACCGGATGGCTCGCGCAACGCCGACAACAATGAGTAAGTGCCAAAAACTCCAGCCGGTGTTGCCAGATTTTTTTCCAATCAACTTTTCCAAATCCACTCACAATGACATATTTTTAAAAAAAATAACATGTACATTCTTTTTTAAAATCTAAGAAATAACCAATAAGTTTCCCCTCTACAACAGAGAATAAACTTTATCAGTGTTTTGATGTGTCTGTGAAGTTATTTCATTCTAGATGCATGATTGCAATGCAATGCAATTTATTAATGTAGGCTAACATATACATTTTTCCACCATCACAAGCTTATTTTCACACTGCAAAGTCTCCAGTGTGGTGTTTAAGTGAATCCAGATGTTTATGTGAAACAGGGTTCACCCAGGTTCACCCAGACCTTCAGAGACGTATAGTCTTGTTAACTTGTTAACATGGAGTGTACCATGATAAAGGAAATGCGACACGAATAGCTTCATTACTACAGCAAACAAAAGAATGTCTAAAGATAAAATTTTTATATTTAGTGGCTTGAGTCTTACAGAATTTTCATATTTGATTAAAAAAAAAAAAAGTCTGAATTTGCAATCTTTTATTTGTCTGATAAGTCTGAACTTAAATGAGGGCCCTTCAGAAACCATGCAAATGAACCAATACTGTAAATTTACCCAACACTGAAAATGTTCCTGTTCACATTCCAAGCAAAAGCACCAATCTGGCAACCCTGACTTCAGCTCACGGCGGGGGGAAAGCTACAACGTTCAGCGGTGAGCCGAATATCTTCATTCATGCTACAGTAAAAGCCTATGGATAATGCCCCTCACAAATCCAGTCTGCACCAGTGCTACAGGGCTAAACTGTGGAAAATATTCACGCAACACCAAAGCACTCAGGGGCCCTCACTGATTAACTCTGTGATTCTGTCAATCACAGTGCTCTATCCATTTATATTAATAAACTAGAAAAAAATGAGCTCATGCATACCACTAGGAAAGTGCTCAAACAATGCAAACATCTCTGTGTACACCTTTACTCCAGATGTGGTGTGGGGGTGAGCCCAAAACTGGATTAAATATAAAGTGTATAAAAGGACATCCATGGGAGAGTTCAGATCCAGATGCTGTTTGATACCTGATTTATGTAAGCTATAGCTTATTGTTTCAACAGAAATTTTCAAAAAGCCTCCAAGACACAAACCTTCGAGTCACTCGCTGCTCCTGATCGCCTTATGAGCCTCCTGAGAAGTGAACTCAACCTGGAAAAGTTTACTTTATCACATGCAATCCAAGACTCCTTATCGGATTTAGGCCAACCTGACAGATATTAAGTGTGTTTAAAACCGGGTCAAGAGTTCTCACAGAGGTGACACATGGTATGATTTAGTGCAGTTCATGCAATCTCGGAAGAGAGCGCACTTAACTGTACATTTCCTTGTTGCTATTGTACCTTTAATATGTATCTTGCAACTGAAACCTTTAAAAAAAGATTTAAAGGTACAGAATTGGACCATAATTGCCTTTTAGAGTAAAGCTTTAAAGGTAGATTGTCCCTTTCTAGGTAAAAGATACACACAAAAGGTACGCTTAAGAGTACCACTCCAGATACAAGGAATGGTACAGGTTAGTACCCATTTTTCTTAGAGTATGCAGTTCAACAACCGCACACTCAACAACCCACCATTCTCTTATTATATCAGTCCACTGCAATTTTCCCATAGCCTACAATGGGTGCTATGCATTTTTTGATATATTACAAAGTCTTCTACATTTACATTTGTACACGTTCAGTCTTGCTTTTATCCACAGCCACTTGCAGATGAAGAAGAAGCTTCTAAAAATAAAAAAAAAACCAAGAGTTTCCTTTCTATCTCACCATTTTCTAGTGACTTTCAATGTCATATTAATGAGAAATCCCCCATACAATAGTTGAGATGTTGGCGCAAACATTGGACTCAAAGACCCAAAATGCAATGCAGCTATATTTGGCAGTTGAGCTTAGTTACAGCAGAGACTCAGATAGATGGCTAGATAGGGATCTATGAGATGACAAACGCAATGGCATTGACGGCGGGATTAGCATGAAAATTAAAGCTTTGGAAACTGATCCATTTGAGCAGAGTGTACAGATGAGGAGGTGAGAAAGCCGGACAGACTACAGGACTAAAGCGCCGCTGCATCACTCTCCTTAGTCAGAGATGAAAGAAGGGTTAGAGCCCACTGCACCACTATCAGCAGGTAGTTGAATGGTATTGTGGAAAATGTATGAAATCATTAACCACATTTGGGAGCAGTTATATTGGACAATCACTCTTTTTTCCTTAGCGCAATTTGGTATAATTCCAACCCCTATAGGCCCCGCCTCCCAAAGTGTGAAGGTGGAATTGTACTAGGAAGCTGGAAATGATAGGGATTATAATAAAGTAGTACTCTGAACTTATGTTTGTAAGTTCAGACTCTCACTTCTATTTAATGAAATTGTTTACTTGAAAATGACATTATGTACTTTTATAATGTCTTTAAAGCAAGTATATGAAGATATGAACATGTTTTTGCACAAACTTTAGGTACTAAAGGGCTTCATTACTTAGCTCCGGAGCAAAACCAAAGCAACTACCTACAGGGTTAGTGGAAAATTTGTCATCTGCTTGTAAATTTGATTCTCTGCAAAAGCATTCATTTAACTGCCCAACTTCTGAGACTTAAAGACAGCAACAGACAAAACAGTCATCAGCAACACACTGACTGGACGGATGTCTGGACTGAAGTGATGAACTCAGAGAAAAGGTAAAGATCAACATCAGATGTCACTCAACCAGGAACAGCCAGGAAAAAAAAATCAGAACAGGAGCCATCAGTGCTGACAATAAACAGGCCTACATTTACTTTCTTATCATCTTTCAGGAGCTCCTAGAAAAGCATGTTAATCAAACAGGTTTTTTTTTTTTTTTTTTTTACACACGCACGCATCGGAGTCTTCTTTTGTACCTTGGCTGCAGCCATAAATGCTGAACAAACTCAGTTAAATTCATTAGACAAGTTTTACATTACTACAATAAGTCTTCTCTGCACATTGCCATCAACAGAAAGCATCTTTAAAGTCATTTATAGAAAGATTTTATATTCAGCTAGCTAGCAGGAGCTAATCTGACAGGATTTCTAAGCACATTTTAAGTCCCATCTCTTAATGTTTATAGTCTTTACTGCTTTTGCGAGATAGATGGCTAGCATAAGCTAACAAGACTGGATTTCTGAAAAGATATTTGAGTCATATTCATAAACATTTATCATCTTTATTGCCACTAGACAGATGACTAGCATGAGTTAATCTGACAGGATATCTGAGAGGATTTTTCAGTCATGTCTCTTAATGTTTATAGTCTTTACCGCTAATGCTAGACAGACAGGTAACATGAGCTAACCTGACAAAATTGAAGGTTAACTGATGGTTTAAACGTTTATCATCTTTACTGCTAGGTAGACAGCTAGCATGAGCTAACCTGACAGGATTTCTCAGAAGATTTTAAAGTTATATTATACATGTTTATTTTCCTTATAACGATATAATAGCTAGACATTATCTAGATAGACATTCTGAGGGGATTTTAAAGTCAAATCTTTATAATCTTTGCTGCTAATACTAGCCAAATGGCTAACATGAGCTGACCTGACAGGATGTCTGACGGAGGTTTTGGATCACAGAAATTTAATGTTAATGAGGTAGCATGACATGATTTTTGGGATGTCTTTCATAAATGTTAATGATGAGCTAACATTAGGCAACTTGGCATAACCATAAATGATTATCTAGCAGAGTAACATACCATATCTGGGTAAGATAAGGCTATTTAAGAAAACATCTTGATAAATGGAATCATAAAACTATGCCTTTCTTTTTGGATTCTATATAAGAGCTCCCGTCAAATAACTGTTATTAATTTAATCTATAAATATGTATTTCTTGACACGTTGCAGAGTAGCACAAGAGGTCCAATCCAATCTGTACCTCTCCTGTATTGATATGCAAAAGGCTAACTGAGTGCGCTACGGGATAATTTATGTGGCTGTCAAAGTCCTCTGAGCCATGACTTCTGGGGCTGGTTAAAATCCTGAAAGCCCATATATATAACATAGAATATACAAATATAAAAATATCTTGTGTGTTATGCTTAGGTGAAGGTAAATAGGATATCCCAAGTGGTGTTTCTCACAAACAAAATTTAATTCAATACTCACTATAATGTATAAATGAGTATGAATGTATGTTAGTTAATGATGTGAGTAAAAAATAAAGCCTATAACATTTGAAACATTTTTTTTTATCTGTCTGCTTTCCCACATGGGAAGACTGTGCTCTTTTTTCTATCCATCATCCATCATACAACACCATTGTATGTATTGTGTCTTCATAGGGCACTGAGCCAAGTACACACATACACACTGTAAACACATACACAGACGTCAGACGGATGATTTGAGGCTCCCTAGCTAAGTGGTTAAATAACCCGCTGTTCCCTTCATACTGGCCTTATACTCATCCATCGTCAGCTAACGTCAGCTTTCACCGAGCAGCCATACACAGCTGCCATAATTACGACTCAGAGATGAGTCACTGGGTTATTGTGTTTACTGTAACTGGACTAGGCCCGGTTGTGGGTTTTTTGCTCATTCTATAAGACTTGAAACCCAGGCTTTTTATTTCTCTCCCCTGCTGACATTTTGTTTTATTGAGGCACATTTTATTCGCTCTCTCTTTCTGTGGTGTGTGAAAGAGTCTGGGAGAGAAAGATTCAGGATGAGTTGATGATATAAGGGGATTTCGAGGATTTAGTCCAGCAGGGTTCAGCTTGAGTGCCCAAACACTGTTTTTGTTTGCATTTGAAAATGGTGATTACGTAATATGCTTTAAAAACCTACTAGTGTCTTGAACTAAATCCAGCCATTAGGCATGCTAATGTGGTTTTGGAGCGTACAGTGTTTTGGGGTTCCGTGACATTACGTAACTACACACAAACACACACACGTGTATGCACAAACATGGACACATCCTGGAGATGGGCCAGATCTAGATCCGTGCTGGCAGAAACCCACTACAAATGGCATGCTGTTTAGCAAAGGTGACTGATTTTTATGAGATAATGTGAATGGATTTAGTACATGACTGAGCAAGCCCAACCATCACTTTGGATATTTTTTAGTGCTTCAGCAACAACAACAAGGAATAATAAGAGCAGTGCTTTTTCATGTTTCTGTTTGACTGTGCAACCCAGATAGCAAATAAGTGACAGCCCACACTTACCACTTACATCTGGCCTACATACAGCCATGAAATGACGGAGATGGAATCTGGCTACAAGAACACAGCCACAATTTGACCTTGATGAGACCACATGTCCGGCAGGATATGAACCAGAGCTTACAGTTGGACTATTTTCTGGTTCAAACACTGAAATGCCACATAGCCATTAGACATCATTAGTTGCATTTGGACCAGTGTTGGTCCAGATTCCAAATGCTGTGAAAAATATAAATATGGTTGCTACGTTTGGGCTATTTTAGTCCCACTATACACATGCATATGCCATAACTGAACAACCACAATTGGCCTTGTATTGTCTGCTATCTGGAACCCTAAGAATTGCATTTACAGTAAAATGCTATGTTTTGCATTCAACGTACATTAGGGCATCTCAGTGTATTGTACATATATTCCTTGGATATTAGATAAGATATATTACTTTTCTGCCTTCAAATGTTTATAAAATAATCAAGTAGTGGTGTATACACTGCCAGTCAGGCTAGTTGTGTAGTTGGCACTGGCTCACCAAAACTAGTAAATTAAAGATCGGAAAAATGTCCAATGTCCTTGTTCCAATCTTTAACTGTGTAGCCTCAGATTCCTGTTCTTGGCTGACAGGATTGGACACCCAAGTGGTCTTCTGCTGTTGTAGCCCATAGCCTCAAGGTTCTAAATATATTGGGCATTCTGAGATGCTTTTCTGCTCACCACATTTGTAAAGAGCGGTAATTTGAGCTACTGTAGCCTTCCTATCAGCTCAAACCAGTCTGGCAATCTTCCTCTGACCTCTGTCATCAACAAGGCGTTTCCACCCACTGAACTGCTGCTCACTGGATGTTTTTTGTTTTTCGCACCATTCTGTGTAATCTATACAGATTTCTGTGTGTGAAAATCCCAGGAGATCAGCAGTTTCTGAAATACTCAAAGCAGCCCGTCTGGCACCAACAACCATGCCACGGTCAAAGTCACTGAGATCACTGAGATTTTCCCCATTCCGATTTTTTAAGTAAACATTAAATTAAGCTTTAGATTTGTAGTATAGTATAGTATAGTGTAGTATAGTGCACTATAGACCACTGTAATAGTATACCATGATAATGAAATTTAAAATAAAGATATAAAGATGCAATAACTTTTTTTAACTGAGTTTGGCGCTTAATAATATATTAAAATATTCTAGTGTTTCTCTAACTAAATAATGTTACACAGACATTGTGGTGTTATAATTACTAATAATAACTAATATGTTTGCAGTATAAAAAAAGTAATTTGAAAAAAAGAAAACTGTAGCAGTGCATTTCTTTTCAACATTTCAGTGAAACATTCAATATGAATTTTAATTAATTTTAATGAAAGTTTTTTTTTAAGGCAGTCCTGGTGTATGAGCTATATATCCTGAGAAACAGTGGGAAAAAAAACTGTAATTAGAGATTAGAGAAGTTTTAGAGAATTAGACAAGTCCCAGTGGAAAGTTTGTGGGACCAAACCCAGGACCTAGGTTTGTGTGTGACTAAAACCTTGCTGGAAACCCAGCAGTCATGCTGAAAAAGTCCTCCCATATTTCCTGTCTTTACTGTACTGTTTCTGTAATAATGTGCAATATGAAAGGTCATGTTATGCAGTCACTGTAGACAAATTCAGTGATCTACACTGTACCAATTTCTCGCTTTCTTCCTTTCTCTCTCCACTGCATTGTAATACAGTAGGCAGTATATAGGTAAATAAAAACACTAAAGAAGTGGGTTATTATGATTGGGATTCTCAAAGCTCTTTAAACACCAATGTGGCTCATTTTGCACACTGTAACTAAACAGCATCAACAAAAGCTATTCAACCACACCGTTCTTATATAAATAAATAGTATGTATGAAAGACAGCTCTGTGTTTTTATATTGTGCAAAGATTTAGAAAAAACCAGGAGGAGTCATATGGCGCAAATATTATGTTGCGTAAGTTGTTATTCTTTCATAAGTGCTGGTATGTGTGCAATCTTTCTGATAGCAAGCAATTATTAACAGTTTTAATGTGTCAAGTGAACAGTTAGTCATGTAACTGTTTTGATATAATCTTGTGACTGATACTTTCTTATGATCTTGTGACACTCTGAATGCTTTGTGTTTTAATCAAATAAGCAAACTCTACGGTTCATCAGAGATCATGGAGTAGATGAGGCAGCTGTAGATGTCCTTTTTTTTGGCCAGGTTGGCCTGATTTAAATCAGCCCGTAAAAGTCTTTTTAGACTTATTATATAAGTTATATATATTGAAGATTTCTCTAGTTCCTTTGTTGACAGTTCTCTGTTGCAGAAATGAGCTCCGCCCCAGCTGAAACAGAGCTTACGTGGCATACAAGATTTTGGTCATTTATGGATGGTAAGGCATGCCAGTTTTTTTGCTGCAACTGGAATTTCCCTCAGTGAAAACAGAGGGCTCTAACAATTACAGACTGCTCCTTTAAGTCTGTCCTCATCTTCCTTTATTAGGCCCCTTATTATAAGTCCCTTTATGGACCATTTTAAATTGACTACAATAGCTGTCACAATTTTCCTTAAAAGACACCTTAAAAAGCTTTTCATTTATTCATCTTCAGTAATCATGGGAAGACTGGATGCTAAGCAACGATACACCTGAACTCTGGAGCTGTGCAGCGGCAGCGCTACCACACTGCACCACTGTGTCATCCCAGGGACATCTTTTCACATCTTTAAAATGCTAATCTTTAGCATTTGGCTTCATGAGCATATCATCAGCATTCATAAAAAGTAATTTGCCTTAATATTCTCACAAACAGAATGCAGGCAGAGATAATAGCTAAAATAATGGAAGTGAATATAATTGCCAAGTCATTTCTGCTACTCACTTGCGCTGTCTTTTTGTTCATGACATTTTCAGGTTGTTTTCAGCTTCGAGACAATTATGAGACAAAAATGTGTGAAGAGCTGCAGTGAGTCATCAGGCTTTTTGAACATTAATTAAACCGGGACACTCTTGCTCTTCTACACGTTACAAAAAGTAGATTTATTTTAAGCTCTGGAGGAGGAAGAGGGGAAATGATTAATGTTACATAATCACTCCCTATATATATATATATATATATATATATATATATATATATACACACATATGTAAAAAAAGAGTTCTTACTGGTGTCTGAGGTGCAGGCGTAGTCTGGATCGGCTTCTCCGTGATAATACAGGTCCATCGCCTGAAAAAAGCAACAAAGGTGGTCAGCATGGTTGCATCTCAATGTACTTGCTTTAGAAACAACGTTTGTTAGGTTACATACAGTATCTTTAAATATATAAGATAGTTTGTATGTGCAAACTTTAAAAGTAGAACTATATTATCATCACCATAGCTACATAGCTTTCTACTACAATTCCACCTACAAACTCTGAGGGGCGTGGCCTAGGGAGCATTTTATTAAAATATCACTAGTGTAAACGTAACCAAGCCTGCTGTTGTCTTGTGAGAAACTATGCACAAGACATAAAGGAAGGAAGAAAGGAATAAAACACAACTGGCTGTTATAAAGTGTTTTATTCCTCTTATACCTGTATATTTGCCAGTGCTCACAATCTTTATCTATTAATTAAAGAACAAGACATCATACTTTTTACCCACAAAGCAAGCCCTGTTATCACTAACATTATGAATGCTACAAATAGTTGATTGCTCACCAGCGTATCTTTTTTCTCTCTTGAATAAGCTTGTCATTTTACTGAGAAACCATAAAACCCAAAACCCTCTGTCCTGAAGAGTTTCCCATGGAGGAAAACCTACAATTACAGCGTTACCTCTGACTGTTACAAAGTGCTGACGCTCGAGACTCCTTCCATGAATTAAAAGAAACAGCTCACCGAAAACCACACCATTTGAATGAGCATACAGTATGTTTTTCTTTGTTATATAACAACATATAGTTTTTAATTAGTTTATGATTAGTTTTAGATTATGTAAAACATCTCCATACAAGTCTCCGAGAATTAGCTGTTACTATAGAAACAATAAAGTATTAGATGAAGTGCATTTATATAAAAATGTGTTTTGTCTGCACTACTATCAGAGTTGCTACTAAAAAAACCTAATCAACACCTTCTGACCAGTTAGAATTGAGAATTAAAACACAATAATAATCAAAAGCTTATTTCTCTACTTATGTGTATTCTTTATACACTGCTACATTCTTACTTGTTACTTGTGGTGGCTGTCCTGATATTGCGTCTGCATGCAGTTTGCACCATCAGCACTATGTTTTGTCATATAATTTATCCTGATGTTGCTCCTGTTCTGTGTAATTAGTGTTTACTTGGTAGTTACTCCTACTGTCCTGTGTATTTACTATATTGAGCTGCACTTATTCTTGTCCTACACTGTCACTGTGGAATCCTGTATTGTCTTGCAGCTCAATACGTTGTCTTTCTGTATACACACAACCAAAGTTTACCTTACATTTACATTTATGGCATTTGGCAGGCGCCCTTTTCCAGAGCAACTTACATTTATTTCATTTTATACAGTTGAGCAGTTGAGCATTAAGGGCTTTGCTCAAGGGCCCAGCAGTGGCAGCTTGGATGTGGTAGGATTTGAATTCATGACTTTCTGATCAGTAGTCCATCATCTTAACCACTGAGCTACCACTGCCCCATTAATTTCTTACCTTAATTTCTGGTAAATTGTAATATGATCTTAAAGTAGCATAACAAGAGCCTATGAGGGCGAATACGCCTCAACTCACATGAATCTGTTAAAGAAATAGCTTGGGCAAAAAATGAAATTTAACCTGTTTGCCCAACATGTAGCCAATCAACCAAGGCATGCTTCTTTACTTTTGCACTGAACTTATAAGGCTAAGGTAACTAACAATTAAGGGAAGATTATAGCTACCAGTTTAGCATCATGCAAACTACATGTCTGAATCATCATTGTCTCAAAAACAGACTTGTTTATGTGTCATGAAGTAGAGACTTAAAATGGATACAAATGCAGTTTAGAGTTTATTTAAAGTAACTGGCAAACAGGTCCAAAATATGAGGCAAACAAGAAACAGGCAAAGAGTCAGGAGAGCAGCAAACCAAACAATGAGGGCAATTCCAAAATCCAGGGAGCAAAACTAGATCAAAACCAGAATATCACCACATAGAATAAACCGCTTGGTAAAGTCAGGTACAAGCACACTGAGTGTTACTTCACATTGAGTGAGCGTCTGTGAGGCCTTTATATAGTGACAGGTGTGATTGGCTACAGGCGTGCATGATTAGAAGTCTGGTGACCGTGAACATGACAAAGTGTGTGTATTTTGGGAAGTGTAGTCTGGGGCTGCCATGTTAGTATGCCGCGATGGGCTCTGGGAAATGGAGTTTGTTGTCGATTCCTGGGTTGACCTTAGATTATGTGGTTTCTGATGCTCTTAAAATAAAAAAAAAGGAAAACAGGATGTCACAGAGCTAAAAATGTCCAAATTTTGAAGCCGGATTTACTTTCTTCTTCAAGCAAATTGTTTAGTGCCACATTGCACAAATATCAGACAGATGGTTTACTCTCTCTCCCCTGTCAATCACAGCAACACTAGCCAATCATGGACGTCTGTGAGCTCATGTATGAGGAAGAGGGCAGATAGATCTTTCCTCTGAGTGTGTTACGCTGCTCTGTGATGCAGCATGAGCAAAAGTTTGAAAAATTGATATTGATTAGCTTTCATGTGTCTTGGTGGAAATACTTGTTATTCTTCACCCTTTCGTATGATAGGGGAGAAGTGGGTAGGAATTGGCCAAGACCAAACTGGGGAGAAAATGGGGGAAAAGTCGTTTGAAAGTCAATGCAGTTACTATGTGAAGATTCTGTTTAATTTTTGTGTTTCGTTGAAACATCCATGTACAATGGTGTTAAAATGTGATTCTAAACTGGAGGCTACACTTCCGGTACTTGTTAGTAAGATTAGCCTTGTAGCTCCAGTGCAAACGTGTCTTGTCTGATCAACTACATAAACTACTCTTTTAACTACTCTTTTAACCCATATTACACAGTTTGTGCAACTCCAGAGCTCTGAACTGTACGTCAAGCATTAAGAGAAGCCTTGCCTCACCTTTGCTTGTTGCACAATCCGATAAGCATCTTGTAGCTGATAAAAGATCACATTTTCCTGTTATGTGGCTCAACTTGTTTTGCCTCGCGACATAACTATGCCAGTAATAAATGACCTGATATGTGATCTACATTTACTTCCTTCAGTGAGGAGCCACAGATTTTTTTTTTTTATTCTCAGCTAGCCCATATATTCTGAAGTAATAGACTAAATATGGAAATATGGTTGTGTTAAAAATGCCACGTTGCTGTTACCCACAAATATAACCTAATATTTTTGCAGACATTGATGCCGTAGTCAGGAAACTGTCTAAGGAAGTTTAAATGCATAATATATGGTTTGTAGGCTGCTAAACTTCAGCCATTCTAAGCCCTTAACCTTTTGTTTAGTTTTTCATATTGCTATTCTAATGTACCATGTCTGTTTTTCCTGGAGAAAAGATGACTGTAGCTCACAGCAGGGAGGCTGGAGTGTGAAAGTGAAAGATTTTTGACCGCTAACCTTAACCTACTTACTTGATATATGATACACACACACACCTCCCTGTGTCTTTGCGTCTAGAAATGATGCCTCTATTCTCTCCCTCATTCTCTCTCCATGTTTTCGTCTCTCTTTCTCTCTCTAAACTTTGTTTCCCAGACTCTGAGACTGTATCCATAGCGATAGCAGATGTAGGCCTCATTAATAATGCATGACAAGTTTTTCTTTTTCTTTGCTAAGTACCACACGGAGAGAGTTCTGCACAATTCCCTTCTCTCTCTGCAGCAGACACATATCACATTAAATAAATCAGAGAGAGACAGAGAGAATCACAGCAAGGAGAGGGAGAGAGAGAGAGAAAGAAAGGGAGAAAGGAAGATGGCTGCCACCATGAAGATGCACACACCGTTAACAAATCTCCAAATCAAATTAGGGTGCAAAAAACGATTTTATTTACGGGTTGTCCGAAATTTCAGGAACCAGTGAGAGTCAGACTACATGTAGTTAATTTTGTATTTATTGTACACAATGTATGCTCTACGCGTTCACCCTTACACAGTTTCTCAGCCATGTTTTTGCAGATTTTGCTCAACATATTCCCATTGATTCCTGACTTTTTTCGGACACCCTGTATATAGCTCTTTTAACAATGGACATTATCACAAAGCAGCTTTATAGATATCTGGATATAGATTTCAATTTATCCTTAATGAGCAAACTAGAGGTGACCGTGGCAAGGAAAAACTCCCTGAGACGACATGAGGAGGAAACCTTGAGAGGAACCAGACCCAAAAGGGAACCCGTCCTCATCTGGTAGACACCGGATAGTGAGAATATAGTAAATCATTACACTTCTACTACTGTATACTATCAAGTCAAGCATTGTGAGTGTGTGATCTTCAGTATAAGCATCAGGGTCATTTTTTTTTTTTATTTCAGTAGAGTTTTAGCTTTAAGTCTGTAATATCCAGGTGACGTTATCTACTGTATAATGAATGAGAGAATCACAATCTCAGGTGCACAGTTTGTTTATCTGTATCACATTTCCACTGAGATCTCAGAAACCTGCTATATGAAATTCATTCCAGTATCAAGGCAGATTTACATCAAATAGAAAAAAAATATACAGCAAATACAACATTAATATACAATATAAAACAAGCGCAATAAATGGTAGGTTAAATATATAAAATAGCTCATTTAAATACAAGAATAAGAAATAAGAAAAAAAAAACAAAGAAAACAGAAAAAAACAAATCTATTACAGATCATTAAATTATTAAAGATAATAAATCAAAAAGCTGCATTTAGCTGCAAAGCTAGTCTATATTTTAATAAAAATGTTATAATAGCTTTTCCCTGAAATTAAAATAGTTACAACATGTAAATTATTTTTTTTTTTCATATATTTTGCTAATGCCTAACAATTGTTGTGCATATTCTAACATCTCAGATGTTCCAGACTGTGGCATTCACTTTATCCCAAATAATTCAGGTCAATCTTTGATCCACCATCCATTTGTTTTCATAAATTATAACATACTGTTTTAGCAATGTTACTTTTTCGTTCATATTGGCACCTGCCATAGCTTCAAAACCAGTTTCCATGAGATACTGAGAATCTTCTTTAATGACCCCCTTGGAGACCAAGATGGAAGCCGAGCGAGTCGAGTGTGAGCTAGCATTAGCAATGCCACCTACTCTAAGCTAACCAGGCACATGTGTTTCAGTGTATGAATCTGGTTCCCAGCAAAATCGATACAGTCGTCACGATTTACTCTGCTACACCACAACCTCCAAGACTAAAATGACTGAAATGCTTCAGTTTGTAAAGTCAAGTGTGTGTATCTGAGTCACATGTGTAGACAATGTGGGATTTTCAGTTCCTGCCTTGACGCAGTGTTCTGGAAGCAGTTGTACACACTCTTTAGCAAAGTGGCCTTATTAGTGCACTTGACTTAGGGAGGGGTCTGAGAATAAGGCACGACAGGTAATAAATGTGACATGGAAGTTCATAAAATGACACTAAGGGACAATAATGCATAACACACAAAGGACTGCAATCACTGAGACAATATCAAGTGTTATTTGTCAAAACATGATTCAATTAACAGTCATGTAGTTATTGTAGTGTGTGTGTGTGTATGTGTGTGTGTGATGACCTGTGTGCGTTGCCGTGGTTGCCAAGCCTCCTCACTGCTATAGGTGATGAAGGGTCCGCTGCAGATGGAGCACTCCATGAGTACAGGGTTTCCCAGCAGGGGTGACATGGCCCAGGGGCAGACCATGTGACCTTCTGGCTCCGCCTCTTTCGCCTTCCCATCACCATGATGGCGACTCAGCATTTTCCACTTCCTCACCTGGACAAACAAAAAACAAACAAACAAATAAATAAACAGGCATGCATGCATGTAGGTAAACAGGTTCTGTTGGTATGTTTCTATCTTCTTTAGCTTTTAATGTAACTCTGGAAGGGTGTGTGTGTGTCTCTCTCTCTCTCTCACACACACACACACACACCCCACAGTGTCCTAATTACCTCGACATCAGAAGGTGTTGACTATGTAAGTCCACTCTGTGATAACAGTCTAATTAACAGCAAACTTCTCTCCACTCCACTCCTCTCATATTCTCCTCTCCTCTCTCTATCTCTCCTCTCTCCACCTCTTCTCTCCTCTCACCTTTTTGTATTTCTCCTCTCTATTTTTCCCCTCTCCTCTCTCTATTTCTCCTTTCTCTATTACTCCTCTCCTCTCATTATTGCTCCTCTCTCTAGCTCTCCTTTCCTCTCTATATTTTTATTCATCTCACTGTATCTCCTCTCTATAGTTTTCATTTTCTTTCCTCTTATTTCTCTCCTTTCTTTATTTCTCCTCTCCATATTTCCCCTCTCTCCATCTCTCCTTTCTCTGTCATTTCACCTCTTTTCTGTTTTCCTGTTTATATTCGTCCTCTCATCTCCTCTCCATACTTCCCCTCCCTCTATTTTTCCCTTCCTTTACACTTATATCTCTCCTTTCTCCTCTCCTTACCTTTCCTCTCCTCTATTTTTCACCTCTCCTCTCTGTATTTCTCATCTCTTCTGCTAACCTCTGATCTCATCTACTTTCTATATCACTCCTTTTATGTAGTCTTTTTCATTTCTCCTCCCCTCTCTATTTCCTATTTCTCTCTTCTCCATATTTCTCCTCTACTCATTTATCTATACCTATCATCTTTATTCTACATTTTTCCTTTCATATATGCTCTATAACTCTCCCCCATACATTTCTTAATACCTTTTTTCTTTATTTCATCTCTCCTCTCCTCTCCTCTCATCTACTTTCCTATTCAGCTCTTGTTTGTGTGTTTCTCTCTGATGCCTGTTGATTTGCCAGGCAGTGGAAAGCTGCTGTTTTGGAAGCCTGTATTTGTGTGTATGTGTGTGTGTGTGCAGTGTACTGGCTGCATTATAGCTTTAAGGAAAGTTCAGGCCAGAGCTGCTCGCGTTGGATAAACATTCTTGAGATTCCCAAGATCCCACAAGGCTTCCTTCTGCTGGCTGTACCCATGGAAACCAGCCGAGTTTTTCACCGTGTTTTAGGTTTGAACATGTGTGGGCACTGCTGGCTACGGGCTGCCTAAAGTGATATGCTGTTTTGCAAAGTGTGAATGCTTGTGTGTGTGAGTGTGTGTTTATGGGTCCACACCAAAGTTTCCAACAGCCTGGATTTGGGTTTTTTTTATTTAGCGTGCTAAGAGAGTTCATGTTTTGCGGTTCACCTGTCTGAGGGTTATGACCTCTGCAGTGCATCTCTGCTCGAGGCAGAAATACACTTTCACATTTTCTGTCTTCGTGTCCTGCTATCCCGCTAACATAATTCAAGCTGCTACAGGAGCAGCCTTCCTTCTCCTAAAAACTAACTTTTTTTGTGCAAACCATGTTTAGTTTTACTAATGCAATTGTCAACACAATATTGGAAGGAAATATGAGCAGCACTGCAAAAATGTTTCATAAGAGCACTATTAGCTGATGTTGTAGACCTACAATACTTTTTTCCCCTACATTACACATGCAACCCAGAGTGAGATTTTGACATTCTTTCCATACAACCATTTTTCTCTACTGCACAAGACCACAGTTACATATACACAGTGGGACAGAATAGTTTATATAGAGCAAACAGTGACCAAGGTAACATAGAGAAAACAATACTATGGTACCTTCTTCCATATAAAATATTAACTCAGTATCAGTACCCAACCCTACTGTCATTCGAGTAACATAACAGTTAATATGTGTACCACATTATCACATTAGACGAACATGATCACCATAATGTACCATGTTAAACTGTGGCTGTGTCATAGTTACCCATGTATTAAACATAGTTACCGAAAAGCACCAAAACACCAGCTAGTATTAATGGCCTAGCAAAGCTAAGCCCTCCCTTTCATTCACAGAAAAAATACATAAAAAAATCAGTCAATTTTTGTCATACACTTTGTCTTATTTGCTGGATTATTTTTTGACTTTTGTCGAACTAAGAACAACAGTATCATCAGCAAAGAGTGTTCCAGAATGAAAAAATACACAGAATAGTATGAAGAAGCGAGGCTGGGGCTGATTTCTTTCTAGCCCAGACTGTGGATTCATATAGCCTATAATTAACAGTCATATCAAGTGATCATACTTGGTGAGTATGCTGGGGCTACTGGGGCTAATAATTATTATCCATAATACATCATCAGCAGTTATAGTGAATGTGCATATGAATATATGAATAATAGTGGGTAATAAAATATCGATCACTGATTTTTCCAAAAGTCGTTGAAGAAACTGGAAGTAAACAGACTAAGCAAACATTGTCCAATCAAAGAACAAATTACACAAAGTGACAAATGACAGAACTATACATTTTATGTGGCTTGAGCAAAAGAGCCGGCTACCAGCAACCTTTTCTGTTTAAAATGCTTGTAATTTGGAAAAGACACAGTGTGATTACAGACTTAAAAAAAAAAATAGCAATCACATATATTGTTGCCTATCAGTCATTCACTGAATGTGTTCCTGTGTGTTTGTGTAATAGCTTTATGCCTATATAATAAGACCCTTGCTATAAGTCTCAATCAAAAGTTTGATAATAGAAACACTGAGCCACTGATAAGGAGTAGAATTTTCTAGCTGTCCCATTCTGTCCTATCACTCATGTACCAGCTAATCATACTTACCGTTAAACACCATAGTAAACACCATAGTGGCTTTTCATAAGGGTATCTCTATCATATTCTTTCATGGAATCATCAGCGCTGCTGTGTGTTGTTCTTAGAAATTTTCCATAAACTTCATAAAAAAATGTCTTCAAGGCCACAGCACTAAAAGTTGGTAAAGGACATGAACTTTCTTAATAATACATCTACCAGCTGACAATGCCAGACCATTCCTGGAAGAGAAGAGGCAAAGGGCAGCGTTCCAGGTAGGTAATTGTGCTCCACATCATCTCAGAGGTGAAAATGCAGTGCAACACATATTGGAGAAAGCACAAGAGAAGAAGAACAGGACTCCTGGAGAGAGGACATGGACTGTACAGACTCTGTTCTGTGAACTCTGCAGGCAGTGTGGACACGTTTTGGTCCATTTTTAAGGACTCTATGCTGACAAAAAAAGCATGGCTAGGATAAAAATGGGCATTGTGATGACATTTCACTGAAAAGAGACATTCAAGGTTGTCCATTATTAACTTAAAAGGCCTTCTTTATTGAATATGCCTCTAAATAGATTTTTTTTGTGTTATTTGAACACCTTTATGGTTACAAAGATTGCATTTAGCCATAGTAAAACATTTTTCCCTGTTTTTCCCTGACTCATGCTGACCACATTATCCACTAACATCATTAACCCTCAGCAGAGATACAAAGGGACAAAGGGCATGAGGCCGAGCGCTACAGAGAGAAGCTGACGTAAGCGAGTGAAGGAGGTGAGAAATGAGAGCAGCTCTAATTCTCCTGCAAACTGACAGGTATGTGCAGGTCTGGAGGCTGTTCTTATGTAACTACACACTCTTTCCTGGCCTCTGTGCCACTCGGCTGTACTTAGATTCATCACGGAGGTAGACAGCCATGCTGTTAAAAGGTTAAAATGTGAAGACTCGGCTCAAGAGGGTGAGACGTGGAATATTATCTTAGCTGCTGGAGAAAAAGTGCTTTGCTTTATGCAAAACTAATATATGGCAATGTATAACCAGTCACAACACTGGAAGTGAAAAGATATTAAACATTTTAGCATTTATGTTTAAAGAATTCATTTTAAATACTCGTGAGTAAGTGAATCAAGATCTAATCTAATTGGAAAAGGTCAAAATCTTTATCAGTCTAATTAGGTATTTAGGTGCACCACGTATTTATGTGTTACACTTTATATTAGTGCTATCTATGAGGGTTTTTTTTTTATCTAGGCTTAACCTTTACCTTTCCAAGCATGCCCAATTTTATGATTCCATTAGAATCTGAGAGCAAAATGTACATCAATAACATTTCCATCCATCCATCCTCTGTACCGCTTGTTCTATACAGGGTCGCGGGGGAGCCTGGAGCCTATCTCAGGGGACTCGGGGCACAAAGCGGGGGACACCCTGGACAGGGTGGCAACAAGTCGCGGGGCACAATCACATACATACTCACACAATTTGGAAATGAATCAAACTACAACGCATGTCTTTGAACTGGGGAAGGAAACCGGAGTACCCGGAGGAAACCCCCAAAGCACAGGGAAACATGCAATCTCCACGCACACAGGGCGGAGGCCGGATTCGAACCCCCAACCCCGGAGGTGTGAGGCAAACATGCCCCCACCAATAACATTTACTATAGCAAAATATAACCTTTTTTTTTTTTTAAATGTATCTATGGTAAAATATAGTGTATAATACAGTTATAATGTAAATAAAATTACAGTCTACATATTACTTCTTTTCATAGGTGGGAAATTGTGTAGATTATATTGACCTGCAGTTTCATAAATTATGTTTATATTAGTGATGTACCAAAATGAAAATTCTTGATCTAAACCAAAAAAAAAATAATAATAAAATCAAAGTAATCAATGCTTAATTTAAACTGTTCAACTGTCTAAACCGTAAACAGCCCCACAGCTCCAGCATTCCTGTTTCGATCCTGAGCTCAGGTTAGTGTGTGTATGGAAGTTCACATGTTCTCCATGTGTCCATGTTGGTTTTCTCCAGGTTTCCTTCCAAAAACATGCCAGTAGGTGGATCGACCATGTTAAATTGACCCTAGGTGTGAAAGTGTGTGTGTGTGTGTGCATGGTGCTGTCCCATTTTTCCAGGAAAAGACTCTGGATTACTGCAGATGAAGGAATGAATAAACTATTAAACGTCTCTATATTGACCAGTGAATCAAATCTGTAATGTAGAGGTCCTTGTGCAGTTTTTGGTTACAAATAATAATTTTTGGCATTTGTACTGATTCAGTAAATTCCTAGTTTATGTAGGAAAATATAATGATAGTATAAAAGATATAATATTATAATCTTAATATGTATACTCCAGTGGATATGATTAGGCATAATTTTTATTTAATTGTAGTCTACATATGAATCTACAGCTGTTCATGAGATACTGAAAACAGAGCAATATATGCACAAACAATATCTCGCAATGTTTGTTGTGTAAGATATGGACGTCACACTGCAGACGCATGTCCAGGGCTTCCTGACCAGGTCTGGACCAAATGCACTTGTTGACCTTGTCGTTCAAGGTCAGCTGTACTTGGCACAGGTCTTAATCAACACTCATATCATTTTTCCTGACAACCGTAATCTCGGTCACACACAGTAACGCAATTGCCAGCCATATCAATTTCCACTAAGCCATAATCTCTCTCACATACAATAATTATCGTGACGACAATGTTGATGTGATGATGATGATGGCATTTCTAAGTGCAGGTCAAAGAACCCACACTCTGCAAAACCCCTTGATCTACGATCACACTTCTGAACCTGACACTATAAATAATCTCTCTTTCATGTTGTCTTTTAGCCTTTGTGTGTGTGTGTGTGTGTGTGTGTGTGGGTGTGTGTGTGTGGGTGTCACAGCAGAGACCCCAGCGATGAGTCATCAGCGCACTACAGCCAGACTGAACCTTTCTGCCACATTAATTCTCTGCCTCATCACACACACAAAAGACATGTCCAAATACACAGACCACACACACACACACACAAAATACAAATGCACGTTTTCTATTTAAGAAAAGAGCATTTTCTATTTAAATAAAAGTAAAGACCCTTCAAACAGCCAAATTTCTTAGAGGAGGTGAGTTCTAAGTATAACATGAACGAGAACCGTGTGGTTGTGTGAATGATGTGAATCTGATATGTGTCACACTCGTGAATGAAATCGTTCACAGCTGCTGATGGTTTTGACACTCGTGTACCGAAACCCGCTAAATCACAACATCTCCCCTAGGACAGCTAGTGCGACAAAAATACCATGTGTCATCCTTCTTCATCTGTCTCGGTCTTTCTCTGGCTCATACGAAACCTCACATCCAGAATGCTACATGTCTCAGAATTTCTGGTACACTTCAGAACTCTTGAAGAACCCATTTTACTAAGCGTGTACCAAGTATCAAGACAGTTGAGCGAATATTGACAGGTTCTAGATAATAAGAAGAAAATAATTACCATTTGTACCACACACTTGCCCAGTTACTACATTTACTTTTAAAAAAATGGGCTCTTCAATTGCCTCCCTGGCAGAACACTTGATGGTTTTACGTAGGACCCTAAGTGTTTTCCTATTTTCGAAAGCTAAGAACCAATAATTATCCAATGAACCCTTAAATACATTCTTGAAGAACCATTTTATACTAGGAGTTTACCAAATATCGAAACAGTTTAGCTCAATATTATCAATAATTTGGAGTTTGTACCACACACTTACCTAGTTAATACATATACTCTTATATAAAAAAAGGTTCTTCAATTGTTCCTCTGGCGGAATCTTTAAAGGATTTATGTAGAACCCTAAGTATTTTCCTATCAGAATGATTTCCAAATACAACCTTTTCTGGAAGCTAAGAACCAGTAATTATCCAATGAACCTTTAAATAGCCCTTGATGAACCCTGTTGACTAAGAGTGTTCCAAGTACCAAGACAGTTTAGCTAACTTTGACAAGTACTACTATTAAAAAGAAAATAATCACAAAGAATTTGGAGTTTGTACCATACATGCTTTGAAAAAAAGGGTTCTTCAAAGGTTCTTCACTATTCCCTCATGGGAAACCCTTAAAGGTACTATGTAGAAGTGTTTTCCTTTCAGAAATTGTTAAGAAGTAGAACCCATTTGGGAAACTAAGAACACTTATCTAATGAAATTTCCTTGATTGTATGTATTAACTGGATAAGTGGGTGCTACAAATGCAAATTAAAAAAAAAATTGGTCATTATTTTCTTCTAAACACAATACCTAGAACCTGTCAGGCATCAAAAAATGTAGCCAAGCACCTGAGCTGATGTACAGCTAGAAATCCTCAGCAGCACCAAAAACAGTTCACGAACCAAACAGCAGCTAACAAACACTTGAGGGAGAAAATGAGGGAGAGACACAGCAAAGTGTCCAGTGACCAACTTTCTATACAACACCTTTGCAAAAAAAAAATGTGACAGTCACAGGATTTGTAAAGTGTTCAAAATATTTCACAGGAGTGATTTTTAAAGCGCTTTATTATTCAAGTGAGTCGTTTGCTATATAGCTAGCGAAGCTGCTACAATCATTTAGCAACATTCAACTCTCACCAGAAATATAGCAGATAAAGTAATTCATGAAAACCAGTGTTGTTAATCCTCCCTTTGTTGTTTAATGCCAATCACTAATGTCGCTTCTGTCGTTAGTGTTAATGTTAGTTATCATCCACCAGAACACTAACACTATCGACTGATGCTACTTATCTCTTACAAAATGCACTTCCTGCCTTTTCCCAGGTAGAACACCATTACGTTGAGCCAAACATTAATCCACCAGGGCCATTATACTTTCAGCCACCTTTAAATCCACCTTGCTAGATTGACAATATTGTTATGGAAAGTGCTTCTTTGCAAACACTGGGCAGCATTGGGTCAACTTTGGCAGAGTTGTTATGAAAAGTGCTCCTTTGCCAACGATAGCCCAGTGTTTGCACAACTTTATATGGAGAGGGCCAACACAGCCACCCAAAATAGACCTTGATCCAACGTCAGTTTGCTACCTTTTAATACACTTTCCAGTCACCATACTCTGTAGTTTATGTTGATACATGTCCATCTTGGGCATTTTATTACCAGTCAGTATATGTTTTGATGTATTTTTGCCTGCTTTTCACTTGCACAGCTGGAACCCGGACAGACTGAACCTCTGCCAAATCCACTCAAATTAAGCAATTACGCCAACAATCAGGCCAACACTGCAGTAAAAACACTCCTAAAGGCTTTAGTTCCAGAAGTAGGGCACATTGGGTTTATGACTCTAATTCTAGAGGAAGTAAACATTGTAATGACACATTAACTGTCACTACGAAATGCCGCTTTTCCACCCAGAATACTAAAATGACTTCTTCGAAAGAATTCCAAAGTTCAAAACAATTTTACGCATAATAACGAATGAGAGTAAAGGAAGCCAATCCCTAATGTCGCCTCAGGCACTTCATTAGCATACTCTTCAGCTGAAATCATGTGTTAAGAGTAATGTCATTTAATCATTATACATTTCTAGAAACTAAGAATAGCAATGCTGAGCAGCTACTGGAACACAAAAAGGACATGGTTTTTATTTTAGGGGGTTGAATGGTTGTTAAATTAGCTGGAGAGAAAAGTCTTAAAGCCATGGAGTGACTGAAAATAAATTCTGTAAGTTTGTCATAGATCAAAATGTAACATTCTTCACTCATTGCTTGTTCTTTGGTAGGGAAATATATTCACTAATAATAATAGAAATATGGTACTATAAGTTATTGAACATGATCCAATAATATTGAGTCTTTTTTCATTTAACAGGTGCTCAGATTTGGACCAACTAACCTGATCGTGAGATAGTAACAAATTAACATTTCATGCTGAATATGTGATGCTAGTAAATTTTTCGTTAAAGAGTGTTTTGTTTTGTTTTTTCGTTTAAAACATCATGGAGCTCAGTGTTGCTATCCACAAATCTGACACAGAATATGCCAGCAGGAAGTCACTGTAAACATACACACACATACCACACACACAAACTGTAGATGAACATTAGTAAATATAAATACAGACACCCATGAGCCATCTGGAAAATATCCTTACACTCTAAAAATGGCAGAGTTAAAAACAAACTAAACCGGGCTGTTTTTAAAAACACGACTGGGCAACTATTGGACAGAAGTCATGCTGGATTCCTCTAACCCAGAAAAATGGGCTTGTTTATTGAACCTAACAAGTTGATCATAACTCAGTTAACCTGCCATGCTAGGCTGAATATTCAACTCAAATATTTAACAGGTTATTATTATTATAGTTATTATTATTATACTGTATGTGTGTTGATTTGCTTACCGTAATGCTTGTAAAAAGTGCACATTAATGCACAAGGCTCACAGGTAAATTAAATTTTCTATGTCGATAAATATATGTTAAACACAAAGAAGAATATAATGAATAAACAAAAGTGCAATCCAAACACACACACTTCTTAAAACCTTTTCCTTTGGTCACAGGTCAAAGCTAGAGTGGATAAGGCTGTCATAGTTGTCATTAGCACATACAGTATGTGTCCTCCTTCAGATTCCTTCACACCAGAAACATGCGGTTCTGCTGCTAAACGCTTTTGTTGTCTCTGCTAGTTTGATGCATTTTCTTCTAAATTGAGCAACATAGTTATTTCCTTGTTGGATTAAAGATGACAGCCCCGGGCTCGAGGCTGCTGTAAAAGAGCACGGATGATGTAATGGATCATCTTTTCTTTCTGACTCTGTCTCTAACTCTGTCTGTCTCTGATTCTGTCTTTCAGGTTTGGGCAGTGACAGCATCTCGACAGGCGTTTAAAGCAGCTTTGCGCATGCTCAACACCCCACTAGGAGATTAGCATCAAACCCAGAACACAAAAGAGAAGGAGAGAGAGGACAAAAAGGGAGAGAGTGATTGGAAAAGGCGCCATCAGTGCAGATTTCCAAGACTCTGAGAGACAGTGTGAGGTTCTACAGCCTCATCTAACCCGTATAAGCAGACAGAGAGAGTTAGAAGACCTCCACAGCGTGACTAACACACAGAGACAGAGTGAAAGTCCTTAAATCCATCTAATGCAGGAGATCTCAGGAGATCTTAAACCAAAATCTCACATGCCAACAAGGAGAAGATAAAACAGGCAAGAAAAACAATTTTTCTGGAAAAACTGAAAACTGTTCACTGTGGGTTAGAATTAAAATACCACCTCAAGTCAGGAAGATGTCCTCAACCCCAAGTTCAGCATATGATGTCAAAATGGCCACTAAATAAAATATCACTTCACTACTTTAAAAGAGTTTTCAGTAGTCTTTACTTTACAACATAGACACATTAGTCGGTTAAATCTAGAACACTGAACATACAGAACTCATGCTCACTAATGTTAGCTGGGTAGTTTGTTGCTAACAAGACACACGCTTTCACAGATAAGTCCATGTTTTTTCCCACTTTGTAGCTCAGGAATAATGTAATTCCTACTTCGCACTTCCAAATTTAGTTGAACACTTAATTATATCTGTAAAAGGCAACTCAAAAGGAAAACACAGTTTCAGAAGAGGGGACAAAGAGAGGAAGGCTTGACAATGTTTTTTTAGACATTCAGAACTGCCCTTGCAGGCAATGGAGGGCTCTAAATGTTACAAACTAGTCCTTTAATCAATGTGAAATATGTGTTAAAATGACTAGCAGTGGTAAATCTGAAGCAAAAGCATAATTTCTGAAGACCTCTATGTCTTATTTCCACCATCACTAGTCATCAGGAGTCCCCACAAAGATGTCCCATGTTTATGCTGTCTTTCCAGCAATATCTTTTTAACATCGCCAATAATTTATATTTAAAAAAAAGTTGTATTATAATACACTAAATACACTAAACAATATGCTGGAAGCCAGTCTTTAAGTCAGACTGAAGATATAGAAGAGTCTGACCTTGCAGTTTTTGGTCTTGTCCCGTGGGCCTGGCATGCAGGGTTGGCACAACGGGCTGGGTGGGTGCGGGAGGTAATACCCTCCAGGGCTGTAGGGGCAGCAAGCGTACGAGGTGGGGAAGTGTGTGTACCACAGGTCCTGTCCTTCCTGACACTTGGGACACGGTGAGAGGAAGGTTTTAGCCTGGGGCTTCTCCACACTCACCTTTGGGTTTCTCATCCACCTCCGTACCTGTTCATCCACACACACACACACACACACACAGCATTCAAACACATTACAAAGGTCTTTATGTGAGTTACAGCATCTCATAAAATTGTTTGCAGGCTTCAGTTGGAGCAACACCAAGGGGTTTTGAATCACTTTATGGACTGGGGAACAGTTTTGAAGAATTTAGCTCTTTGTATTAAGGGAGAGTTGACAAATATATAGCTTTTTAAGTAGAAAGAAGCAAATAATCAGCTATTGCTAAAACTCTCCAAGGGTGGCATGGAAGGCATGTTCCTCTCTCACAGCTCTCTTCCCTGCTTCGATCCTCAGCTTGGGTTACTATTTATGTGGAGCTTTGTATGTTCTCCCCATGTTTGTATGGGTTTCCTCCCAAAAAAACATGCCAGTAGGTAATTAAGCTAAATTGCCCCTAGGTTAGGTGTGAATAAGTGTGTAAATGTGGGTGCATGGTGCCCTATGATGGACTGGGGTCCCGTCCAGGGTCTATTCCATCCAATCACCCAGTGTTCCCAGGATATACTCTGGATCCACCACAACCCTGACTAGGATAAAGTCATTACTGAAGATGAATGGATGAATGTACTAAACTGGTACAAACACTTGTCTTCAGGTTGGTACCTTCAAGAGTACATCTTTTGTACTATTAAAAAGCAATAATTGTAGAACATTATAAGGTTTGGGGGCTTTTCCAAGTTATATATTCAGAAAATCTGGATTTCATGGTTAGGCCCTTCTGTGCCTTTTTTCTCTCTATTTAATCCTTATTTTGTGTAACCGCCATGTCAAGCAATGTATTATTCAGTAACACATTTCAAAACAAGTGTTGGGTGACTACAAAGACGAACTAAAAGCACATGTACAGAACAGCATAATCTGTTTCTTCTCACATATTTCTGTACATGTGGGTTTTATCAAGGACCTTGTATGTTTAGGTGCATACTTCAGCTGAACATTAACTCAGCAAGTCTTGAGTCATATCTGTTACGGTAAAGATGAGCAAGAATGGCATCCAAAGTACACACACACACACACACACACACACACACACACTGGTCCCCTATTTAAAGCAGCTCTTTAGATTTATCGGCCTCTCGACAGAATCATTAGACATGCACCAAAATAACAAGACGTTTACAGAGAAATAACGAGGAATCAAGAAATTAAAGCTGAATTTCTGTCCTCTTGCCTCATACTTTCCTTTTGATCTCTCTTTTCACCCAACTGATTAAAATAACTGTAGAATAATAAATTATTTTGGTTGGATTAATTTCAGTGCCAGCATCATCGACTATCCCCCGTATGTGTGGAATGTCTCTCGCTCACTCTGTCTCTTTCTGTTTCGCTCTCTCACTCACTCTTGCATTCTCTGAAACTCTTTCTCACACACACACATACACACATACACTCCTTTGATCTGATTTTCAAAGTCATGTCAGTGTCATCCCCTGCTGTCTGTGTGCCACTCTGCTGGCATTGCTGAACTCTCTGGCTTTGAGACTGAAACACTCTCATCTTTCCCTTCTTCCCGCCCTCTCCCTCTCTGTCTCTCTCTCTCCCTTGCTCTTTGCCTCTCTTAATGTCTCTCTCTTTCCTCTCCTCTCTGTCTCTCTCTCTCTGTCTGTCTCACACTCCGCACATCGAATTATTGAACTGATGAATCCTTAACAAACAGAAGCATATTCTTCCTTCAGCTTTACACATACACACACTCATATGTAGAGAATACACAAATACACACTCTCTCTCTCTCTCTCTCTCTCCATACATATACAGTTAGGTCCGGAAGTATTTGGACAATGACAGAGTTTTTGTTATTTTTCCTTTATACACCACCACAATGGATTTGAAAAAAAAAAAAAAACAATCAAGATGTGATCGAAGTGTAGACTTTCAGCTGGCATTTACCATTTAGGAATTACAGCCATTTTCAACAAAGTACTTCCATTTTCAGGGGCTCAAAGGTATTTGGACA
>CM075018.1:4675866-4724911 GCA_037576675.1 Pangasius sanitwongsei | reverse complement strand
TCCAGACCTTTTATCTGCTTCATTTGTCTTGAAGTAACGAGGGAATGGACCACACCTGGTCAATTAACTTCTTGTCACTCAATTGTCCAAATACCTTTGAGCCCCTGAAAATGGAAGTACTTTGCTGAAAATGGTTGTAATTCCCTAATGGTAAATGCCATATTTTTTGTGGAACTTCTTGAAATGAAGCTGAAAGTATACACTTCGATCACATATTGATTGTTTTATGTTACCATTGTGGTGGTGTATAAAGGCAAAATCACAAAAACTCTGTCATTGTCCAAATACTTCTGGACCAAACTGTATATATATATATATATACATACATACATACATACACACACATACTGTATATAAGAGAGAGAAAGAGAGACAGAGGGAGAACTGTATTGTTCTAATGATGACTCAACTTTTCCAATACAGCTTTCTCTCTCTCTCTCTGCTTTCTTTATGCAAGCTGATATCACACCAAGAGGTGGAGGACAGCTGCAAATGTCAGCGTGTAAAGAATACAACACTTTTAGAAAACGGGTGAACCATACAACAGAGGGTTTATTATGTTATGTTGCTTTGTTTCTCTTTTACAAATGGTGCCATTAGAACAGTTTTAGCTAGAGCCATTAACTATCTAAGAAATGTGCTGCATTTGATTTAATATCTAAATTTAGATTTTGCATCCAAGGTGAAGCAGCCTGCCACCCTGTTGCTACAATGTGAGACACCTCTACCATACCTTGCTACAACATGTTACACCTTGCTACACCCTTCCACAACTTGTCACATCTTGTTCCAGCCTGCCACACCTCGCTAAACCCTGCCACACCTTGCAACACCCTGCCACACCTCGCTACACCCTTCCACACCTTGCTACACCCTGCTATACCTTGCTACACTGTGATACACCTCGTTACACCATGCCACAACTTGCCACACCTCGCTACACCCCGACACACCTTTCTAGACCCTGCTACACCTTGCTAGACCATGTCCCCGCCACATACTGCCGTCATACTGCATCTCTACACCTCGCTACATGCTGACCCGCCTGTCTACAACCTGCCACACCTTGCTACACTCTGCTGCACCTCTTTACACCTTGCCACACCTTGCTACAAACCTTACTACACCCTTCTATATTTCGTTACACCCTGCAACACCTTGTTACACCCTGCAACACCTCTTTACACCCTGCAACACCTCACTACACTATGCCGCAACCTGTTGCACCATGCTACACCTCTTTACACCCTGCCACACCTCACTACACTATGCCACAACTTGTTACACCATACTACACCTGTTTACACCTTGCCACACCTTACTACACCCTCCACACACCTACTCTCACACACCTCACCATAACTTTCTATACCGTGCCACACTGCTAATTCCTCCTACACGCTGCTACAACTCTAGACCCTGCTACACTTCTCTACCCACTGCTACACTTCTCTACACCTCCCTACACCTTCCACACCTTGCTACAACATGCTACACTTTGCATACATGTACGCATACAGTACAAGTACATATGATACAAATACATATACAATATATGTAGTCATCCTGGTCTCTCTCTTTGCGAGCAGAATCACAATTGGCATAACTACATAACAACCCAAAACCAATCTCTCTGAGTCAGCTGCTAACACCCCATCCATCTGCTGAGCGTGTGCTTGTTTGTGTGTGTGTGTGTGTGTGTGCAAGCTTGGACACAAGCCTGAGCTGAACAGGCACACAACAATCGCCTGTGGACAAAAACAAAAGCAATGTGGAGGAATTTTGAAGCGAAAGCCTGCAGGTCTTTACTAAGAAAGTCCTTCAGGCGTATTACCAACATTTCTGTATACAGCAGTGTGGCTGCTCAACTGTGGAAAATTGTGTGTGTGTGTGTGTGGGTTTGTGTGGAGACTTGTTTCTTGTTTAACATCACAATCTGAGATTATCACAATCTGAGATTAGATCATTTTATCGAATATTAAATATGAAAATATGAAAATGACACATGCGTACATAAACACACTTTTTAAACCTCTGAACATGTCGCACTATGAGGAAGTATGCTGTGTTGTACTGTTGCTAAATACAGCAGTGGCTACACTGAAACCTTCTTTAGCCTTGACCTAAAGAAATACAAGTGTACCGGTTTTAATATTTACAGTATTGCTGCACTGCTGCAGAACAGTATCAGGGAAATTTGGAAATCGTTGTGGGTGAATGAATCTGGGTATTTCCGTATGAGGAAAGATGTGCTTTTCAGTCCCAGTGAAGGGGGCGTGGCTTCTCACTTTTCAAAGCTAACTTCTTTTTTTTTCAACCTATTTTTGGACAAAAACTGATTTATACTACGTTGTACAGCACCTTATCACATTGTCTCAAAAATCTTATGATATGAAATCATTGCTTTAAAAGAATAATTCTGGCTACAAGGCAAATCACAGGTTTATATTAGTGCACTCGTTCTAATATATTATTGTTTCTATAGTAACAACATACACAGGGACTTGTATAGCAAACATTCTATAGAAATTGATTAAAAACTATGTCTTTGTTGATATGGTTAGGGCTCTGAGCTTGGATTTTGTAATGGAGTACATATATTATCTTAGAATAAGAGATATACACAGATAGCTTTTTATCCAAAGCAATTTAGAATTGAGGTGGAAACCAAGCATTTGAAGCTCAAGAACCATAAAATGTCCCTCTGGCAATATTGGGATTTAAACTCACAACCTTCTAGTCACTAGCACACAACAACGACTAAACCTGGCCAGAACATAATGTTAAAACAATCATCCAATCATATAGTATTGTTGTAGATGAGACAATGATGTAGCACTGTAAGAGAAACTTAGTGGACTAGATCATGTTGATGACTGGCGTCTCTTAAGACTGTGGTTTTAGTGCAGGATCAACTGAGATTCTGAATTGAAATGGAGTTAAAATAGAGAATCTATATTAATTTTTAATTCAGTACTTCATTCAGAGGCCATCCACTCAGGCCGAACTGTATGCTTCTTAAAAATGAACTGCAAATCTGTAAATGTGACGCAGGACCAAAATTCAGGTTCTACATGGCCAATACAAATTCCACATGTGTTCAGGACACTAAAAATGTAGCACAGAAAGTATTACAGTGTGTACTTTCATTAATTAAAGAAGTAGTTCCACCGGCCATAAAATTTGCACAATTTTCACATTTACACCAATGTAGTCAGCCAAAACACGTTTGGTGCCTGATGTTTGCTTCTTCAGTTTTTCAATGGAGATGCAATACTAATGTAGCTAACAAGTAATGGAACTCTGTCTCAGCCAAAATTATAATACATCCTTATATTGACATATACTTGCTACTTGATCTATTTTATATAAACCTACTTGATCTATTTTTTCTATTTTTTTCTCTCTTCTTCTTCTCTACTTTACCTTTGTCTATAAGATTACTTTTGTTGACTCTTGTCTTAATGTACCCAAGTGTCTTATTTGAAGCATGATGTAGCACTGCAGCACTCATGGCACTCATGGCTTCATTTTGTTGTACAATATGCATAGAGATAATAAAACTGATTTTGACTTAACTAAATTATTTTGTAAAACAGCAACGAGAGTTACAAACTGAAGAAAGTGAAACTATATCAGACACATAATGTTACAACTTTCACTACACTGTGACAGTTTGAATCACAGTTCCCATGGTGAGAATGCTTATATTTTGGTTAAAATAAGCTTACATTTTGGTTTTCTGTTCTAGTCCCGTCTCCTCCTTGGTCCTGTCATTGGTTTGTTTCCTGACTGTGCTCACCTGGTCTATGTTACTCCTTGATTAGTCTGTCTGTGTATATCGAGCTTTGTTTCTTTTGATGTTGTAGCATCCCAAAGTCTTATTGTTAGTTTAGTTACCGTAAGCTTGAGCCTTGGTTTCAATGTCTCACTGTACTTCCTGGTTTTGACATTTTTTGAATATGGATTATTCTTGTTTGATGCTGCCTTGCTGTGCTTTGACCCCTGCTGTGAACAGTAATTATGATTGACCTAAAAAAGCACATACTTTTACGCACATGCATCTTGCCTCTACTCACATTTTGCCCATTACAGTGATGTTTTGTTTATGTTTATAGGTTACATTAGGTAACACTGTATCATAAACTGCACTAGCATTGCTAAAGAGCTAGAGGCAGACTAAAGGCAGATCTAAATTGCTTGCTAACTACATTAGTTGCATGGATCCATTAGATGATATGGTTGATTAATAACATTTGGGAGGAGCTTACTAAACTTTTTAGCACAATTTTCCAACCAATCAGCTTAAGCAATGTGTTTCAACAATGCACTTCCACACACATACAAAAGCACACACATAGAGATAAACATACACACCTTCCTCTTGACGAACTGGAAGGCAGAGCACTTCTTAAAGGAGAAGGTCTGTTTCTCTGTGCCGTGGACCAGGCGCATGGCCTCCGGCGGCCCCGCACACTCCGCAGAACCCAGTGTGATGCCTGTTGGGCGGTCCGGGGGAGAAGGGGGCAAAGAGATGCAAAAAGATGTTTATATTTTCTATGCCAAATGACATTCGTAGCCAGAGTTATAGCCATTATTGACAGTGTTATTAAATCTGACAGAAGCACCTGTATGTTTTGGTATACACAATATCACTGTGCACGAGTGAGAGAGGATGAGCAACAATTGCTTGTAGTCTCACCGTTGATGTTGCCTCCGATGGTCCAGGATGCGCTCGTTGTTACCACTGACTCCGATGATGTTGCTGCAGCCGGGACGGTGCTGATAGGCGATGATGCCGTTTCTATTACATCATGCCCACTGAGCTGCTCCGACTATGGCTCTGTGCTGCACTGCTGCCTGCAGGTGTGTGTGTGTGTGTGTATGTGTGAGACAAGGAAGACGAAACAAATCATGCACTTTGTCAATGAAAGACAAGAGCACAAGATGCAGCGTCCCTTCGTCTCCTCTGCTCTCCTCCCTCTATCTCAACAGCGCTCTCTCTGTCGTTCTCTCATCCTCCTGGTCCCCCCTCCTCCCCCCTCTGCTGCAGTTGATGCTCTCTCTCTCTCTCTCTCTCTCTCACTCTCTCACTCTCTGTCTCTCTCTCTCTCTCTGGATTGTGTGAATGAAGGTTTTGCCTTATAAGAGAATGAATGAGGAATGATGGATTACAGGGGTGTGTTCAGCTTCACCATTCCTGTCAAATGAGATGATGCAATGCAGCAACCTTGACCTAATGTACACCACAAACACACACACACACACACATACGCACATACACACACACACACACACATACACACACAGATGCAAAAGTAGATGTTTACAAAGCACCTATACACAACATTTCTTTATTCTACTAATATAATATTCAACTTTGACATAGAGACAGGTAAATTGCAATAAGTAAGAAATAAAACAACAATGATTCTGCAAAATGTGTCAATTTGTAAATGCACAGTTGATGATTTTGTTGGAAAGTAGCTGAAGCTAGCTGTTCTGAAACTTAAAATGGAATCAAATACAAAGCTACACCCCCCAAAATACAAGCATGTGAGCTTGGCTAGACTCGAACACTGAAAACTGGTGCAAGAGCCAAAGCTTCTGAATTGACAGGTAACATGATTGACAGCTGGGGTGGGCGGTGTTGCTGCCTCACATCTCCAGAGTCTCAGGTTCGATCCTGACCTCTGGTTACTGTCTGTGCAGAGGATGAAACCTCCCCTGGTCAATGTTTGCTCAGTAAAAAACTATTTTGTCTCAACTATGTAATTGTGATATGGCTTTGTTCATATATTATGCATTGTTACTTTGTTCCAGGAATAGAATACAAAAGTTTTATGAAAAATATTTTTGATAGTATTCATATCAAACATTTCTGCAGTTCCACTCATACTCATCACCACAATTCAGGTAACAGCTCAGACATAATAATGTACAAAAGTTAGTTCTAAGTAATAACAGCATGTGGGATCATGGCAGAAATCTGTTCTCAGTATCAGTGAGAGACTCCACGAATGAGACAATGTTTTTTCACATTAGCCAGCGGGTGAATGAATCAGTCAATAATGATGGCTTGAGGCTTTGACGCTGAAATAAGTTTGCTGAATGGCTAGTTTAATGTTTAGCATTACTCAAGCACTTCCAAGAAAAAGAAGGCTAATAGATGTATGCCAGCTCAATACAGAGAAGCAAGTCTTTCAGAGAAATAAGCCATTTAACAAACACCCTGGCTATGTTCTGCTACATTAAACTCAAGACATGACCAGGTGAGTGGCACCATGCTTGTAAACAGGTGTAAAAAAAAAAAAAAAAAAAAAAAAAAGATGAAGGATTTAGAAATAAGAAGTTTTAAAAAAAATTTTTAAACTAAAACAAATGATGAATCAGATTGGTCAAAATGATGTCTAACAGCAGCTCTGACAGTAGATCCTGCTGTAACTCACATCGCAGGTTTATATTAATGTGCTTGCTCTGATAGTAACAGTTTACTCAGGGAATGGCAGATGCTCCACATAAACATATTTAAAAAAATGTAATTGCATAATTGTTCAAATTATGAACAAGTCTGTGAGGAAACGTTTATTAATTAAATATGCTTTGGAAGGAGTCTCCAGTGTCAGTGCTTTGTAACAGTCAGAGGTAAAGCTGAAACTTTTCATTTCTGGTTTCTCAGTAATATGAAAAGCGGTGTTTTGTCTTATTAACTGGCTGGTGAGTGGTATCAGAAAATATCTTGTTTAGTGGATGTTCCACAACGTTAAATGTAACTATAAACAGATAAAAGTGATGTGTCCTTCTTTAATAATACAAGATATCTAATTGTTGGCAAATTGCTGTGGTATGTGCTGTTATTGGGAAATGATCAATTTTTGGCTTGGAACAATAACTCTTTGTGTCAGGCTGCATCACACATGCATGTCGTTGATTATTTTCCTATAAGAGCATGCCTGGGTGTGTTTGATTCCATTTTTCAGAATTAAACTGAAAAAGATGTGTGCATTTGTTAAAACTGTAGATACAGCTCTGTTTAGGTTTCTCTCCTTCTCCATATGTAGTGAGTAATGGTGTGTGCGTGTGTGTGTGTGTGTGTGTGAGTGTGTGTGTGTGAAAGAGAGAGAGAGAGAGAGAGAGAGTGTTTAAACTAGCATGACTGTGGAACAGATTATATCATCCTTGGATCTCTCTCTGTCCTCTTGGCCAGCTCTCTGAATAACCACAGGAACCATGACACTGTCACAGCAGAGTCCCGCCGTGAAGCTCCACCATCACATCCATCTCAGTCTGAAGCCAAGAAATAACGTCATGGTGTGGACAGGAGATGCATCAAAGTAATTGCAATTCAAGATGGCAGATCTCCTGCATAATGCAGGCAGCTTTTCCTGCTGTAAAGTAATAAGCACATACCAGGCTGGTGCTTCTTATTTTTATACTGACATCCACCATGAGATGCTGAGTCATTTGGAGATACAGTACTGCCTGATTCCTAACAGAGCAAGGCTAATAGCTAGCTAGATTGCTAATTACACTGCATTGACAGATTATAAAATTTACAGTCATTTCTTATCTTTAATTTCACTGGAGTTAAATCTTCAACATAAACACACCCATGTAATTCTGAAGCCAAGTCATGCCATGAACTAGATTTCAAGATGGCGGATCTCATGCATAATGTAAGGCAGCTTTTTACTGCTGTAAAGTAATAAGCACATTATGGTATATTTATATTGTCTTCTACCAAGAAATGCTTAGTCATTTAGACATATAAAACCACTATTTATTAGCTTACTGAGTTTTGTTTATTGATTTCAATTTTCAATAGTGTCTTGTTTTTCAATGTTTACAGCCTGTTTATACCACTTTATATCTTTAATTATTCCATGAAGTCAGTGGTTTATACCACTGACTTCATGGAACTTGAAGCTCTACTATCACATCCATCTAACCACAAGGCCAAAATATAATCATGTTGTGCACAGGAAACATAACACAGGCTGTCAAGTCATAAATATGTTGTTGGTAGTCATTTTTATGTAAGTTAAGTAGTACTGCAACAAAAAGTTGAAAAATTCAATGGTGAAAATGATAAAATAATTAGAATTATTGAACTATTAAACCTCTAACTCCTGGTGTGACTACCTGTGAGAGCTCTGTAAGTAGATTAGCATTAGCTGCTAGCAAAACTACTATTAACATTTAAGGTAAGAACTGTAATATGGATGTAAGTAACACATATATTTTTTTGATAAGGTGTGAATTAAAAACTCAGTTGTTCAATGTCACTTGATAATCATCTATAATTTTATTCTCAATTGTGTTGCCTATTTTTGTTGCCTCATTTATCATTTAGCATGGGTAGTATGCTACGTACACAGTCTGATTTGTTTTCTGCTGCTAGTTTTCTTGTAATAAATAATTACAATTAATCAAGCCTTATCAAGCCTTATTCTTATAGAATATTTGAACATTCAGCCCAACATTCGACAGCATATACAGTACAAAACCAAAATAAATGAATAGTTTCAGCTCTACTGTTGTCATTTAGAAAAAAACAAATTTCTATTTGATTGAGTATGATTTATTTAGTTTGTTATGGAGTTATTAATTGTTAGCTAGCATGCTAGCTAGCTTGCTAGCAATGTCATGACGTGGACAGGAGGCACGTCAAGATTTAAGCAGTTTTTCTAAAGTAGTAAGCACATAATGTTGTTAGTTATCATTTTATAGTGATAGCCACCATGATATGCTGTGTCAGGTGGAAATAAGCTTGTTAGCTAGCTAGCTATTTGCACAAGGTAAAGGGCTGCATTTAAGAAATTACAATATCATACTTTATTCTACTTTGACAGTCCATTATTGTATTTGATTTAATGAGATTCGAATCGCTGCTGTCGTAGCCTTTTAACCTCATAGCTGAAAAATAATGTCACTGTTTCTAGATAATAACTCAGGATGGTGGATTTTTCATAATACAGGAAGGTTTTAGTAACAAACAGTAATAAACTTATAATAATGGATATTTTTAAAAAATCATTTTTATATAAATAATCAACATTATAAGTTATTACAATTCATAATTTCTGTTTCCTGAGTTTTGTTTATTAAGCATAGGCTTGTTAGCGTACTTGCTAATTGCACAAGGTGAAGAGCTATATCTAAGAAGCCACAATAGTGTGATTACATAGTATGATGACTGTAACTCTGACACTCTTTAATGAGATTTGAATCTTCACTATTCAATCTAATATTAATCGTAATACAAGAAGACAAATCTTGTGTACTGAGATTTGATTATTCAGCCTAAGCTTGTTAGCTAGCTTGCTAATTGCACAGGATGAAGAGCTGCATTCAGGAAATCACAAAAGTGTAATTACTCAATAATGTACCTTGACAGACTGTTCTTTCCTTTACTTTCAGGAGACTTGATTTGGTATTCATAATCAATACAGCATCAGAAAAAGTGTGTGAATGAAGATAATCATCTCTGACAAGACCAGTATCCAGAACCTTCCGTAGCATTCTGTCTTTCCGTTCCTAAAGCTATACTTTCCTTCTAAATTGTTGCTTTCTTTTGCAGTACACACACACACACATACAGAGCATAATAAGATAGAAAAAGAAAGAGTGCCTTATGAAATAAACATGGTTCCATGGCTCCCTTTCCCTTTTCATCAAATTTAATCATCACTCCTATTATCTGAAATAATTCCCTCACTTGTAGTAGCATTCTCACAGCCTAATACATGGAATGAGACATGTGAAAAGTGCAAAAATTTTTCCTTTTCATACAAGAGAAATGGGGCATCATACAGTGAATTCAAGCGGAGAAAAAATAGATCAAACCACAGACAGCAAAAAAGGATGCAAGAAAGGAAGTAGAAAAGGAAACAGAATAAAGAGAGAGGTGTGTGTGTGCTCAGTACCTGGATGATCTGAGGTGATGTGGAACAGGTAGAGTACAGATGACTGACAGCTTATCTTAATCTGTGGTGTGTGTGCGTGTGTGTGTTTGAGCCTGTGTCGCTTCAAGGGTAAAAATAACAGCAATGGATGACATTCAGGCATGTGATTTGTATGCTCATGGCAGATAACTCACATGTCCATGCACACACACATACACATACACATACACACAAGATGCAGTTTTGATCAAGTAGCAAGGACAACAGGTAAAATCATTTCATTAAATTATTGAATAAATGCGGCACGGTGGTGCAGCAGATAGCGTTGCTGCCTCACAGCTGCAGGAGCCCCGAGTAGATCCTGAGCTCTGAGCTCGGGTTACTATCTGTGTTGAGGTTTGCATGTTCTCCCTGTTTTCTTACCAGGTTTCTTCTGGATTATACGATAGGTGGTATGGTCATATGCGGTGGTATGATAAATTGCCCCTGTGTGTAAATGTGTGTGTGCATGGTGCGTGATGGACTGGTGGCCGTGTATTCCTGCCTCACATCATTGTTCCGGGATAGGCTCCTGATCCGCCACAGCCCTGAGCAGGATAAGCAGTTACTGGAAGGAAGTTAAACAGTGTTTTTTTCTAATTTAATAACTATCATGTCTGTAGCTTATTTGTGATTACCATAGATACTCATTTCGACAACTTTCCTTGTAACAAGAAAAGAATAGAATAGCATAGAAGAATAGAAACATGTGCCGTGAATGTCTATAGTCTACATATTTTATTTTATTTTATTTTTTTATTGTATTTTATTTTCCTTTTTTAATTACTTGTCTTGTTATGTTGGTTTCTCACACCATGGGTCTAAGGGAAACGAAATTTCAATCCTCTGTGTGTCCTGTACATAGAGCAGAATTGACAATAAAGTTGACTTTGACTTTGACTTTGAGAAAGCATACACGATATAGCCAAAAGTATGTGAACATCTGACCATTACATCCATATGTGCTTGTTGAACATCCCATTCCAGATTTAGTCCCCCTTTTCTGTTATAATAATCTCCACTTTTTCGGGGAAGGCGCTCCATTAAATTTTGGAGTGTTGCTGTAAGGTTTTGTGATCATTCAGCCACAAGAGCATTAGTGAGGTCAGGCACTGATGTAGGGTGAGGAGGTCTGGGGTGCAGTCGGTGTTCCAGTTCATCCTAGAGGTGTTCGGTGGGGTTGAGGTCAGGGCTCTGTGCAGGAAACTTGAGTTCTTGCACTCCAACCTTGACACACCATGTCTGCATGGACTTCGCTTTGTGCACAGGGGCATTGTCATCCTGGACAGGTTTCCAGTGCTTCCAACTTTGTGGCAACACTCTGGGGAAGGCCCACACATGGCTGTGATGGTCAGGTGTCCACATACATATTGGCCATATAGTGTATTTATCAAATGGCAGTCAATAAACATTTAAACATTTATGCAAAATGTATTTTTGTAGAATGCTTTTGTGAATTTTTCCATCAAAAAACTCTAGCATTAGGAGATCGGAAGTTTGTATCTCGACGATGCCATAGTCATCCATGACCATGGAGGGATGGCATACTCTCTCTCCCCTGTCAATCACAGTGACACTAGCCAATCACTGGTACCTGTGAGCTCATGTATGCGGAAGAGGGCAGATAGCACTTTCCACCGCATATGTTATGCTGCACTGTGAAGCAGCATGAGCAACAGTTCGAAAAGTTGCAGTTGGCTGGATTCCCATTGGATGGTGTCTTGGAGGAAGCACATCCGTGGTTGATAGCTGTCATATGGGTGGGAGGGAACTGGCAGTTGAACAAATTGGCAGTTGAACAAATTGATGAGAAAAATTGGGAAAATCTATATAACTTAAATTCTAAATGTATATAATTCATCCTTTCTGATATGGGATTGCTTTTCTGGAGGAAGAATTTGTGGTTATGCATGAGTTCGTTTGTGTGGGTTTAATGGCCCATGGATACTAAAGGACCTATGAAACATACCATAAGTAACACCATTTTTTACAGTATTGCTCTATATTGTTAAAAGTTTGGAGGAAACTATATAAGAGCAGCAAGATTTTCTGTCATGTCAGTCTTATCCTAAGACCTTCATTGTTAACTAAAGAGTAACTAGGCAGATTTTCATTCATTTCTCAGGACAGGGAAATGTGCAAAATTCTTATCTGTGGTAATCACACATGCTACAGAAGCACTGGATAGAGGTTCATAAGATTTTAAGTACTGTTGTCATTATTTGTGAGAATTGACAATAAAAACAAGCTGAAATGCAAAGCTGATAGATATTGTCAGTGTAAACATAGAGTACTATCACATTCAGTTGCACAGTGAGTCATCAAAATGAAACAGTTACACCCAGATTGTCTTTCTTTTGGGTGTGATCCATCCATTTTGTGTAGCACTCTGTGTTAATACATGGGGACAGAAGTGTGTGTGGGTGTAAAGAATGTTTTAATGTGAGTATCTGTGATACCTCTCTGTGTGTGTGTGTGTGTGTGTTTGCCCAGTACTGTAGCTGATTAACCCTGGCTGTACCCAGCAGCCAAACCAAAAGGCCAACAAACTCCTAGTCCAATACAAACACAAAAAATACACATACATTTTTATTAAATCCTGAAATTGTATTGATTTTTACAGAGCCACTAGGAGACATGGTGGTTATTTTGTAACAAGGTGTAGCCACAAATAACTATATTGATGCAACGAGTTATGTATTTCATCGCCTTGAAATGGTTATCTAAGTATAAATACTGTAACTGGTCGCAACTTGTATTTAAAAATGCACAAAAACAGAAATCAACTGAATTGGACCATTGTGGACACCAAACATGGAGCTGAGTGATAATATTACACTGGAATGATGCATAAAGAGATATGCAAGCTTGCTACTGGAGTTGCGACATGAATACTATTAGCCTGTGTCACCATAAGCAACTAGACTTTTTCACCCATCCCTGGCAAATAATTAACTGGAGGCCATATACAGTATTAAGTATGACATTAGACAACATGTTAATCTGTGGGCTTCATGGTCACAACCTAATAATTTGAGATACTTGGGTTGTGGCCTCAACATATTAACTCACATGTCTGTTTCATCACAAACCCTTGCTGAAACCTTGCAATACCGTGATGTTTCAGAAATTTGCAACACAGTTATCATATCTTGACTTTTTAAAAAAAAAAAAAAAAACAACTTTTCCAGACACTTGACAATCCCATCCAAACACAAATGGGACATTATGGAGAACCTATACCACAGCGCTCTGAATTTCTCGAATCTGATTGGTAAGAATGGGGTTGATAGATTTTCTATAATAGCAGTTCTAACAGTATTGTGCTAAACATAATCAAGGCCTAATAATAAAGTGATTTAAATGTACTGTTATTTAAGAAGAAAAAATGTATAATCGTTGATATGGTGATGTGTTTGAAAGGAAACATTTATTTAACATTTATGGAAGGAGTCTCCAGTGTCAGAGATTTGTAACAGTCAGTAAGACAGAGGACTTTGTACTTTCTGGCTTCTCAATAACATGACTAATATACTGTTTGTTTTTTCCTTAATAACAAGAACAGAGGGAAAAAAAGGCTGTTGAGGCATCTACTGTTCATAGCTGCTATAACATAATTGATAACAGGAACTGACTTGTTTTGTGGATTTTCCACAACATTAAACTTAATCATAAATGGATGAAAAGTTTGGCATGTCATTTTTTTAATTGCTATGGATAGCATGAGTGATATAACACTTTAGGATCTTATTGGAACATAATCAACTTCAGGATGGTAACAGTAACTCTGCTTCGTGTTGGGCTACATCACACCATCCCAGCATTGATTATTTTCTTTTAACAGCATACACAGTTGTGCTTTATTCCTTTCTTTGGCAGATGGAACCTGGAACCTCTCTGTCCTCTGTTTTTGTGTCTCACCATGACTCCTTTTGCTTTCTCTCCACGTATACAGGATGGAAGAAGGGCAGATCAATCAGCACTGAGTGAAGTCTGACACAGAGAAGAGAGATGGATTATTACAGAGACAAAACATGGCACGAGTCCATCTCTCCATCTCTCCAGCTTATATCACATACTTTAACAGATTTCCACTCTAAATAATGTAGCAAACTAGTGGTCCAGAATCTCTCGCATGTCTTTTTACATACGCATTTTTTCCAAACCTTATTTATCAGTGCTGTAACACACAGTGCAATACGGGAACTGCTGACAGATTTATTTTTAACACGGTTCCCAGTCCTCTCATTGTGACTTCCTCTTAACATCTCTCTCACTCGCTCTGTCATCATGCACTCTCTCAGACACACACACTGTATCAAAAATGCTATGTGAGCAAGAACAAGAGAAGGAGAAACAATGCAGATACAAATAAGAGAAAAACTTTAACGCTGTAAGTATGTAAAATTTATTAAAAGGATTCTATATAAAACTTTCTGGGTGATAGCTTTTAAGCAACTTGCTCTTACGCATGACTCAATTTGTATGAAATATTTCGAAGGTTAAGGTAGGACTTTAAAGAATTGCTCATTCATACTATGACCAAACCAATATAATACTTTAATAATGGGTTGGTATTTGGTAGATGTCTTTATCCAGAGCAACTTACAGAAATACTCTATAGTTTCCATCAAAAACATCTCCTCATGCTGATACAAGTCGCTCAGCATCTAAGAATATTATCAAGCTAAAACACTATTAGAAAGTAGCTGGTACAACAACAAAACAGTACAAGTCTTTTTTTTTAAACATACTGCTCATTTATTCTCAGAAGCAAGATATCAGAACTCAGAATTATACCATTTTCAACCTCTGGGCATTCAAGCTACAAAGTGGGGGAAAAAATCATGGATGCCTCCATGTTCCTCTTTTGTTAACATCAATCTAGCCAGGTAAGTATGATGAGTGATTTATATTTTTCTCCTCAAAACAGTGAATTGTATAGTCGGTTTTATAGATTTAACAATTGAATATGTCTGTATGTTGATTAATCTAAAGCAAATACTTGTATATACAGTATAACTCATTTAAAAGTAACTTTGGTTAATGCTAATGCGGCCATGTTGATTTGATACCAAGTGCTGAACTCAGGATCGAGAAGACCTTCCTGACCATCTGAGTAGGAATTCCAAGTTGAGGGGGCATTTTCTTTGGGTTTTTTTTCTAGTCAGAAGTTGAAATTTCTGAGTTGCAATGTTTAGTAAAATGCAGCTTAAGTGCTTGGTGAAGAGGTGGATCATTCAGTCTTTGTTTGAAGACAGCCAGTGACTCATTTATTCAGAGGGAATGTTCATTCCAACATCTAGGTGTAAGAGTTATGTTGAATGTCTATCTTGTATCTTGGGACAATACTAAAAAGGCAGCTATAACTTTCCTCTTACTCATTAGCTACATTAGCCTCATAGCTCCAGTACAAAACTATAAAGCACCAAACATATATTGGCTCACCATTACCTTTAGGCAAATTTGTGTTTTTAATTAAATTTTTTGAAATATTCTTTAACTATTTCTATATTCAAAAATAACTATTTATTTAACAGTTTTGCTCCAAGGCTTAACTTAACTCTCTGGCTGGCTGTGAATTCACAATCTTCTAATCGCTAGCACAAATACCCAAGAGCTGATTTACAAATTTCCTGTAATATGCCATCATTGAATGCGGAAGCTTCCAGTCAGTCTCTTTGCAGGACATGTTAGCACTGCAGTTACCTGCATTAATCCCTACCTTAAGATAATATAATATAATATTACTGAACTGCTTGTCTTTTTTTTAATCAGATAACAACATGCACTGCTACACTAGACTTGTCACAAGTGGGGAAAGCATTCACAGATGGTAGATTTAGTTAATGATTCCACACACTCCTTTAATGAGCTGATTCCTAATTGGAACCTCCATGATGGATTAGCTGCACCATCAAGTTGATGTTAATTAATCAAATCTCACAAATAAATGCACTGAGCTGAGCCTGAGAGAAAAACAGGCTCATATCTAAGGTCAAATGACAATGTGTGTTGAGTTGAGGCAGGACACAAGTGCATAAAATCAGTGTGTAGTTTATTTGAGGCTTTTCACAAATCATTATCAAAGTCTGTAGCATGGGTCAAACAACAGGCATACAGCAACACACAAGCATAGCCCATAATAATAATAATACATCAAAACTTTAGCGGAGGTCAAAACCAGAAAACACAGAACACTGAGCTAGAAACAAGTCAAGAAACATGGCTCAGTAATGCATATTAAACAAGCAACTTCACAAAGAAACAAAGACACAGGATAGTATAAATAGGTGAACACAATCAAGACACAATAGGGAGGTTAACCAATGACAAAACAGGGGTGGAGAAAAGACTGAAATCCAAACAACACACATGTGGCTATATAAGCAAAAACATGACAGGAATTAAATACAAAACACAGAAGTAGCGCTGTTTGCATTGAGAGCCGTGCCGTGTGCTGAGAGGGGGAATTCGTGACACTACAATGGACAGTTAATGGCTACGACTATATATGTTCACGAAGGGATTTGTGGCTACTTAAAACTAAGCCAAAATAAAAATGTTCAAAATGCAAATCACACTATCCCAGATTTATTTACATGTTACATGGCAACAGTGGCAAGACAAAACCCCCTTGAGACAACATGAGGGAGAAATCAGACTCAAAAGGGAACTAAAAGGAAACATATCTTCCTCTGGGTGACACCGGACAGTGGGATTATAAATCATTACAGTTTACATGTAGAAGTGAAGGCAGCACTAAGGAAGTTCAGTATGAGCAGACTGTGAATCAGAGTCACAGGGCAGTCTTTATGATTACAGCAGCAATTGTTAGGTACAAATCTACAGTAAACAGATTTTGGGACATGCAAATCTTTAGGGTGTCTGTGCGGGACCATCCACGGTAACTATTTACATCTACAACATTTGGCAGATGCTCTTATACAGAGCAACTGCTCGGTTGTCTACTTGAAAAACAAATCCATATGCTTGTACAGATTGGCCAGAGTCTACAGACACTAACAAGCTGCCAGAAACAGGAATCTGAGCAGATAAATAAGTAAATAAGCGATGCGTATGTTTTAAGTGCGTGGTTAGTGTTTGTTCAAGTGCTTATCTCAGCTGTTCAAACAGTCAGGGGAAGTTCACACCAAAAAAAGTCATGATGCTTGTCATCCGTGTGTTTTTAATGATGGCCTTTCAAGCTGAGCTGTACTTGTGGCTCAAAATGCTTGAGGTGCAGTACAGAGAAATCATGTGATGATAGAAAGAGATGAGAAAGCGGCCCAAGCACTGAGCCATGCTGGACACCAGTAGAGATTCTGCAAAAGTGCATCCTCTCCATGTCACCTGATACGAGCACCCTTTCAGGTACAAAGTAAACCACTATCAAGAATGAACGAGAAGATACTATAATAAACGGCGTCAAAGAATTTTTTCTCACATAACAGTTTTAAAACAGTTTCATTGAGTTTAAAATAAACTAAGAAAAACACACACAAAAAAAGAAAAGAAACAAATTGAATTAAACACAAACTCATCTAAACAGAGGCCTATTTTTTATCTCAGCATGAACCTGGACAGCACTGACCACCCAATTAACAGTCAAACTGCATTAAATATTATGTTATATTTAAAATTACTATGTTTTAACTTTTTCTACATCATTTTAGACTATGCAGCTTTCCCCTAAAATATATGACTGTTTTTATACCCAGGTTTGCATGTTTTCATTTCCACAAAGCTGATAATGTACATTATGTTCATTTTAATCGATTTTACAGGGTTCTAAAGAAGGAGATATTTTAGCCACAAAGTATGATTTAACTAGCTATCAGACTGTATGGTCAGAAGGTCTTGATTAGTATATGTAATTGATTAATAAGAAATATATTAAAATGTGCTATTATTTAACTAAGAAAAACTGTTGTTATAGTGAAGCTTTCTGTAAGGAGACATTTATTTGATACTTATGGAAGGAGTCTCCAGTGTCAGCGCATAATAACAGTAACGCAACAAGCTGTTGTGAGGTTTTTTTTGTCTTATTAATTTTATAAGACAAAATAGAGATAGGAAAAAAGAGAGGCTTGTGTGCAGATGACTACTAATAGCTGCCATAACATAATTAATATGAAGGACTAACTTGGTTCACAGACATTCTAAAACATTAAAAGTAACTATAAATGGATAAAAAACTATGACGTGTCGGCATATTGCTCCGGTGTAAAACACTTCAGGATGTGCTGTTATTGGTATATAGTCATCTTCATGGTGGCAGAATGCCCAGAAGTGTGTTATTCCTTACTTATCACACTAAACATTAAACCATAATTGTCAATCTACTAATTATGCAAAGTCAGTGTAAGGTGTTGATTGTTTTACTTTAATAATGACAGTAAAGTTTCCATAATAATCAAAAAAAGCCATAAACTAGACACAAAATTTAAAAAAAAAAAAAAAAGGAAATGAATACATTCTCACAGTCGTTTGACATCTATGACTATTGATGTATTCATCATTTCTGTTTTCTTCTCTCCTTTCTGGTTTGCTCTGTATCCCAGTCTCCAATGCTTTTTTAACGGTGGTCTAATAAATTATAAATGTGTTTAACTTAAGCAGGGAGTTTCACAACGAGGACTTTCTTTTCAGATCTTTATTTAGAGAAGTTTAACTTTAATGACATTCTGCAACACTGAATGACTTGAATGGGACTTTCAGCTCAGTACGCCGGCTGTAGTGGACTAATGAAAAGAGAGAGCGAATGAGAAAATGTGAGTCATTCTACAGCCTTGTAAATAGATGCCGAGAAGCAAGAGCGGCCTGCACAAAGAGAATATTCAACAAAGAGAAAGAGAGATTGAAAAGAATCCATTAGAAAGTGAGCTGATGAGCGAAAGTGAATTGGATATCAGTGGTCTGAGCTCTGGGGACGTGGCCTGGATTCTCCTGACTGAAATCCCACACCTCAGCGTGACGGCTTGGCTCTTACTGGTCAAACGGTGCTCTGATGTTGCACAGCCATGTCTATGCAAGCAACCATGGTCAGTCATGGATATGATTGGAAATAACTGAGATTTACATAATTCAACTCTCTATAGACCTTTGCTGGCTGAATAGTTAGCGAAATATTGGAATGAGTTCTCAACCTTCTGGAACATTGTGTTATCTGGTAAAGAATGTAAAGGAAATCTCTCACACACTCACACAAAACACATATTTCCCGTGAGCAGTGTTTTTTTTTCAGCTGGGTTGGCATGTATTGTCCTCTCCCAAGAATACCATAGCAGAGACGTTACATACCTCAGAAAAGCCTTCCTGCTTTTAGGAACACCACTGATAACATTCCAGTACCCATTCTGCATATGTGCAAAAAAGAGGCCAAGGTTTTACTTTACTAGTCCTTGAAAGTGTGTTGACACAAAGAACAGTGACCATTATACAAACCTCAGCCAAACTTGACAAACACCAGTGTGAATTATTATATAACCATAAGTATGCATGAAAAGAAAGTATGGGTATGTGGAACTTATATAGATTACAGATCTATTGTTGGACAAATAAAAACAGACCCTACAGTAACAGGATTCTTCTGAGAGGTTTGTAAATACAGTGCTGGGTATGTACTAAATATGTACATGTATCAGACTTCATATCTCTGTACTGCACATTTTCTATTTCATATAGTTATGAAATATGGTTTTCTCTGGTCTGTATCTCAACCAGAAGTAAAGTTCAAACAGTTTAAAGTCTGGTTACCTCAACCTGAAACTGATAATGGAGAAAACTATACTTAAAGACTCCATTCTGACTGTGGAGAAAAGGCATCAGAGAAATTTTCACAGCCAGTATCTGATTAAAAACCAAACTGAACATGTAGGATTATTTCCATTCCACTATTCACTGTGAGGAAATCACACTTACTATAGCTAGCAAGGATTTAGATGTCTTTAAGCAGACTGACTGTGTTTACCACCATGTTTGTTGCCCAAAACATCCACAAGTTGAGGTGTCATAGTATGTTATCAGCAGAAAAAAAACGCAATTTTGGCCAAAACACAATTATTGGTCTTTTTTGGATATTTTCCAGTGACATCCAACAAGTTTTCCCAGACTGCCACACACATACTCTCTCTCCTCAGTCATCCTTTTTCCCATGCTGAGCAACAAATTGAGTCACTCTCTTCAACTTTCTTACTTATCAGTAATCTGTGTAATAAAAAAATTTTGCCGAAACATTCCAGGAACACTTGTAAACATTATGCAAAACCCAACACACTGAATGTACATCAACATTCTGAAAATGTTCTGCTAGGCTAAAACTGTTGGATTTCCGAAGTCACCTCATGATGAAGTAAAATAGGATTACAATTAAAATGACATCACTGCCATTTTAGCTATACCACAGAGTAGTTTATCAAACCTTTTTAATCATTCTCGCACTAGCTAGCACTATATTCAATACTTTTATGTGCTAATATGTTCACTGTTTTACAGAACAGAGACTAGTCATAGATGCTAGCTTGCTAGTTATTAGTAGCTGTCACAAAATGGAGGAAGATGGATGTGCAAGCTGTTTATTAACAATCCCAATTACCATATAAAGAGATTTAAAAAAAAGGGGGGGGGCCTCACAAAGATAAGTGAACAGCCCTAGAAAGCCTCGCAAAGATAAGTGAACTGGTAGAAGTACACAGAAGTAAATGAAGGCTAACTGGAAACAGGTGAGTTCAATAGGCAAGTGAGTGGGAGAGACTAGCATCTGGACTGGATTGGATTGTGGATCCACGGTGGCTCCTGCATTGGCGGTGAAATCAGATACAACAGTACAACAGTAGCTGTCTAATATTAGCTCCCATTAACAGTCAGGCTAAATGATTATAAACTTCAGTTAGCCAGTTGAACAGGAAGAAGTTAATAATTAATTGTGTAGTGACAATATGGGGTTGATATTGTCTTTAAATACGTGACGTGATATTTTTCAACCTACAAATTGCTCTTTTGTTGAGGAAAACCTGGATTTTGTCACTAACTAATGGATTTTTTTAAAAGTATTTTTATTAAAGGAAAGACAAAACATCTAATCATTGATATGGTGAGGTGGTAAGGAGATTTAATATTTATGGAAGGAGTCTCCACTCTCAGCACTTTTTAATAGTCAGTAACGTTTCCACCACAGGAAAGTCTTCAGAATAGAGTAATTTGCCCTTTTTTTGTTTTTTTTCAGTAACATAATATATGGCATAATAGGTTTATTATTAACTTCACAAAAGAGAAAAAAAGAGAAGCTGATGAGGGAATGAATGATATGTTATAACAGTTATATTATATTATTATATTATGTTATATATTAATATATTATTGTTATATTATGTTATATTATATTATAATCACTGCTATTATTACTTAAGTGGTAACAGGAACTTGTTTCGCAGATGTTCCGCAACATTAAATGTAACGGTATGAGGTGTCTTTCATTGATAAAAAATGACTTTTCACTGTTGTTGTGGTATAAAAGGAATAAAACACTCCGTGAAGTCCTGAAGTGTTTTATTCTTTACACAGTGGGGTGTTAGTATGGAGTCTTCTCATAAATATTTGAACGTAGCATAATTGCAGGGCCTGGTGTGTATGACTCTTCTGATTGGTGTCAATGAATGTGAAGTCTCCATGTTATTCTGGATTCTGAGGAACTGATGAAACTCAGGCAGAAGTTTATGAGCTTTTTAATTAACCATACTGCTTGTACTGTGTGTTGATTAAATCACATCTGAAAACTTCTTCATCAACTCCCTGCCAGTCTGCCTGCAGATAGACAGCCCCCTGCCTTCATTAGCTTGCTCATTAGTGACAGTAGAGCACCACAATTAAGTCTTATCTCTTCTTTTTGTAGAGGCAGGAAATGAAACCAGATCCAGAATGTTCTCTACCCTCTATAGAGGTTGTGCCGATATCTGTGAGTGTTTGTCATGGGTTGGTCTAGTGTGTGCCTGGCTGCTCTGTATTCAAGGTGTGTATGAGTCGTGACTCATGTAAGTATCCATCAGGGTGCTATGCGTGCCGATTGGCTAGGTCACGGAGTCTCTCTGGCCAATCAGAAGCCACTAAGATGACCGCTGAGGGATACAGGACACACACAGAGACAGCTGTATCCAAGCAACCCCCTCCCAGCATCAGATAAAGACCTTACAGGACAAACAGTGTACAGGATATCTATGTTATTATAACAAAGACAAAACTCTTAAAAGAGATAGAAATATAAGAGCTTATTGTATCCATCAGTCTCTTTTCTGTGGATTTTCTCACAATGAAATCTGTGCACGACCTCAACTCCAAACTGACCATGTGATATCAGGTATTTTGGATCTGCTTCATATTAAATGTGTGTCTATATTTGAGGTTCACTGAGATGCTGTGAGAAGCTGGACAAAGATTTGGTTATGTTCCTGTTCAAGGTCATAAGAGCAGCATATTCCACAACAGTGATCATGGGAGAATGCAGTTTAGAGCCCATTTTAATTAAAGTTAGTTCGAAAAAATTAGTTTAATAAACAAACAAACAAACAAATAACAACTAATTGTAGAATCGTTCTTCTTTCTTTCTTTCTTTCTTTCTTTCATTAGTTAGCTAATTAGTTATTCTTTTTATAGTTACTAATTAATAAAAATTAATAATTAATAGATAAAAAATTAGATCTATTTTTTTAAACTTATTCTACCCACAGTGTTCCCATTTTACTTCACATTATCCTTTTTAAAGATATAAAGCTCACAAATTTGTATTTTTGCATATTTTTCTAGATGTGTTTATTTATTCTTATTATTTCTTTATTTCTATTTTACTTATTTTGTAAATATAATGTTACTAAAATATTGTTTGTCTTTTTGAAATGTGTACTAACTTGAACTGGTTTCCAAATGCATTAAAGGAAAACAGAATATAAAATTAACTTATTCCTCTACTACTACTACTACTACTAATAATAATAATAATAGAAAGAAGAAGAAGAAGAAGAAAAAGTCCAAAATCTCAAAGTAATTTAAATAAAAATTAAATAAAAAAAAGCATTAATTAATTAATATGCAATCAATAACTAAAAAACATTAGAAATATTGAAAAAATCTTTTTAAAATATATAATCATAAAATTTGTATATTTTTTAAAATAATTTTCATAAAATTTTCATAAAATCCTATCTTTAGTATATTTATAAAGTCCAAAAAGAAAGTCTCAATCAGTGTTGCATACAGGAACCTGCTAGAATCAGTCCCTTAATGAAGACCAGTGTTTCGAAAAAAAAAAAAAAAACTCATTTGGAAAAAACAGGCAAGAAAACACGAGTGGGCGTGTTGAAGAAGCCCCGTTTCTTGTAAGTGATAAACACAGAGACTAATCTATATAAACTGAGAGATCAGCAGTTTATCCTCTGATTCACTGCGATGATCAGCATCCTTATGACCTAATGCTGGCAGGTTCTATGATCCAGCTTCAGTAAGACTCTGTCCCTCAGTACACTGCTCACCTCAGCAGATATCAGGCTTATCAGTCTGTCTGTTCCCCATAACAAATAATGCTACAGCAAGCTCTGCTTTCACTTGTGTGTGTGTGTGTGTGTGAACTCCAGCAGTGCTGATAATTAGTCCTTTGCCAGAGCAGGCTGAGGTAAAGAGCACTCAGTATAGCATCATGAGCAGTCTCCCTGAACCAAAGACTGCTTCTAACTAATATATTAACATACTACATTTACAGTTCAATTCACTTTTATTCAGAGCATTTATTCTGCATTATAGACAACATGGGGAAGAAACCCTGAGAGGAACCAGAGTCAAAATGGAAACTATCCTCTAGTGAGTGACACTCCGATAGTGAAATTAAAATCATTAATGAAAAAAATTATTTTTACACAAAAAAGCAATTTATAAGAATTACTTAAATGCTTTAAGTTCTGTCCTAAATTAATTCATGTAAATTTGTGGCTAAAACACAAAGTGCATGTTTTACTCCCTTTACCGGGTAAAATTTAATATTAGTTTGCAAGTTCTCACAAAGCTAGACAAAAAGAAGTAATGTTTACTTGAACTGATTGCATACTAAAGTGGAGGCGTGATTTTTGAACTTCATTTGCATATGCATACACAGAACTTTAAACTGATTAAATTTTGAGCATTATGGATTGGTTGTTTTCAATATTTCTTGTTTTGTTTTGGCTTTAAGGTCTATTGTATTATGAGATATTTTGAAAGGTCAAGTGTTTCGCTAAAGTTTTCTCGGTTCACCCTCTTTGCGTGTCAAGCGACGGAGTCAGAGATGGCTGCAATTGCAGTTAGAACTTTATTAAAACTGGCAAACAGATCCAAAACATGAAGCAAACTCATAAACAGGAACAGGCAAGATGTCAGGCAATCAGCAAACAACAATTCAAGGGCAAGATCCAAAATACAAAAAACCAGGAAGCAAGGCGAGATCAAAAACCAGAATAGCAAACAAAAGGCTTGGTAAGTCGGGTAATCATACACTGAGCATTACTTCGCAAGCAGTCATTGTGCGAGTCCTTGTATATATAGGGTGAGGATGTGATTGGAAACAGGTCTGCCTGATTAGTATTCTGGTGAATGGGAACATGCCGGTGGAGTGAAGTGTTAGGGATTGTAGTCTGCGGCGGCCATGTTTGGAGGCCGCAGTGTGTTCTGGGAAGTGGAGCTCCTGGTGGATTCCAGCACTGGCATGACATAGTGTTTCTCAGTCATGTGTATGGTGTGTATATGTGTGTACACAGACGTTACTTAAGTAACCATGTTGGGTTCTACCAGTTAAGTCTTTATGAAGGCTCATGTAAGTGCATTGGAGAGCTACTGTACTCCTGGTGAGAACAATTCAAGGTGTTAGTAACCATTAAGTAGTAATGATTTTTTTTTTTTTTTTTACAATGTATGTAGTTCATTTAACTCAAGTTTGAGTAAAATTTAGTTTTCAAAAAGAAGACTGCTAGTTAAATTTACTTACATTTTTTATGAGAATAATCCTTGGTGCCATACAGCCTTGGTTACTACAGATTTTCTTGTATGGAAATTGTTACCACACTTTTCTTGAGTAAATTTCACTCCAATATTTTTTAGGTGTAGAAAAGACATACAGTACATTGAAAAAAATATTGAAGTGAAATTTACTCAAGAAAAACTAAAGCCAACACAAAACAAGAAATATTGAAAACAACTAGTTGTTTGTCTAGTTTTGTGAGCGCTTGCAAAATAATATTAAATTTTACCCGGTAAAGGGAGTAAAATATACACTTTGGGTTTTAGCTGCATATTTACATGAATTAAGTTAGTACAGCACTTAAAGCTTTTAAGTAATTCTAATAATTTGCTTTTTTGTGTAAAAATCACAGATTTGTTTTTGTCGTATTTACTGAAACACTGAATAATTTTTTTCAGTGTTTTTTTTTTAGTTTTTAAGTGTGTTTTCAGTATGAGCATGAGTCCTGGGATAAGCACAGGACAGTCTTTATGATTACTGCAGCAGTTCTTGAGTACAAATCTACATTATTCAGGTGAGATTATCCGTATTTGCCACGTGCCATGCACAGATTGTTATAGAAGTTATAACTTCATGGTGAAATGATTATGTAGCTAATATAAAAATATAGGAAATATCCAGGAGGTGAAGACAGTGTGCGGAGTGTAGGTTGACAGAGAGACTGTCGGGGGTGGGGATGGGGGGGAGAGCTGGATTCTCCATCCTCTGTTTTCACATTACAGCAAAGAATGCTGTGTCAGAAGTGTGTGTCCTTGTGAGGTTCTGAATTCCACAGCCCTGTTCCACCTACCTGTTTGCTGCTTGAATCTGTATATATCATTCACACACTTCACAACAATGCTGAATGGGTGGATTATCCAGAGGTGACATCTAGTAGCACCAATGACGCATATATCACACTCACATGCTCGCACACACACAAATGCAACCTTTGTCTTGTTCACAAAAAAAGAGTCAAAACGAATAGTCACACTCAGTTTTTTTTCAAAATAGGAAATGAAAAACAAATGAGTGTGAATGAGGCTGTCTGGACATGTCTGGTTTTAGTGTGTCATAGCTCAGTTTAACAAAAGTGTGTGTAAGATTTGAGAAAAAGAGAGAGAGAGACAGAGAGAGAGACTATATAACAGTGGTCATGTGAGAAAGCCCATCAGATATCGCTGTGGCTGAATTCCGGCAAACAGATTAAAAAAGTTTTTTTTTCTGCCTATAACATATTTTGACACCTCAAATTTAGGAAACAATATACAGTACTGTGCAAAAGTCTTAGGCACCGTGTTTTTTTAGTACAAAATTTGTTCTAGATTTTTATTTTATGACTTCTACATTATTGATTCAGTACAAAAACATTTTAGATTCCAAACATTAGTTTTCCAGCACAAAATTAAATGTTACAGAAAAATGTTTGTATGTCAGTAAAGAAAGCAGCGTATTACGTAAGAGATACTTTTCAGACAAAAAAAAACAAAATGAAGGCTGCTGGGTTTTGTTGCAAAAATAAGAAGCGAGTGCGACAGTCAAAGTCTCCAGAAGAACTGCGGCTGCTTCTGCAAGATGCTCAGGAAAACTTACAGCTCATTTCTTTATAAAACTGCTCACACTGCACCTGAGACTACTATTTTTTTTTCTTTTAAGCTAAGGATCATCACACCAAATATTGACTTTGTTTCATTTATTACTGATTACTGCTCTTTATAGTATTTGTTTAACGTAGAAACATTTAATTTCATTATTTTTGAAGGCATCTTTGCTCTACAGCATTTCTTTGCATGTGCCTAAGACTATTGCACAGTACTGTATATATTTTACCGAAATGTTTGTATTTACTTTTTACCTGTGATACCTTCTTCCTAAGATCATGTTGAGTTTAACAAAGGCCTGAAGCTGTCTAAACCCTCACTAGCTAAGTGATTTCCTAGTTGTTGGATAAAGCTAAGCGCCATAGTGAAATGGACATAAACCTAAAAAATTCGGTTTGTAATCAGATATCGGCTTTCAAAATGTCTGTCATGCTCCTGTGCTGAAGTCTGAAAGAAATCTTTCAGTGCTTTTAATTTTCTCACTTTTCATTTGTCTTGTTGTTTTCAGATCCATATATATAGTAGAAACAGTCGACATTTCACAGTGCCACCAGCTGTCTCTCTATCTGTATCGGTTTAGCTCCAAATATTCCTATCTCTATCTGTATACAGAGTCACCAAAGTGGGTGTGGCCTAAACCTGATGTTTTTTCTTACATATGAACCCTACCATTTATTATTTTTGTTTGTACCTACCTACAACATTTTCAAGTTGAAAGTATAAACAAAATAGTAACCTATTGTAAACCACCGCTACCTGGACCAGGCAATTACTGAGGATCACCGCGTGTTTGTGTTAAAGAACGTGGTCTTTATTTCAGCATACCTTCACATCGCTTGCACATGTTATTTGTTTTTTGTTGTTCATTGGATGCCCGTCTGTGAACTTTTCTGGCAAGCTTTCTAAAAAAGCTCAAATCTAATAGTGTGCCTCCTATTCATATCTATATTTGTATCTGATTGGAACATTATTATCTGTTCAATCTGAGTAATTGAAGCACTACGGATAATGTATTCGTATTTGGTTACATCTCTATCACACATATATATTACAAGAAAAGAGTAATGAGTGATACCTTAATATACTTTTGAATGTGACAGAGAGAGAGAGAGAGAGCGAGAGAGAGAGGGTTATATAACAAAAATCCCTTTTTTTGGAGCAGTCTCTCTCTCTCTCTCTCTCTCTCTCTCTCACACACACACACACACACATACTGACAAAGAGGCCAACAAGCCACTAGGGCAGTCTGTCCATGTACATCTGCAGCTCTCACTCTGCTTGCTTCAGCCTACACACAGCTGCGTCTGATAAGGCAATCTGATTGAGTCACTTTGTCTAATCTGTCATTGCTCTGTCACCACTTCTTCATTCTGTCCACATTTCTTCATTCCTTTCATAGAGGAGTGAAGACCGGACACTCTGTTATTCATCAGCGGACAGTACAGTACAGCATGGTACTCTACCCAATCCCTGATCCCATATTACTTCTTATTTCTATTGCCTACTGACTTGTGTTGAAACTAAGCACCTGGGTTAAATTTTTCTTACCCTTCTTGCCAGGATGTGCTCTCTCTCTCTCTCTCTCTCTCTCTCTCTGTGTCTGTCTTTCCTCTGAGAAGAGTGTGCGCAGATGACACACAGCAGCAGAAGTATTATTACGAGCTGTAAAGCTGCAGTTTCGTTTTGGCTTTCTTCGTCCTTGTAGATTAAAGTCTGGACGGTGCACTAATCATGCGCCAAAATGGATAAAGCAAAAAATCCAAATTTTGTGTAAAAATAAAATCAAACCTTGAAGCGCTTTCATTTTTTTGGTACTATGATCAGAGCATCTTTTCTTACATAATGGCACCAGGTACTATCATGCAAAAAAAAAAAAAAAACAGCTCATGTATCTGAAAGGGTATACATAGTTTTGGATATGTACACTGCCTGATGGAAAAGTGACATTTGTTAAATTTATGAAGAACTAGGAACACTGGGAACCCAAACCCAGAGTTCATGGGCCATAGTTCCCTTAACTTCCTGTTATGCCATCTTGAAAGCAATCAGACATCATTAGCTTCCTAATCTTTAGAGTATATCAGTCATAAATTATAAATTATAATATAAACTAAAATGACTACTTACAACGTTAATTCCTTGGAGGCACTAAATGTTTATGTAGTCAGAGTTTAATATGAATTTTTCCCCAGTTGGAAGGTGCTGTTTACATTTCCCTCAATTTTTTTGTATTTTTAACTTCAATATAATGAAAAAAGAGGGGATAGTGAGGGAACGACTGCTTATGGCTGCTATAATATAAGTGATAACAGGAACTAAGTGTTTCATGAATGTTCCACAACATTAACTGTAAGTATAAATGGATAAAAAGTACTTAATTAAAAAAAATGTCATTATATTTTTATAACAACCTGTCCTGTCAAGTTGTGCTCCTTACTTAGAAACTGTTTTGCTAGCTAGTTTTTAGTATGGTGGATATTACCAAGTGAATTACACTTAAAAAGAAATAAACATTTTCCTATATCAAAAGTAAAAATGAAAAAGGTACACGATAAAAAGACAATTATATAAAATGATGACAATATATCAGCTTTTGCCTCTCATGTGTTGACCATTAAGGAGGCGCAAACTGCTAAGTTGCTAAACCAGTGATGATAGTAGGAAAAAAAAAGTGCATTAACTTTAAAAATTACTTCCTTATCATATGAAGGCAGAGGAAATAGCGTGAGATCAGCATGGCCTCTTTCATCCTCTTCTACTCGACAGCCTCCTGCTTTCCTCAATCTCCACTATCATAATGCTGATGGAATCCTTAATGACTTCCTAATACACACACACACACACATACACACACACAAAGAGCACTGGGAGCCAGTGTGTCTCCTCTCCTGCTTCTTTTATGACATTCCAGACTCAAGCTGATCTAAAATAGCCAAGCTTGCTCTGCACAGGAAGTGGGGTGTGTGTGCACAGGAAGAAGCAGACAGGAGCTGGAGACAGCAGTCTGCTCAGCTCAGCTTAGGGTCAAGGGTCACACAGAACTCCACTGCTCAGGAAACACACACACAGGGATGGACATATATAAATTAAATAAAATAAATAGTATACATTTTATGCAGACATATGAAAGTGAAGAATGGAACTACAATATATTAAATAGTAGTACCTTAATTCTCTCTTACTCTTAATCTTTTTCTAAAATCCTCTGTCCCACACACACACATACACACACACACACATACACACATGCAAAGACACAGCAACTTTCTCTCTTTTCCTGACTCAGTGTTCCTCTGGTCATCTCTCACTCTTCCCTCGTTCCCCGTTTTCCAATTTTAGCTCTTTTTCATGGTTCATCAGAGAGACGCCCATGATAGGTGCTGTCATTTTAAGGGATGATCAAGGCAATTCCTCAGGAAAAGAGTCTTTGATGGATGATTATCTGAAAAAAAAAAAAAAAAGAAACATGACATGACCCAGAGAGAAGGAGTCAGGAAGAGCTAAGAATACAAACCACTGACTAGCATTTATTCCTAGCCCAGTATATGAGTGATTGGCGGCCACAGGCAAAGGCAAAGCCTTTTTGGGCTTCTTTAGCAAACAGAGCATTTTAAAATTTGTAAACATTTGTAGGCAACCTTTTTTCACACATTAAACTGTTTTCCCCAAAACCTTACTGCAAAGTAGGTGAAATATAAGGAATGCTATTTTGCACAGTTGATGCTGACAAATGGGACAACTCCCCAACTGCCTTGGTGATTTGTCTACAACCAAATGAAATGCCTGAACTATCAATGGCCGGATATACACACCTACTTGATTGAGTGCACATTAGAGTAAGAAATCACGAAAAAACATGCAAGTTGGGAGATACTTATAATTTTATTTTGTGAAGCCATCTATAGCAAATACTGTATCACAAACACAAAGCCAACAAAACCAGAATATTAAGATTTATACTGGATTATCATTCAGTTGTCATTCAGTGATTCAGTAGCCTGAAGTATGTCTCTGAGAAATCAATACATTGGTAACACTGTACATGAAGGAATGGCATTATTTAATGCATTAGTTAACATGAACTTTACCATTAATACACTATCAGTAACATTAACAAAGCATTTGTAATAATAAAGTTGTATTAACTGATGTTTCTTGTTATATAATAAACCAAATAAGACAATGCTCATACCATCATGAGTAAACTGAAGCCCACAATGACCAACATGCCCTTAATTAACACCTTAATTATGACTTTAATTAAATAACATGCCATTTAACATGTTTGTGGCTGTTAACTGGCAAAATTCAAAAGAAGTTCCATTTAACATTTACATCTGGAGACCAGAGTTTAGTAAGATAACAACATTTAACATTTAGGAACATGCTGTCCTTTAATTCTTGCTAATTTATGTAGATTTATTAATGGATTGAATAAATATGAATTAATGCAGGTATGTTTAGTTAACATCTGAACAAACATCAATTAATTCTTGTGTTAACTCACTTTGTTACTTTATTAACATTACATACAGTTTATTAATGCTGAAGCTGATGGTTTGTTCATGTTAACTATTAATAAATGTTAATAATGTTAGTTAAGGGAACCTTAATGTATGTAAAGCTTTACCAATACATTTTGTCATTTGCCATTCTTTTCATAAATCACTGTGCACATTTTTCCTTAATTTTCTATGTCGAGTCATCTGTTCTTCATGCTTACAGCCACCGACGTCCTCTGCTTACTTAAAAAGACGTTCAGTTGATGGAATAAGATCATTATTCTGATAACCAGTATTTTATTCAGTAACACTTTACAATATTGTTCAGAATAACTCATAGGTAACTATCCAGGGTCTAAGCAGGAATAAATGAGTAGTGCAGAATTAATACCTACTATTACCTACTAATGAATACTGGGTAAATGTTCTGTAAGTAATAATACATTACTGGTTTATTAACTAAGCATTTACATGAAGCACAAATCTGTTCCAGATCATCATTAACTTCTTGGGAAGGAGACAGTAATACCAAACATTACGGAATGAGTAAGTAATTTGTATATATTCGTTAATGACTGAAGTGTTACTGTGTCCTTCATTAGGAGTTAATGATGATCTGGAAGAGTATTGTAAAGTGAAACAGGAGCTATATAAGACTCTGCAGTTATTACTTAGTTCATAATGAACTACCAAACCATTACTTCATTATTACTTCCTGAGCAATTACTCAATATTCATTAGTAGTTAATAGTAGCAACTTAGACGTTAATAAAGCACTACTCATTCATTCCTGCATAGACCCTGCATAGTTATCTACGCTCGAAGGCCTTTGAGCTAGCAAGTCTTTATCACCAATTAGGTTCAGCCATTTTTATCAGACATAACTGTACTTGAACTAGTATTAGCTGCGATCTTCGTCACCTTGTTCGTTTTCATCATCATTAGCTACTCTAGAATATGGCTAATAGGAGGAGGATCTTGAGCAGAAGGTCCACAAGAGCCATAAGATAAATACCCTCACCTGTATGATCATTCAGAAACTCATTAAATCCGCCTATATATTCCATTCATTACCCTTACACCATCTCACCTTTTTACCCTCATATTTGTCTGCGGCCCAAGAGCAAAGGTTAATGAGGGGTAATGTACTAGGCATGTTTATTATACATAATGTTAGCTTTACGTCAGAGGCCCTTACTGGGTCTCTGGTTTAGTTTATGTCCTGTTAGTACTGACGTACTGTAGGGTTATTTATTTGCTAAAGTTCACTTTTGGGTCTGGTAAATACCTCCCTGACTGTAAACACATCTTGGTCATTATAAAGAAACGTTTAATACTGTAACCTTGTACTTTGACTGAAATAGTGACGGTTTTGTCACTTCTGCTATGACGCTAATTTTCACAAGCGTCCTAATGGGAGTTGCAGTGTTAACTTCCGTGAACTTTCCATAACGATATAAAAGCAAGAACTAACAGACATATTACCATTAGGCTACTGGAAAATTATTATATCAATATGTAAGTTTTATTTTAAAAAACAATGCATTATAAAGTTGGGAAAATATACTAACTGTGCCAACTGAAAAAAAAGCCCAAAGCAATAAAGTATGAAGTACTGTTTACTAAATCACTATCCTCTTCCCCTCTGTGGTTTCCCATCATTGCCTGTGCAGGTCTTTGACCTCTTTTAACCGTTAATGCCCTTCAGTGATGCAACACTCTGACATACCAATCTGCCAACACCTCTCCTACACACACCAATCCTGTGAGGCAGTTCTGTGAAACCCACAGACTCAGACACACACACACACAAATACACATGCACAGAAGCCCTGCTGGCATTGCTCCTGTGACTTATTTGTAAATCATGGACATACTGCAAATGAGCTTACAATCAATAAGTGTATATGGTTAAAACACAGGGGGCGAGAGACATAGCGTCAAAGTGTAAGAGAGACACTGAGAAAAAGCAGAAATAAGGGGAAAACAAGATGACTACATCACTGTCTGGCTTCCATATGACTAGCAAGGACAGAGAGAGTCTATATCAAGGTCAACATGAGACATTACACATCACACACATGAAAAACACAAATCTATGACGAACATGACTCACGTTTGGGATTTGTAAATGATTGGCTTCTCATCAATGCCTGTGTATATGCAAAGACTAAAAACAAAGGTGTGGGGGGGGGAGTATGTGGCTGTCAGAGGAACATGTGACAACAACATGAAGTAAATCCAGATCAGAAGTCAAGAACAGAAACCCACAGAAACCGTACAGAAAAAGTACACAGTAATACACTAAAAACCACACACACACACACACACAAACAAACACACATACAAACCCCTGAATAACGCTCTGAATAATTGGCTTATGATCAATACAGGAATATGTGCTGAGACTGAGAACACAGACAGAGTAAAGAAAACAGAAATGCAGAAAAACAAGAAAACCGCGTCAGAAGTCACTATAGGACATCCATGTGACGGCAGCAGGTGCAGTTTAGCGTTAGGGTCTTACACAACATCACGCACTCACACTTCTGTCCTCTCGGTTATATACTCACCAGCCACTTCAATAGGAACACCTGTACAGCTGCATGTTCATGCAATTGTCCAATCAACCAATCATGCAGCAGCACAATGCATAAAATCATACAGATACAGGTAAAGAGCTTCAGTTAATGTTCACATCAAATATCAGAAAGTGATTCTGTGAATTCTGTGTGTAGAAATGCTTTGTTGATGAGATAGGTCAGAGGATAATATCCAGAGTGGTTCTTGTTGACAGGAAGGCTATGGTAACTCAAATAAACACTCTTTACAACCATGGTGAGCAGAAAAGCATCTCAGAAAGAACAACATGCTGAACATTGAGGCAGATGGGCCAGAACAGCAGAAGACCACATCAGGTTCCACTCCTGGCAGCCAAGAACAGGAATCTGAGGCTACAGTAGACACAGACACATAGAGTACTGTTTGTCTACACAGTAATGATTTATAATCTCACTATCCGAGGTCATCCAGAAGAGGACGAGTGCCCTTATAAGTCTGGTTCCTTCTCGAGGATTCTTCATTATGTCATCTCAGGGAGATTGCCACAGTCTGTTCTCTGGGTTGCTCATTAGGGATCTAAATCTCCATTGGGGTTTCTGGAAAACTACTTTGTGACAGTGTCAAGCTTTAAAAGCGCTATATAAATAAAATTGAATTAAAATGAATTGAATGAGTGAAACGTTTCAAGAAAAGACAATTAGTTTCCACAGAGTCAGAATTAGAAACTTCTAATGAAAAAGAACATTTTTTTGTTTTGGAGTGTGAAACACTCTCTTTTCATCAGGCGACACTGCAGAACAGCGTGTGTTTCCTGAGTGGAGCCTCAATGGCACGCAGCTCCCTCCTCTTCCTCAGCCTCTTCCTCCAGGACTTCTGAATAGAAGGTTATTCCCGCCCGTCCTCTGAGGGACTGGGACTGTCACACTGTGCCATTGCATAATGAGGGAATGATTGTGTGTTTGCAAGTGTGCGTATTAGCGGGAAGCCAATGTGGTGACTGAAGAATCTGAGGAAAGGCTGCTCAGGAAATCAGCTGGTGCATAGTCATTGTTAAGCATCTGAACACAGTAAAAAGTGTTCCTCACACACACATGCACACGCACATGAGGGGACAGTCTGTCAGTGACAGCCCGAGACGCCTGTCTAAACGGAAAGAATATAATAGACAGAGGGAGCTGTTTAGACAAAGCATCTGCGCACTGGCGACACACTCGCACACAATGCGGAGGAAACAAAGCCACGCTTGCTTAAAGGAGTCACTGTGTCTGCCTTCAAGCTTTGGCCTTCAAGCTTAGAAACACACCTACACACACCCTGTGTCTCTGTAGGACACACACTGACGTACAGTTTTATTTTATTATTATTACAGTCCAATATTGTCACAATGCTTGCATGTCTTTCACACACACATAGAGTTACACTGATACATCATCCACATCTGGATGCTCCGGGTGTGTGTTCACGGTGTGTGTGTGTGTGTTCACTACTGTGTGTGTGCACTTGGATGGGTTAAATGCAGAGCACAAATTCCAAGTATGGGTCACCATACTTGGTTACACGTCACTTCAATTCACTTCACATCTAAAGAACAGCAGTCATACCTCATGCATGCTCATTTAGATTTATTATTATTATTAATATCGAGATTAAAGAGAAATCATGTAGGTTTTTCTCAACAGATCAGTTTGCAGATTACAAATAATGATGACTCTGCGTGCTTGGGCACCTGCCCTGTTCCCATAATTCATCAGAAATGTAATTAAAAGCAATTAATATAAATGAATTTAGTCATTTCACTGCATATTCCTCATCAGTCTGGTTTGACTGGAGAAAAAAACATGGGGGTGTGCAGTTATAGGAAAATAATCAATGACGGTGTGGTGTGATATGGCGCAATGCAAAGTGGAGTTACTGTTACAACCCAGAAGTTAATTATGTTCCAGTAACTGCACATCCCAAAGTAGTTTTCCTCTTATACCAACACCAGCAATTAGTGTTTATTAAAGAATGACACATCACACATGTTCTGGAATGTCCACAAAACAAACTAGTTCCTGTTAACTCTTACATGATAGCAGGTATAAACAGTCACTCTCTCATCTCTATTTTTTTTCTCTCTCTCTTTTTTAAAGCTAACAATACAAAAGAATACAGCTTGTCATGTGACAAAGAGAAATCTTCCTTGAAGTTACAGCTGACTTTACCTCTGACTGTTTTAAAGCACTGACACTGGAGACTCCTTCCGAAAAATGATAAATAAACGTATCCTCACAGAAGACGTCATCACAATCAATAATTGCATGCATGTATCTGATCATTTAATAAATATGCCACTATATGGTAAGCTGTACTGACACTGAAATCTGGTCCAGTGATATATCAGATATCTTGTGAGAAGATGATTCGGTTTTAACTTTAACTAATGTTTCTCCAGTTTAGCTAGCTAGACTAACTAGACGAGCAAACCTATGATCAGTCTGTCATGCTTTCTTAAACCAGAATGTGATGTTTTTTCTAAGAACCATGTGTTAAAGAATGTGTGAACTTTCAGCCACCGTGCTTGTATTGATCTGAGGTCACATTTGTTCACAAGAAATTCTGCAAGATCCCAAGTTTTGAGAGTTGAATCATTGGATTTTGGACCATAATGTGAAAGTGTGTGATGTTTTATTCCGGGCAAATCTTCCAGCAATCCACAAAACAAAATCAGTGAAATCTGAAGTCTCTAACACCTAATATCTAACTGTTGGTTAGGATCTTGTAGTGTGGCCCAGGAATTATATTATGTTCATGTTTGTCCATATTCCTGGGTCTCTTGGGTTCTAGTCTCAATTGTATTTGTCATTTGTCTAGGCAATGCTAGATTTGTCTGGACATTAAAGTAATCTTTCTGTTTCACTGCTTTATGTGTTGGTAGGTTAGTAAAATATAAAAAAAATCACTTGTGATACATACGGTCTTACTTAACATGGAGACAGCATGGCTTAGTACAGCTGTAAAATAAATAGAGACTAGTGACAGTGACACACTGAGAATTTAGGACAAGGCCAGGACCACTTCTGTGGATTTTCCATCTGTGTATATACTTTAGGGGGGCGTTGGTGTGGTGTGTTCAAGTCCTCCAATTCAGAGACAGCCCAGGCCCCTGGTGGGAGGAGACTGAAGTATGGAGACACACAGAGGAAGGGTTGGATCATGATCATGGTGAAATCAAAAGCAATGTAACATGGCTCGTGTCCAATGTCACAACGTGTTCTGTGTATATTTCAGACTTGGATGTCCTTGAAATGAACACGGTCAGCGATGGTGGAAATGTAACAGCTATAATGGGAATAATGATGTTATAACCCAGTGTGTTATGTTGTAGGATTATTGACCTATATCATTGTGGATGTCATTTTGTTTTGGAGTGTGCAATGACACAATATTATTTCTCGACTTTTGTAGACAGACAATACAAACACACTTAGTCTGCAAAGCATCATCATTATTCAGCTGAGTCACTTTCCACACTGTTCTGCTGTGGGTAATAATGTAATTATATTCACACTGTGATTCACCAGTGGCTCAATATGTGTGTGTATGTGTGTGTAGTTTTCTATGGTGAATTGTGTAGATCTGTGGTGTGTGATATTCATCTTCTTGCTCTCTAAAACGAGCTTCTCCTGCAGCATGTTCAGATTAAGAATGAGAAATAACCGAAGAACCTGGTCATAGAGCAGAGCTGGAGGAAGCCTCGGGGTCCATCATTAATTCGTTGGCGTTCTTACCCAATATAGCATGATGCAAAGAATTGCAGACTGTTGCAGACTGTCAGAGTTCACACAAGCAGTCAGTTACTGGAAGCAGAGATAACACACCCACATGTCTGAGGACGACCTCCTGCTTTTTCAGCACAACGGAAATGAGGAAATGTAGTCACTGCATTGATAATGTACAGGCAGTGTGGGTGTGTGAGGCCATCAGTGTTACATAAGCATAATGCTGGTTAGCAGCAAGAACACCAATGACACAAGTTGATCTTAAGCTGGATGTTAAGCCAGAGTATCTTAAACCATACGATGTTATTTTAGTAATTATTTAAAAAATTAAAATGCAGTTCTACTACAGATACTAAAGGTGATCTTGACACACAGTAAGGTAGCTAGCATTCTTTTCTCTCAGTGTTACAGATTTACTTTAGGTCAAGACTCAATCACATGTGAGTCAAAGCTGAGACTGTAACCGATGTAGCATGAAACAATGCTGAAACTTTAATCGATCAGTTGTGACTCAAGGCCCCAACCTTAGAAACTTTAACTAGTCAAGTGTGAATCAAGGCAGATACTTTAGCCAATCAAGTGTGAGTCAAGAGAGAGACTTTAGCCAATCAATTGTGAGTAAAGACTGAAAGATGAACCAAAGAAGTCTGAGTTGAGAGCGAGACTTTATCCAATCAAATGCAAGTCAGGGCAGAGACTTCAACCAGTCGAGTGTGAGTCATGACCAAAAGTTTGAACCAATCAAAAAACGGTATTTATATAATGCTCTTTATTTATTATGGAGATCAGCCAGATGTCCCCTCAAGGTCAAAAATTATTTGAGTACAGGGACATTTACCCTAAAACCTGCACACACACACACACTCGTGCAGACACAAAGTCAGTATTACAGCCCACCTGTCCCGATCAAGGTGAATCCAACTTACATAAGGTTTTATATCAGAATGTGTGTGTGTGTGGAGGTGTGTGTTTATTTAATTGCTATGACCCAGAAAGAACCCAGTGACCCAACTAGGACTCAGGTTAGTGTAACCAGGTTGAGCCAAATTCTATTCTTCCAAGTCACTGAACATATACGGTCCTAATGCAATACAATGCAACACACATCCACAGAATCCAGACAGAGTTTTCGTGCCGGTTTTTTTTTCCTCCACAACCAGCGGATGGGCTGGGTAGCGTTGTTTGGCACAAGACACACACATGCACACACACATTTCGGCCCTGCCCTCGACTGCAGGAAGTTCCACTGGCTACGTGATCTTCCACCGTATACTTCCTGGGTCATTCACGTGCAAAAAATTGAAAGATATAGGGCAGGGCTCACGTTCGGCTTCATTCATTTTCCTTTCTTGCTTTCAGTTTGTTTAATCTGGACGGCGTGAGTTTATTTCACAGGAGCCAGTGATAAGTCTTTCCAACATCCACCCTACAAAGCTCACAGAGGAGCCTTAGGCCACACTGCTGCTGACCTGCAGGTTCCTTCTCACACCGTATTTACACACATAACCCTGCATACAATTTTCCATGACTACACTTATGAGGGTTTTAAACTCACATGCCCTGTGTGCAGTGAATGTAGGTCCATGCATGTTGCATCAATTCATTTTTTGTTTCGAAAAATATACACAGTGGGGTCCAAAATTCAGTATCTTGAATATTTAATATTCAAGGTTCTGCACTATTTCTAGGTCCATATATAACTTCTCTATTTAACTTGTTTCTAGGTCCCTAATATTAACTGCATTGTGCAACAGGTCAGATTTTCCACATGTCTAATCTCTTCTATTGAAGCATGTGTTCGGACAACACTCCAATGGATTTGATCTAAAATGGGTCATAAGTCCAGCTCGAGTGCACACTGTCATTAAAGCAAAAAGGGGACATACCAAATAATAAGAAACTCTGAAATTCATGTAAATATTTCAAAGATTCTACTTTTCTCTCAAATTGTTGTCAGTAATAAATTTTCTAATGAAAATTGTATTAAATTAGAAAAGAATGCAAAACAGAAGCACTTTCTCTAGTGCTGTCAAACTTTTGGACCCCGCTGTATATTGACATGAGATGCATGTATGGGTTCCATGCAAAATGTAAAATGGATGTGAACATCCGGAGTTTCTAATGTTTAATGTTTAGTCACACAGAACGGCAGCTGGATAAAGAAAAGATGTTTAACAAGGGCTATACAAAATTCTCGAATCGTAATAGGACTCTAATAGAACTAGATTATAAGATTATTTTCCAATATAAAGTAGTACATAAAATATAAAAAAAAAAGAGTCTTACACATGAGTCCAGTGTCTGAGGTTTAAATAAATATTATGCAATACCCAAAACGTTTGACTATAATACAATCTAGCTAATAAAAAAGATAGCTAGAAAAAAACAGCAAAAACTTAACCCTCAGAGGTCTGTGCCTTTTACCCATTTTTGATTAAGTCCATAAAAATGCTCCCATTTCATATAGATATGTGATTTCTTATTTAAATCTTTTTTTTTTTTCTTTTTTTTTTAAGCACAGATGACACACATTCCTGTTGTTGAAGGACCAGACTTGGTGATGATTGGTGTAGGGCAGGGGTTCCCAGCCTTTTTTTTTTTTTCCAAAACTCCTTCAGCTTCAATTATTTGCCTCAAGTACCCCTAATTTTAAATGAAACCTGACTGCTTTGAACTCTTTTAGCTTCTGTTTCAAGCATGCAACCATATCTTGAAACAGTTGATTAGTTTTGTGACCAGATCATGCTTTGTTTTCAAATGCCTTTTGAAGACATTTTCAAATGTCTTCATGCTCTCCTCACACACCCCGGGACGGGTTTGGCTTTGGTACTGTCCATGCATGTAAATGCAAATTTTAAACTTGTAATTACAGAACGCTTCCCACTTTGGAACTGTTGTTGTCTAATTTGTGCTGGGATTTTCCTCCTCTTGTGATTTTCTTTTACCAACAACATATCTGTCCCTTTTAAGAGATTCTAAGGAGTTGTAACGATGACACTTTTAGCCACAAAGAATGAATTAGCTAACTTACACGTTACGTTTTTTCACTCACATGCCAAAAACTATTATCACATGATATGATCTGTGAGAAATTCAGTCAACTTCTATCAACTTTTACTTATGAGGTAATAATAAAATATTAGAATATTAATAGTTTTAATTAATTTAGTTTTTTACTTGTATTATATAAATATATATAATTAACATTGAATTTAATTTGGCATTGACATTTCCATCACAGTCTCATGAACCTCCCCTTGCAATGCCACCAGAAATAGAGACTCAATAAGAAAACATATGATTGGTCAAAAGGTCTTTATAACACAGCTAACTTCCACCTTGAAAGTCGAACAGCAAATAAATAAAAATACAAAATGATCTAAATAAAATAACTAAAAAAAACCCATCTTTTTTTAAACCACTAAACTATGAAGCTACGAGTGGATTTGCGATTTTTGTCTCTATGCCAAACAATTCCAAATTTAGGTAAGACATGTCTTACATCTTTCATGGCACATTTGGTTGAAAGGTTTGGTGCTCGGAAGATAATAAATCTGCTAACATGAATAAGAAAACTGCAGTTTACAGCAAAGCCAAAAGCAGAACAGAACTGTTGTTAAAGTCAATTGGCTGTGTTCTAACACTCACTCTGAAGTGTTTCATAGCATTGTGCTGATTCAGCACTTCTTTGGTCGGGTTCTGAATCTGCACGTCGACCCGAGGCCATGGTGCTCAAGTCTGCACGTTAACAAGCTCTCACACACAGCAGCACAGGCAAGACTTATGCCAAGGGAAACAAGACCTAAACTTTTCAACTTTTTGTTTCTGTGTGTGTGTGTGTGTGTGTGTGTATGGTGTAGGGTGGGCATCGGCTGCAATCAAGTCAAAATAAAAACTCTGAGCTGGGTGTGGATGCAGTCACGCTCAGGGACGTGACTGAACACAACACGTTTCCTTTTCTCTTTTCTTATTTATTAAAGGGAAGATTCTATCTATAAGGCATTACTCATTCATAAATCAAAGAATATCACCAAGATCTATGTGGCGTGCCAAACCACCACATCTCACAAAGTATTACTGCAGCCACATTTTTCTTTCAATTCAGAGTCAGATTTCTGAGTGCTGTTTTTTCCGACCAGCAGTAAAACATTACCCACTTACAACACTTACGATTATAATTTAATTCGAATTAACCTAATGCTTTTTCTATCTATCTTTGTCCATTTATTTATATATGACTAATTTGTAATTCTGCAGGCATTAGACTTTTTTAATCATCCATTTTATCACAATGGACCTTTTTCACAATGACCGTGATAGCAAATCCGAACAATCTAATAACGGTGTATTGCAGATTAAGTTAAACAGTAAATAGCTACATTTTGCTCATTTTGCTAGCTAGCTAGCTAGTTCATTCCCCAATAAACTATCTAGCTAGCTTTAGCAACAATCAGGGAGTGTGCAGGGTGCGATGAAAAAGGAACAGCTGTGTAGGTGTGGTCTGCAGCAAGAGCAGGTCCTACACACACTGCTAGCATTTCTGAGTTTGTCAAAAACATTTCCCCAGACAACAGATGTTTGATCTGTCCATTCAGATTGAGAGGGTAAAGCCCCATGTTTTTGCCGTTTACAGCCAGTGGCTTTCGAGTAGTCAGATTCTTTGAAATGCTGGCTATGGTAAATGCAGAAATGCTTACCCTCATTCTCACAAGCACATCGGTCAGAAATGAAGCTCGAGTATGGATGTTTGCTTGAGTTATTTGTGCATTTAGAGACGCTGCAGTGATTATGAGCTGTATTTGCTGCCATTTTTCTCTATCTCAGCAGAAGTTTTGAAACGATATCACTTATGCTTCCTCATTCGTAAACACCTCTATACACTTTTTAGATTATTTTATATATGTTTTAATTGGCATTTGCTATGGAAATATCATGAAGAATATTAAAGATGGCAGATGCCAGGATGAGGTGTGCAGGAAAACCAATATAAACAGCTAGCTAGCAAGCTAGCCTGCATGCTAATGTAATAGCCTAAAGCCATGTAAGAATAAACATTAATTACAACTATCCAACTGGGAAAAACGCTCCATGGTGACTCTGAATCTTGGGTGCTTTATTCTGCAAGCCGTGGTTTCTCTGACCAAACCCCAAAGTGAGGAGACTGGCGACAAGAACATGCTGTGTAAGGAAATTACATAATGACTTACAACTGCTTTAGTACTCTTAAAAACTAAAAATAAGTGCTAACGTTTTATATACGAACAGCTATATGTTAATGTTATATGCTAGCTAACATTAGATTAAAAATTAAAACGACTCTTTTTCTAGTAAAAAAAAATTATATCCGAAAAGTACAGGGTGTCCCAAAAATCTCCATACTTAGGGAAAATTAACATTTTTTAGCAAAATATCTTCCAAAATTTTTCATCATTAGTTTATAATATTTTTTTTCAGATAGCCTTTAAGAATGACAGAAACAGGAAACATGGCAAGCACATGTTAGGTTAAGGTTAGAGGTTTGACATAATAATTATGTCAATGGAAGGTCCTCACTAGTAGGATAGTAAGACAAATGTATGTGTGTGTGTGTGTGTGTGTGTGTGTGTGTGTAGATGTAAGCTAAACCTCTGTATAATGTCACGAATGAAACAGAGGATCACCGGCTTGGAGACTGATTCACACACAGAACATTCTGTCACAGGGACGTGGGTCTGTGCAGAAAGAAGTGTTTGTGTGTTTGAACGTTTGTGTGTGTATGACTGTGTATGTGTGTGTGTGTGTTTTCCCATACTCAGCTAAACGTCCCACACAGCCTCACACTGAGTCTTTGGGAAAGCGATAGCCTGGCAACGTCACTACAGCACTGTATCTCACCGGTGTATATTGAGAGCAAAGTATTGCTTATGAAATCTAAAGTAAATATTAAAGGAATGTGAGCGTCAGGTGGAGGAATTTTCATTCCGGCCTCAAGGAAACAAAAACGCTGCAGGCTAAGGGAAAGGTGTGGACTTTAGTTTATAAGTGGTTATTTAGTCTATAATTCTTCTTTGTAGATTATGTAACATATAATCAGAGGCAAGATGAAAACCGTTTACATATATGTATCCATGAGATAAATAGTTTAATAGAAACGGTACCAAATAAAGCTTTTAGTATATATCTAGTATATTACATTTGATTTGCTGGTGTTCAAATTTGGTACGGCATTAACTTTGGTTAGGATTTTACTCATAGTTTAGAACATTTGTTTTTATTTTTACTTGGAATTTGAGTGGTAATTATTTGTTTGCATCTCTGGGCAAATGTTAAAAAATTGTACAATCCTGGTTGCACAAAAATAATTCCAGAAAATTCCCTGTGGCTTTAATATGTATTTTAATATTTATATTTTTTTTAGGATTTAGTTCAACATAGTATTTGTTAGACATCACCTAACTGCTAGCTAACTTAGATCGTAACTTCTGACCAGTATGGTTCGGTCCACTTGAACGTAATCAGGTTTGCTTGTGTTGAACCTTGAGCAGCAAATGTATGCAAGAATTTTTAAAGGATTTTTGAATGATTACATTTTGCAGAAATGTTACGTTTGTTAAGAAATGAAAGACATAATGAATGGTTTGGTCCACACAGAATACTGCTGTGTGAACTGTATGACTGAAAAAAAAAATGGAAAAATGAAAAATGAAAAAAATAATCATTTGCCACCTAGATCACCACCATGCACTTTTTATTTAATCAGTTGCAAATTAATACAATTCCATCAAATGCGATTTCTCTAAAACGTCTAACTATAAAGGTCAATGGTTTTTTATCATGTGAACAACATGTCAAGGACACATGTGTATTGAAGTGCTTGCGCTTTGATAATATCATAAGCTGTAGTGTTAGCTGATAAAAATTGACATAAAGAATTTGTGAACAGGAAATTCAGAAATATTACACTGTGTCTAATTTTTTAAATAATGCATTTTTGACCTTCTGAGTTAAACTAAGATAAAGCCACTTCAATGGTAGTGTGTTAACCTGCAACCCCTCAGTGTTTAACAGTAATACTTTTAACCTCAGTGAAGAAGTGGTAGGAATCTTTCCCTCCTTCTCTGCCGATGCCTGAGTGCTTCATTCCTCCGAACGGCAGGTTTAAATCTCGGATAAGCCAGCAGTTGGTCCACACTAACCCGGCCTGCAGCTGCTGAGCGACTCGGTGAACACGGCCCACGTCTCTGGACCACACCACAGCGGACAGGCCATAGCGCACGTCGTTAGCCCGCGATATCACTTCCCCTTCTGTATTGAAAGGCGTCACGCAAGTGACAGGGCCGAATATCTCCTCCTGCATCACAGCAGAGGAGTCTGCAACGCCTGTGATCACTGTAGGCAGCATGAAGTATCCGGATGCGTTTCGGGGCGGGAGGGTGAGATCGTCGACTCCCTCACCACAGTGCACCTGAGCTCCCTCAGCCTTCGCCAGAGCCACATAACCCCGGACCTGAAACCAGGACACAACAGCCAGGCAAACCGAGATGTTATGTAGCTTCATGTAAAACATGGTGGTGTTAGTTTTAATCTAAGCAGTCCGTGTACTTGAAAAATACAAACAAATTACAAAATTGGTTTTCACAGTCATGGAAAAATCAGTACCGTGGCTTGCATAAATATTAACACCCTTTGAACTTTTACACATTTCACATCTAGTGCAAAGTACTGCTTATGAAATCTAAAGTAAATATTAAAGGAATGTGGGTGTCACAAAAAAAAACACTTATTTATAGTTATCTTCAGTGGCAAATTGAAAATTGTTTACATACATTTATCCATGATTTAAACAGATCGCTGGAAGAGCACTAAATAAAAATTTAGTGTACTACATTTACTTTGAGTCCTAACAGTATGTGAAACGACTCGATTCTATCCATCATGATGCACAAATCATCACTTACTAAAACATTTAATACATGTTTTAATGTTAAGACAGTTTTCTATCCAGTCTATTCAGTTTTCTATCCGTTTTCGCTAGCTAGCAAGATGTATGCTAGCTAGCAGGGAAAGCTGCTATGATACTGTAGCTATGTTAAGCTCTTGCTAACAAAACAAAAGACAAATATAACAGTGGATTAACGTGTTTAATGTGGGACAAAAATATTTTAAAAACCAATGATACAGTATCAGTGATTGATCTTTTATGAATTAGTGCAGACAAAGTGTGTGGATAGCAAGCTAGCGTTAGTGTCAGAGTCAACAATCATCCACAAATATGCTAACATTATCAACTGAAGTAACACTACTATTACTAGATTCATCGTACTGTTTTCAATGTAGTGTTGTTGTCACACAGCTCTGGAAGATCCTAAGCTCAGGTTACTGTCTGTATGGTTTCGTATGTTCTCTCTGTTTCCATGGGGGTTTCCACCAGGTTCTCTGGTTTCCTCCCTAAAGTATGCCAGTGGGTGGATTGGCTATGTTAAATCGCCTATAGGTGTGAATGAGTGTATGAATTTATGTGAATGGTGGATGCACTGACGTCCCATCCAGGTTGTATTCACACACACTGTTCCTGGGAATGACTCCGGATCCACTGTGACCTTCGCCAGGATAAAGCTCTTACTGAAGATGAATGAATGAAAGAATGAATAATTTCAATGTAAAAAAGTAGCTTATTTTTTATATTTGCATTAGGAGGTATTTTGAATGATGTATCGCAAATAAAAATTTGGTGTATTTTTACCCATCCTTGAAACCATAATGAAAACCCAAATGTCTCCTCAGTAACATTCAGTACTGTACAACTGTCTGCATCTGAGAATAAACTTAATTTTAAGTTTAAATTCAGTATAACAGTTTAATTATGACATTGTCTGACCTTCTTTAAGTGTTCCTTGCTTATAAGCGCTCCATTGTGGTTCAAGGGGTCAGAGGGCGCGCCAGTTTTCCACTGGCGAGCCGCCTCTACAAACTTTGCTAGGAATTGTGGGTAAATGCTCTGCTCCACAAAGATCCTGCTGGTACAGAGACAAATCTCGCCCTAAGGAGGGAAAAGAGGGTAGAGATGAGAGATAGATGGAACATGAGCGCCTCCATATGGCAACACTTACTACAGTACAGTCATGAGTACTTTCTTACTCAGAACTCGACTGATTGGATGATAAAGATTTTTTTGAAACATAATGAGCTCCATAACAGCTTCTGAGGCGTCATTTAAACCAGAAATTGAGCTCCAAAGTCGGCTAAAATGCCACAACCTCTTTTTTGGACACCGTAGATTGGCTGGTGTTGTTTAAAAGCTACTGAAGAGCTCTTTTTAACTGTTATAACATTGTGTTTTGTAATTGTAAAACCTATAATGTGTGTTGGTCCTTGTGGTCCGGAGCTATTGGTCAGCGTGCTCTGCATATATTTTAACTCTAAGGGTTGTGCAGAGTGGGACATCTGGTGTTCAAATGGTTCAATTGCATTAATACATAATTAACAGAACGCTCATACACACAATGTGAATCGCACATTTTCACAAGTTACATTTTTGCATCCTATCACAATGCATTTTTACACCCCTATTATTAAGTGCTAAATTAGGTATTGTAATATAGATATTACTATTGTATCATCATTACTACATGGCGTTTCTGACTGGTAGCCTGGAGTAAAAGAGTGATCTGATTGGCTGGGCAGAGTAAGAGAGCTCACCTGATTGGAGAAGCTGGAGCGTACGGTGGTGCTGATGCACTGTTCAAGGTCAGCATCAGCGAACACAATGGCTGGGTTTTTCCCCCCGAGCTCTAGAGAGAGTTTCTTGCAGCAGGGGGCACTGCGCTCAGTTATCACTCGAGCTGTAGCCGTGCTGCCCGTAAACGAAATTAATGGCACATCTGGGTGAGACACAAGGGCATCGCCTGCACGCGGACCTGTGCCGAACACTACATTCACAACTCCTGGTGGGAAACCTGTACACACACACACACACACACACACGTTGAAATATTACATACAGATGATACTAAAATTCAGACAATGATATCAACTGATATCATTTAACGTGGTCAAAAATCAAGCAAACACAGATCATTTTACTTAAACTGGCACTTCCTGATTGCTTATTTCTCAAATAACATAAATAGAAAAACAAGTCACTTGTCAATATTAGTAATTATGTAAGAAATAAAATACTCAGGGATGTGCTGTTATAGGAAAATTATCAATGAGGGAATGGTGTGATGTGACCCGACACAAAGTGGAATTACTGTTACCACTCAAAAGTGGATTATTTTCCTGTAAGAGCACACACCAGTGTTTTATTCCTTTTTTGTCCAACAATTTGTCCACATTAATTTTTTTTTTTACTTTTATTATAGAATCTCACATCATACTTTTATCACCTTATAGTTGTCCATGTTTTTTTCTCTCTCTTTAAGTTAATAAGACAAAAAAATCCAGCTTGTCATGTTACATAGAAACCACAAACCGTAAACTCCTTTTGTTCCGTGTTCCATTGTTTTGTTCCATTGTTCCAAGAAAACTTAAAGGTATGGCTTTACTCAGATAATGCTGACACTGGAGACTCCTTTCAGAAATTCGCCATACAAGTACCAGTGTAAGTTACTATAGAAACAATAACATATTAGAACAAGTGCGTTAATATAAACCTGTGATTTGATTTGCAGCAGGAACTACGGTCTGATCTGCTGTTCTGGAAAATGAACCAACAACGCCGGGGTATAAAAACAAAACTCTCACTCATCAACAATCCATTTAAAGTACGCTAAGTCTCCAGAGTGTGGAAAGCTGCCTAATGTTTCAGCCTTGTCAAGAAACTGTGAATTCCTGACTGTGCTACAGACATCCAAACACTGTGCGATGTAAAATTAAGCCCTCTGAGAGTGATTAGTGCCCCCTAGTGACCCACACTTGAATACATTTTTCCTGCATAATATTTAAATACAGTGTACTGTATATTGTCAATTTTATCACTAATGAGATGGATTTTTTTTTACTGAGCAACATATATCAGTTGGACCTTAACTGCACACACACACACACGCACTCCTCACCAGCCTCCTCCAGCAGCTTGCACATCATCCAGGCAGTGACTGAGGTCATCTCACTGGGTTTGGCCACCACCGTGTTCCCTGATGCCACAGCAGGAGCGATCTTCCAGGTAAGGAGATACAGAGGCAGGTTCCAAGGACTGATCAGACCAGCTGTGAGAAAACAAGAGTCTAATATAATCTCCCTCTGTCTCTTCCTCTCACACATAAACACACACACGTATACACTTACCCACTCCTACAGGGCAGCGCACAGTGTAATTGATGCAGCCCATGTGGTCCATCTGACTGCAGTCGGTCGTGTGGTGCTGGATGGACGAAGCAAAGAATCGGAAGTTGTACACGGCACGTGGGATGTCGACATTTCGGGCAAAGCTTATCGTCTTCCCTGAGTTAGAAAGAGGTGGTGTTGGATGGAGGAATGGTGGAAAGAAAACAAAGACAAATCTGTATGAAATAATTCTGCTCCCACTATTGGACCCATGTTTTTGAAGTGTTTATATATATATATATATATATATACACTATATTACCAAAAGTATTCGATCACCCATCCAAATGATCAGAATCAGGTGTCCTAATCACTTGGCCTGGCCACAGGTGTATAAAATCAAGCACTTAGG
>CM075018.1:4638097-4654460 GCA_037576675.1 Pangasius sanitwongsei | reverse complement strand
ATTGTTTCATTTCAAATCCATTGTGGTGGTGTATAAAGGCAAAATCACAAAAACTCTGTCATTGTCCAAATACTTCCAGACATATATATATATATATATATATATACACACATATATATATACACACACACACACACACACACACACACATACATACACTACTTTGTAATATGTGATGCAATTCTAGCAAGTTTTTGGAAATCACCTACAACACGTCAATATTTGGTGTTTAGAAAATGAGGTCCAGAGTGTCTTCCACTTCCTGTAGCATGAATTCAGATGGGTATGGAATCTGTGGATGCATTTTTGGTACAATTTGTTTTTAAAGTGTGTGTGGTGTTCTTTAATCGGTTCTCTCTTGCTCTGTGTGACTGTTGATTATTGAGGTCTGATGCAGAGACTGAGTTGGCCAGTGATAAAAGAACATCACAAAACAAGGCTTACATTACCACCAAGCGGGACAACAGCCTTCAGTGTTATCTGCACTAAAAAAAAAAAAAAAAAAAAAAAAACCCAGCTATTTGTGCAGGTCTATTTCTAACTAAATCAACTACTGGAGAGCAGTGTTTAATTTGGGTGTGGTTTACTTGGGTGTGGCCTGTGTGCTTGGCCTAGCATGAGTTTGGCCATACTTGTCTGATCTGTCTGGTCCACACGTTAGTTTTGTCCACAGTATCATCGCAGGTATTTCTGCTGTTGTTTTTCACAGCATTCTTAAGAAACCTTTGCGACGGCTGCTGTATAATTTTTTTTCTATGCAAAAAAAAAAAAAAAAAGATCATGGCCTGTTCAAAGTCATCATTTTTGACTGACTGATTACTAGAAATGTAATCGCATGACATGAAATATGTGATGGCCCGAAAAACTTTTGTATTCCAGAGTCACACGCAGATTTAAACCCAAAAATGGTACTTTTGCATTTATTTCTTGAAATAAATTGTGCCTATTTCGGCATTTTCAAACTTGTATTTGCGACAGGTGATGATTAAGAAAAAGTATCGCAATACAACCTCAAAGTTTTGCATTCGATTTTACAAAAATTTCCCCGTGCTTAAAAAAAAACATTTAAAAGATCGTTAAATTTGAGCTTGAAAAACAGCTCTGCTTATTACTTATGAGAATGAAACCCCCAAACACACACACACACACACTTTCTCCCCAGTGAAGCCCCTTTTCTCAGTGCACACACAGCCACAGCCACATACACACACACACACACACACCCAGAACTGCTTTCTCTCCACCAAACACCTTACTCAGCAGCCACACGCAAGGAAATGAGTAAATCCGGCCAGTAGACCGTGAGTAATTTCATTCATTCACACAAGCCCAAACAGAAGGAACACACTCATATGGAGAGTTGTGGTGCCACCCTGATCTACAAAGCAAAGATTTCATTCAGACTTTCAGAAACAAAATTTTGCAAAGTCACTAAAACACACTCTCTCTCTCTCTCTCGCTCTCTCTCACACTCACACTCACACACACACACACACACACACACACACAGTATCCGACAAGCATTGCACTATCCATCAGGCCTAGGGTCTTCAATTTTAATACCTGTGCTGCTCCAGTGATCATGTTAGGAATAAAGTCTTTGTGTCCTGGCGCATCCATCAGCGTTACGACTTTGGAGTTGGTCTCAAACTTGGTCATGCCCACATCCATTGTCACACCTCTGAGAGAGAGAGAGAGAGAGAGAGAGAGAGAGATGATTAGAGAGAGTGACATAAGTAAGAGACAGAAAACAGACAAGAGAGAGAAATGAAAGACAGAGAAAGTAAGACAGGAGAGAGACGAGAGACAGAGAGAGACAAGAGACAGACAGCGAGTAAGAAAGACAAAAGACAGATGAGAGGGAGAGACAGCGAAAGAGAGACAGAGAGAGAGAGACAAAAGATAGAGAGAGACAGAGAGGAGAGACAGAGAGACAGCCAGACGAGAGAGAGAGACAGAAAAAGATGAGAGAGAGACAAGAGACAGAGATAGAGGGAGCAAGAGAGACAGAAAGACAGAGATGAAAGACAGAGACGAGAGGAAGAGACAGCGAGAGAGAGAGACAAAAGACAGAGAGGTGATCAGAGATGAGAGACAGAGATAAAGAGCAAGACAGATAGTGAGAGAGGACATGACAAAGAGAGAGCGAGGAGAGACAGAGAAAAGAAAAAAAATAACAACATCATAGTTTAAGTCTGCTGAAGGGGGAAAAAAAAAAAAAAAAAGTGTTGAATAGACAAAGGAACCACTGCTCCTCTGAACTGTACAGCCAAACGCTTCAGGTCCAGCCACACAAGTGCTTGCCTTGTTTTAACGTTTTTACTTTATAGAACTTTATAGAAATAATAGTGAAGAAGTGAAAACTATGAAATAACATATACGGAGTTACACAGTGACACAGGAAGCAAATTGGACGTCCTCGAGGTTGACGAGTCAGTGCATATTCCGACATCGGAAGTTTGAAATTACTGTTATCCTGAGATGACTTGAAGGTAGTACTAGGGGGCGTTTCAAAAAATATATTTTAGAAACAAATTCAAACCCAGGCATTGCCTTTACTATTCACACAGGATTTCACAAAAAATCCTTTCAAAAGAGGGGGAAAAAAAAAAAAAAAACGTCTATACTTTAGACAAACACTGTAGGTTTGACGTGTACGTTTGTCAAAACTGACCTGTCTCGCTCCTCGCCGGTCTCGTCCAGCACCCAGGCGTAAGCGAAAGACGCCTTGCCGGCTTTCTTCGCCTCCTGCTCGTACTTGTGCATGGTGCGTTTATTCACATTCCCCAACAGGTACAAGAGATGACCCATGAGCGTGCTCTTACCGGCATCCACGTGGCCTGCGCGCGCACACATGCAGACACGAAGAAACATCAATGCTTGAAGTTTGCACACACCGAGTCAGTAGGCCATAATGTTAAAGGGTTAAGATGCTTGGATGAGCGGATGGAGAAGGCGTACCTATGACTACGAGGTTGAGAAGCGGTTTCCCTCCCTGCCTCTGCTCCAGCTCGGTGCGGACGTTGAGCTGCTGCTTGTTTTTGCTGGTGGAGCGGGGCGGGGCCGGGGCCGGGGCCGGGGCCGGGGCCGCCGATTCCTCCACCACACACGCCGCTTTAGATGGAGTCTCCGGAGCTGCTACTGCCGTCGCTTCTGGGCTCGGACCTCTGCGTACGGACGGGCTGACTCCATTCTCCTCGGAGCTGCACAGACACGACGACAAGGCCGCGGATTTATTATTTCATAAATCCATGACCATTGATCTGACTAGATGCATCGTTTGCAACGCGCAACATGTTTTGCGAGCATCATAGATGATTTCATCAGACAGGATTTGCAGCTATAGACTGCAGTGGTATTTTATTAGCTAACGAATAAGCATTTTTAACCAAATGAGCTCATCAGTTTAAGGAAATAAACAAAAATATTTAGTGCTACATGTGACACAGCTGGTGATCGACATTTTGAATGTGCAACATTAAGTACAGAATAAAACACTTAAGGTTATGCAGATACAGGAAAATAATCAATGGTGTAATGAAGTGTCATGACGTGTTTATTTCCCTCTAACACCACAGCAAATTTGTCAACAATTAAATATTTCTTTAAGAAGGACATTTTGTACTTATTATCCATTTATAGTTACATCTAATTCTCACTCATGCTGTAGTAGCTCTAAGCAGCTGTTCCCTCACGAGTCTCTCTTTTGTCTCTCTTGAAATAAATAAGACCAAAATGCAGCTTGTCGTGTTGAGAAACTGCAAAGCGCAAATATCGAAACACGTCTTGTATAGGAGTATTTCATATTAAAATTTTACCTCTTGTTACAAAAGTTCTGACACTGGAGACTCCTTCCTAAAATGTTAAACAGTCATCACTGTATCGGCAACTACACACTTTTTCAACACGTTTATTTCGGAGCGTCTGCTATACAGGTCTCTGTGTAAGTTGTTACTATAGAAACGATAACGTCCCAGGGAGCCCAGGCTAACGATTAGCGCTCCCTTCACTCGTACCTCAGTTGTGAAACTAAAGCAGACTACGTTTGTGGCAATATCTACTTGTTAAAAGTTCTACAAAAATAAGAGGAAATTGAGCTGAAATTTAGAAAACAGTGTACCTGAGATTATTTTTCACCTATTCAGACTATTCCTTTAATGTTCAGGAAGACAGCGCAGCTTGAGAAACTAAGAGATTGTTAAAACTGTTTATTTGCTTCGTGAATGCAGCATGACAGACGTGTGAAAAATCTACGTCAATACTTTACACGAATGGTTAAATGTTTCATTTTAAAATGTTAAACTAGCAAAGCTTCAACCTTATTGTTCAGGCTTTAGTTAAGTGATCTGCAGTATTGTGTTTTTCAGGTTGTGTGAGTGTAAAGGGCAATCCACCTGCAGAACACTCTGTACACCCCATAATCCCCCCTCCTCCCTCCCGCACCATGGGTGTGGTCTGTGGTTTAAGGTGGGGAGGTGATAGTCTGCGGATTTCTGTGTTTGCATGTTCATCTGAATAATCTATAGGCAGCAGCCACTCCTGTGGTTTTAATGCTGCGAGCAGACAGACACACACACACACGTACACTGTCCCTTTTCTCTGCTGAAAGGCCACTTAAATATGAGCAAGCTATAAATGTTATTGTTATATTAATCATTTTTATTTTCACTATATGTGGCCTGGAATTTTCACACGTGAAATAGTAGAACTACGGCGCATCACGTGCAGTGACATTAAAGTGGCTCATCCAGAAAAAAAAAAAAAAAAAAAAAAAAAAGTTTGGTTACAAAAACCAAGAACTACTGACTCAACTCAAGTCTTTTTTTTTTTTTTGTTTTTTTTTTGTTTTCTAACAGTGTCAGAGGAGCTGAAACAAACCCAGCTCATGGTGCTCTTACCTCGGCACGTCGAATCCCATGGTCTGCTTCTTTCCAGAGACGGTCATCCGGGCCACTTTAGGAACCACCTCGGATTCAAGACGAGTCTCGGGAAGCTCACGGGGTTTCGCTACGTCACACAAAAAAAAAAAACAACAACTTGCAATCACAATGATCGGTAAGAGGAAGAGGACTTGCATAAAAATATAGTCTTAATTGTTCACACCCATTTTGTGTTGTTTTTTTTTTTGGTTTTTTTTTTGCACTTTTGTAATTCTTCTTTTGCTTTGTACCTTTTCATTTTCCTTTAAAGCTGAATCTTTAATGTCTTGTAACTTCGACACGTGTGGCTTTCTGCTCCTGCACTACAGTTTGCCACAGGATCATTAAATATAATATGTCTAACTTTCATACACCAACATAAGAAATACCCAAAGCGTTAGGATTTTTTTTTATACATATAAAACTATATTGTTTTGATCATAAGTGAAAACAAAAGGGGGTGTTGATGGAAAGTACTCACAGATGATAAGTTTTGTTCTTTTTTTTTAATATATCTCTTCTTTTTGAGTCATTCATTTCTTGCTACTACTCACAGCCAAGCTGAACGGTGTGTGATTTTGAGATATATAACAAGTGGGACGTTTAGTCACCATAATACACAAAACCCATCAAACCCATCAAAACCACTCATAACACTTTTACAAAGTCATCTCATTTAAAAAAAAATGGCAGTCGGGTGACAAAAGAAAGGAAAGGTGTTAAGCCAACAGAACAGCTTCAATGCACCTTGGCATCGATTCTACAAATCAATGGAAACGTACTTTTCCCCCTCAGTTGGGGTTTTAATGACGGTCTCTGACACATCACTCTAAAATCTCTCATATGTGCAGTTTGGTTCAGAGATCTGGCGAGTGTGAAGGCCATAGCATATGATTTACACCATTTTCCTCCCCGACAAACCACTCACGGTGAACCCTCGTGCCGTGTGGATAAGGGGCAGAGCCATCCAGGAAGAACCACGCCCACCAGGATAGAACCGCTTAAGGTTTACATATCAGGAGGATGCAGTCGATTACTGGCTTTGTAAACTTGAAATAAGAAAACACAGCCATCTTGAACACTGGTGTGCATCAGCATATAGTTATCAAGTGTTTATACTTTACGAAGGATCTAGATATGCGTTTAGGCATATATTTACTGGAACAATTTTCCATTACGGCGTTTAAGTCGTACTTCCAGCGCAAAAACAAAATCCCCAAAGATGCCTTGGCTAACTGGCTACATTTATGTAAAATTGATGATATCTTTAGCGTACTGCTTTACTTTGAAATTCATGACTCAACTCTCTCATGATACACAGGCAAAGGTGACGTGCAAGAACAGAAGAAGAACGAAAGAAAGTGTGTATGAGAGACACACCGAATGTGTGTGTGTGTGTGTTTCCCCTCTAAGGTAACCGGGCTTTCTGTTTGCTTTGTCATTCCAGTACTCGCCGAGTCAGTGCTCAGAGCCACAGCCAGTCATCTCTCTCTCTGCAGCCTGGCTAGGAAAGAGTTAACTGTTAACACGTCACTGACAGTTACGCACCGAGTATGCACCGGTGGCATTAAACCCACAGGCTTTCACTAAGACGAATGAATACACACACACACACACACACCCCTCATCGGGATAACTGAGCAGAGCATGAAGCTGACCGCAGCAACATCGAGACAGGGCACAGTTCTGAAACTCGGCCTTTCATGATTCTTGAGAACTTTGTGACACCGATGAATGTTTTGATATGATTCAAACTCTTTTCATGTCAAAACTGGCACAGTGTGGGAAAAAAAGGTCTGGGGCATATTTTGGAAATGTTCTTTTTGTACCCACTCAGAATAAGGATCTTGGTAGGATCTGACTCATGCCCATGCTACATCGTGAATTCTCAGTGGACAAATATTTCCCTACAGAGAGCTCATTACATTCCCCTTACATCACCGCAATGTTGAGAGCTTGATTCTGATTGGTCAGAAGGTGTTTCCATAACAGCAGCTCTGACAGTAAGGCAATTCACAGGTTTATATTAATACACTCATTCTAATGTGTCATTGTTTCTATAGTAACAACTCGAACAGGGACTTGTAAGGCTACACTCCGCATAAACGGATAAAAAAAAAAAAATGTAATTGTTGATATGGTGCTACGAGATCTTCTACGAGAAGATTTATTTTTTTATATATATATATTTTTAGAAGGCGTCTCCAGCGTCAGCGTTTTGTTACAAGGTTTACAATGCGGGAAAGTCTTCACGACTTATGGGTAACACGACAAGCTACATTTTATTTTTATGCCTTACTAACTTCAAGAGAGAGGGGGGAAAAAAAAAAAAAAAAAGAGGCTGGAGAGAGAACAATTCTTTGTAGCTACTATAACATAAGTGAGAACAGGAACTAAACTTGTTTCAGGGATGTCACTATAAATGGATGTGTCATTATTTAATGAACAGAAGTTTTTAGCGTTGGCAAATTTCTGCCAGGAATGAAACCAACAGACGTGCTGTTATAGGAAAATAATCAACTTCAAGGCGGTAACCGTAACCCTGCATTGCGTTGTTGGTTGTTTTCCCGTAACAGCGCACACACACACACACACACACACACACACCCCTCCCCAATTGTTTTATTCTTTACATAGCGCTCGGTAAATCCAGTGTACAACTGTACTTTTGTGGTTTCAGGTTGCTCGGTAATTTATAACATTCAAATCGTTTATAAAACAATGGGTCACGATGTCTTTCTAGAAAGACAGTAAAGTGTCTCCAACAGTGCTGCTCTATATACTAAGTGGTGAACGAGTGAGCGATTTCAGACACGAGCATCAAAATACAGTAACCATACTGGTTTGCATATGGTGCTTGCCAAAGCTGCATACAACCTCTAACGTGCGTAAGAACGCATGAAGACCTCTGCAAACGTAAACATCATCATAACCAGGCATGAGACAGAATTCCGTTGTCTTGAATATCGCTACACAAAATGCTGGTGAAACGAATTTTTCCGTTTAATATTCATTAGGAGCTCTACCTCCTCTAACACACATGACAGCAGCAACAGAGGCAGTAGCATACAGCATACACATGCCTCGAAGCATGCTTAATTAATAGACCAAAAAGTTCAGCTAATCAGAAGGAAGCGCAATGGGACGCGTGTTAAACACAAGGCGTGCAGTTACCTTAAACCGCCGTATATACGTGCACGGTTTCTATCATGGCTGGCTTGACCGCAGTCTGAAACACAGGTTAAAATCAACTCCTGTGTGCTGCGCTTGATGCAAGTCACACGCACGTCTGAAAGTGATTCAGCAGCACACTGTGTGTAGTGCTGGCTGTGGAGTAACCCGAAAATTCATTTCAACGGAATGAGGAAATACAAAATAAAACGATTGTTTTTCTCATCTGTACTCTTAAACCGGTAAGTGTGACACAATCTACTACCAAACAGTCTTTCCATATTAATTATGCCTTACATATTATAAATCCTGATCTACTGTTCTTACAATAGTGTAATGATATTGGTTTGATTTGTTGTCATTACTAAATAAATGTATTCAAATTTCATATTTTATTTGTGTAAATATCATCTTGTGAAGCCTGTACCGGATATTTCTCATATCGTGGCTTTAGTGTATCATCTCATGCCTAGTGATAACGTATCGGGTATCGTGAAGACGTCATCTTGGAGAGTCATAATTTGGCCTCAAGAATTTTATTGCACCAACAAGCTTGAAGTTATGTGGATGACTATGCAGTTCCACTTCGCACTTGTATCTATAAATAGGGACTTTCCTGCCATCTTTATAAAATCCTACCTTCTCGCTTATATTTGCAATGTAGCTCAAAAAAAATAATAATAAAAAATAAATAAATAAATAAATAAAAACATATGTCAGATAACCTGACCCCTTCTGCTCTCCGGACCTGCCTGATCTATCCTGATGGTTGGAGTTCTCATCACTTGGAGATCACTCGCTGCTGCTGAGGATGGCCGCACATGGGCAGCCTAACGATGCACGAGGTTACTGAGAGTGGTACCACTTAGAAACCATGAAGATGGCTTTGGACTGCAATTGATATGAACAGTTTTGCTGCGATGGCTTAGGACTGCAATTGTTTTGCACTCAAGTCACCATCAGTGAACAGTTGATAACTTCAACAAAATAGACTTCATGTCAAAACTATAATGAATTTCCCATAATGAATTGTTACACAATTGCACTTTTGTCCATGTAGTACACAGATATAGAAATATAATTGCACTATCCATTGTCACCTCATGAGATTGGGTTCCCTTTTGAGTCTGGTTCCTCTCAAAATTTCTTCCTCATATCATCCCAGGGAGGTTTTCCTTGCCACCGCCGCCTCTGGCTTGCTCATTAGGGGTAGATTTATTCATCTAAACCCTGAATTTAGATATTTCTGTAAAGCCGCTTTGTGAAAATACCCACTGTTAAAAGCGATATACAAATAAAATCGAATTGTCTTGACTGATCAGTTATATTTTGGGGTGTGACGACCTGATTTGATGCCAAAGTATTCATTTATGTAGAGTCAAAGAAGAATAACAAACAAGTAGGATGAAAGATTCTATGGACATTTGTCCACGCCCACACCAAATCACCCCCACCCCAAAACACCCACACACAGCAAATCAACCTTTATCTTCCAAACACACACAAACACCTGACTCTGCAGGCACAGCCACAAGGCCAGGAAGTGGTGTGGGGGGTAGAGATAATTCCTTCACCTGCATGTGCCACGCACACTCTCTCTCACACACACACACACACACAGACAAAAACACACAACACAAAGCCAGCCACACCTACAGAATATCTATCCCCCAGACACACAATAATGGTTGCATTCTTACACTAAACACACAAACCATTGCCACTATCACTTTCTATGCTACATTCCCCATCACTCATGTACAAAACTACCCAAAGTTATGCTATATGATAGAATGAATATGTTCTGTACTACAGAAATGTTAGGGTGCTTTCACACCTGTATTTTCCTCTCATAAAGAGCAATGGTCAGGTTCAGATACACGAGAAATAAAACGCTCACTTACCATAACAACACACTCACTAGTCATAGCTACTATTCTATCAACTAACTAACTAGTCTAGGTTGCTCGATTACATTTCTTGTTATCAGTAATAAAGAATGGTTTAACTCAGGCGATGAGGTGGTTGTTCGCGTACCAGGGAACGTCTCAACAAAAATAGACTAGTTGTTATTTCTATTTGTTCCGCAATGGTGGAATATTGGCAGTGAAATACTTTCTTCATATTTCTTCTCCTTACATTTACTCAAACAAGATAAACTGTACACCAGCACTTCGTCTTCTATGTTTGCTTTTGTCAACTGTTAACTCGTGACCTGATTAGTAAGAAGGTAAATAAAAAAAATGTAAAAAGTAGCACAACAGAAAAGCGCTTGCCCTTTCGTTAGGGCACGAGTTTGAATCCGGACGATGGCCGGGAGTCTAAACAGAGCTCTCTGGGTGGGAAGGAGGGCATGCTGTCAATCACAGCGACATGAGCCAATCATGTATGTGTAAGGGGGCAGATAGTGCTTTCCTCTGAGCACGTTACGCTGCCCTGTGATGCACCATGAGCAACACGCACGGCTGCCTCTACGGGTGAAAAAGAAATGAAAAGCGCTTGAGGCATTTGGAAAACAACTTTCAGCTTTGGAAGGGCTACAACTGCGACAAAAAAAAAAAAAAAAAAAAAAAGCGATCTAACGGAATCCTATCAATGATACGATCTAGAATAACACATCTATAAACGATACAAAACAAGACAAAGGCTTGCGTTATTCAGCTCACAGTGAGGCTTTGCTGTAGCGTACATTACCCCAGGACACCTTCAGTGTCAACCAAGGTCAACCTTTTCTGTGTGATCATTTTCATAAGAATAGCTGAAAGGTGATGATGACAAAAGAAGCAAATTGTCCCTCACTCCCTCCTGAGGACATGTACACACACACACACACACACACACACACACACACACACACACAAACACACACACACCCACACACCCACCCATGCCCAGCAGGATATGTAAATGCACTCTTCCTAGGAAAACGGATCCAAGTCTGAACACCAAACACCAGCGAGGGCTGAAACCATCCTAATCCTTCATCACTTCACTGCTTTTCACCTGTCAGTGGTGTCACTGGAGCGGAGGAGAAGGGACAGATCGAGAGCTCAGTACACACCAAAAAAAAAAAAAAAAAAAACACACTGAATAAAGGGGAAATTAAAGAAAGTCTGAGATCATTGTTCATTGTTCCTTTTTCAATGCAATGTCTTCAATGATGAACACAGCATCATGTTGGGAAAAAAAAAAAAAAAAAAACATTTTCTTGTTTTATTTTAAAACTTTGAGAGGCTAAATCTTTTCATTAAAAGTAGTCATGCCTATAACTGTAAAGAGTGAAGACTACATAAAGACCAAAACCTCAACACTCGCGCACTCGGCATAGATTTGGTTAATGAAGGTTAATGAGTTAGGACGTGCTGAAATCAAATGAAAACTTTTTTTTCTCCGCTATTTTGCACTGGTTACTGCGAATAGGTGTCGCAAAAGTGTATCATCTTTCATTCAATGCAAGAGTTCCAGCGCTTAATGAGTGTCCGGATTTATCTAACAACTCTCTAATTTGTGTCGCACTCTTTCACCTCACGAAAAAAAAGGTTTTCATTTGTCTCACCCTTGTCTCACATGTATCACGATCTATAGGTCTGCGCACTACCTGCCAGCAATACAGTAGTATTACAAGTAGTCAAAAGTAGTTAGAAATAATAATTATGTTCATTATTAATTGACAAATTTATAATAAATTTAGTTTGTGTTTTAAAAAAAATAACATTTTTATTTATTTTAAAAAAAAAACTAAAAAGACAAAGAAGTTTGAAAGTCAATACATTTTAAAACATTTTACAATTTTAAAATTATGCAAACTTTTAACATCACACCATCTGCTTCCCCTGAGATTGTAATTTTTTTCATGTAAAAACTTAATTTAAAAAAAAAAAAAAAAAATCACAATCTCAGAAAAGTGTATTGAGACATCTGATAACAACATTGATACATTACCATGCCAAACTCCATTTATATTCCAATAACACCACATCCCGAAGTATTTTATTCCTCTTACTGCAGTAATTTTTCAATGCTAACAATTATTATTAACTACAGAATGACATGTTATACTTCTTATCCATTTATAGTTACATTTACTGTGGTGGGACATCCCTGAAACGAGTTGTGTCATTTCAGCTAAATGACCACCTTCTCTTTTCCCTTTTTCGTCACGATCGAGGGAAGGCAAAAAAAATCCCGTGTCAGAAAACTGTGCCGACACTGGAGACTCCTTCCAAAAACGTTAAATAGCCATCTTCTAACAGAAAACTTGGATACACGTACAAGTTCCTGTCCATAACACTGTAGAAATTCTATATTAGATATAACATATTCATATATTAGAACAAGCGCATTAATATAAACCTGGGATTTACGGTCAGAGTCGCCTCTACTGCAAATTAATCAACACCTTCTGACCAATCCGAATCGACCATTCGACAACGCTGTGGTGTAATATCGTCTTCATAAGTTTAACCATAAATATTACAAGCTGAATATTTTTCATGGCGCATGAAATGTGCTGTGATGCAATGTATCAAGATGCAGCGAGAACAGAACTTATAATATCATCGCTTGTTATTCTGACATCACACAGCTCTCGTGTCTCTAACACACACTCCGGCTAGTCAGGAACTCTGCCACATGTATGATCCAGCTGGGGGAGCTGTTGCAACACAAGTCCTGCCCCAAAAAAAGGTACAAAAGCAGGGAAAATACTCAGCTCTTTTAAACAAAAACAACTTGCATCTGCCACAAGTTGGTTGCAGTCTTGTTTCTGTGTCAGCACTGTGTTCACGAGTGAGTGTACGAGCGCTTCAGGATGACGGGGAGGGGATCCCCACAGCTCGGCTCACCATTCACATCTCTCCTGCACACATTAACACTATTCACTAAACGCAGACCTGAAGGCTTGTAGTAAACAGGAAATGGGACTTCACTGCTGTCCATGTCATGCTGAGGGTTTAATCACGTGTACACATGTAATAATTCTCCTCGGCTGTAAGGTGCATGTTCATTATTCACTACACGAACCATTGTGAACGTAAATGTGTGTGTGTGTGCGCGCGCGTGTGCGCAGTCCAGGCAGGGAGAGCACCGAGAGACCGACAATATACAAATGAATTTACTACCAGAGCGAGCAAAAGAAAAAAAGATTAATAGCTGCAAGTGAGCTGTGGCGTGATAATCATTTGCGGTCTGAATAACAGGTCAATTCGCTCTCTCTCTCTTTGTGTTTTTCTGATTCGCTCTCACACTATGACCAATTTATAGAACTTTGCACTGTTTCAGAGCATGACATATCTGCATTTTAGCAGAACCCACAAAGTGCAAAAACCGAGGGAAATGTAGCAGCCGAGGGCCAGCTGTCACAGTCACTTTTTCCTGTGTAGGTGGCAAAAAAAAGACGGCAAGAAAAAGAGGAATGGAAGAGAAGCATAAGGTGGTCAGATAGCATAAAGATAGTGTTGGGGGGGGGGGGGGGGACAGACAGACAGTGAGAGACAAAGAATTGCGGAAAGAAACAGATGCAGAAAAATAAAATGAAGAGAGAGAGACAGAGTAAGACGAGAGAAAGGCAGAGAGACATCGAGAAACAGATGCAGAGAGACAGAGTGATAAAGAGACCCCTAGAAAGAGACAAAGGGGATAAAAAAAAAAACAGACACATAAAGAGTGACAGTGACAGACACACAGACAGATGCAGAGAGAGAAAGATGCAGAAAAACAGATCAACAGATGCACACAGAGAGAGAGAGAGAGAGATGCCGAGAGACAGACAGAGAGATACTCACCTGTCAGGTTTTTTTTTTGTTGTTGTTGTTGTTTGCTTATTACGTTTTTGTTTATGTTTGCTATATTTATGCATAAATGGAGATATACAGTATGTGTATTCGTTGCATAACTTGGTTGAATCTACCTGCACTATTTGCTTTGGCAACCATGGGATTTATACCATTTATGCCAATAAAGCACTGTTGAACTGAACTGAAGAGAGAGAGAGAGGGCATCTGTGCTCAGAAGCAGTCTTTCCTGTTTTCACCCACGTTCATCTCGGTACACAAAGTGTTAAAAAAAAAAACACGTCCGCCTAATATCTCCCTCCCAACCTCACATTAATCATTCAGCAGAAGATTTAACATTATACTGCATTATATATCTTCCAACACAAACTTTTCTTCCTTAAATGGTTTGGCTTTGTTTCTGTTCATATGGAAACTCTTCTTCCAGAATAAGGTGTGAAGTCAGTATTGCCATGTAGCTAATGTATAGAAGAGAGGAGAGAGAGAGAGAAAAAAAAAAAAAAAAAAAAATGAACGCACTAGTCCTGACACAAAAAGAAACAGAGAACAAAAATGAAGTCCCGTTTTAGCGGCAAAAAGTTTCAGTGTCACTCAGACAAGCATACTGTACATGCAAATGAAAGAAACTGAAGAAAAAATGCTTGGGTCTCAACGTCGATTCTGGCCCAGAGGTGAGCTGAGGAAGTCTACAAAGTGCACATTCTTGTTTTGTACATTTTGTTTTGATTTAGCACACAATCTAGAAGTGTTAGGGAGAGAGAGGGATTTTTTTATTATTATTATTTTAAACTTTAACAAAACAATTATCTGAGTTATCTCTGAGTGAGAGAGAATGAGTGAGTGAGAGAGAGAGAGAGAGAGAGAGAGAGAGAGAGAGAGAGAGAGCGCAAGATCCAGTGTATGGGTTCTGCACAGCCAGCATAATGTTGGGAGTTTCACATGCTGGACTCAGCCTTAGATGCTCCTTAAACTGCATCTTTTGTACACTTTTCTGGCCACAACCTACAGAATCTGATTCTGGACTTCCATATGCTGGCCTGGTTTCAGCCTCATTCAGTGGATTGAAAAGGTTTCACAGAAATTTGTCATTAAAAGATATTAAAGAGTTGTGTATAAAGCATTTAGAAGAGCGGAAACAAGATAACCTTGTGTATTTGTCGACGCGCTGCAGGAAATGGCCTGCCACATCAGTCAAATTGCATCTTAGGTAGTTCTTGGACACATTTACTGATGAACCATAACACACTCTGTAGCAAAGCTAGAGATCTGGCTTGTGAGACTAATCATGACGCTCGGGCAAGTCTCCACCCACACCATGGCCATACTGGGGGTCCTGCTCGAGTCTGTAGATGCCTGATAGCCTTCACTGGCAGAAGATCTCAATAGTCTTACACAGACCTGCCTCCATGCTAAATGAAATGCTGTTCTATAAACGTTACACCACAGCGCTGTTGATCAATTTTCTCTAACAGAAGCCCTGACAATAGTTCTGACGGTAATTCAGATCACAGCTCGAAAAAAAAAAAGTTGATGTAGTAAAAGTAAAAGTTTTCTGAGAAGATCCGGACTTTGTTTCACCTTATGGAAGGAGTCTCCAGTGTCAGCGCTTTGAAGCAGTCAGTAAATTTTCCATCACGGGACTTTCCATTTTCCGGTTTCTCAGTAACACGACAAGTTTCATCTTATTTTGTTTTTTTATCTCATTAACTTCAAGGGGAGGGGAGACAGGCTGGTGAGGAAACAAGTATTTATAGATGCTAAAATGTACATTCCACAACTTCAAACAGAAACGGACAAAAACTACAGGGTGTCATTCTGGCTGGCAAATTTGCTGTGGTATAAGAGGAATAAAATACTTTAGGACATGCTGCTATAGGAAAACAATCAACTTCAGAGTAGTCACAGTAACTCTGCTTTACATCATTGATTATGTTCCTATAACAGCAAGCCCTGTAGTGTTATAATCCTTACTTACACTTAAAATACTTATTCAGATATTTTACGTTTTTTTATGGATTATTTTCTCTAGAAACGTCATTTGAGGATAGAGCTGCATAAAAATTGCTAGTATGATAGTCATGATTATTTTGCTTAATCATATCTATTTGAAAAAGACAAACACAGTGATCAAGCTTTATATATATATATATATATATATAAAAAAAAAAAACACCACTGTAGTTAATAAGTTTTAAGTGCGAGCTAGGCTGACCTAGTGAACCTAGCTCAAAAATATAGCAAAATTTGGACACCAAACATATTTTGGCTGACCGACAGCATTTGGGGGGGCCAAAATTTGTTTACCGAAAGCATTTCTTTCACTTACAGCAACCACATCATGTCCTTCATACAATAATACTCGGGAAAAAAAAAATCCTAATTTTAATCAAATCAAAAATCATTTTATATATATATATATATATATATATCATATTATCATATAATCATATCTATATCTATCTATCTATCTATCTATCTATA
>CM075018.1:4605157-4637997 GCA_037576675.1 Pangasius sanitwongsei | reverse complement strand
ATATTATCATATAATCATATCTATATCTATCTATCTATCTATCTATATATATATATATATATATATATATATATATCAAAAATGCCTTTTCAGATGTAGCTGCTGATATTCACATTCATTTGCATTAAAAAGGTTTTGAGGCACCTTTAAAATGTGTCGCTGTTACACATTATGTACTACAGGACTATATATAGTAATAATATAATAATTTCAGGATATAAAACAGACCATACTGACTGAACATCTTAAATCGTTTCAATTATTCGGTTATAATCTTACAACAAATTATGTTTATAACATGACTGACTGTTGGTTCTTGCATACAGAGCCCTTAGACCCAGCTCCAAAATTCCTGCATTAAAGGCATGGCACGTCCCTTACATAACATTTTCTAGCCTTCAATTCTCCAAGATTCAAAGGAGATTTTGGATATTTGCCAGAATGTGATGCTTTTCCTAACAGGTGAGAGCATGAGATGTACAGGATAGTCTATAATCTGAGGCAGGCACTACCTGTACTGAAAATCAGATAAAGAGAACACAGTGAGGTTGTGCTTGTATGCTGTGCTGTGTGTGTAGGGAGGAGGACTTGGGGTTGGTCATGTACGCCACAGCAAAACCAAAGCAAACACCATGTGAAGTTACCCAGGATGCTCTGGGTGTGTTTACACCTCAATGTGGCCTGCAGGAGTGCACGATCTTGCATACACTCACGGTCACAAATACGTGATAAACACCACAGAGCTTACACACCCATTAAAGTTAGCGCATTAACACGCTTTGTGTTACTACAACCACATGTGCGCACACACACACAGAGTGTCACACACCCCTGCACCCGCATCGACCCAACCCATGCGATCACACGTACGAATCTCGGCATATGAAATCTTTATTTCAGTATATACACAAACCTCAGGCCTACGCCCACATCAATCAAAACCAATCTCAACTGTACATCAGCGCTTTAAAAGAGAGGTTAAAAATGAAAGGGTTTAAGCATGATGCATTTATTAGGAATCATAGAAATGTTAAATTATACTTTTAAAAAAATATATATAAATAGATGTGCAGAATTTCAGGTGTCGCCAAACCTAAAAAGTCTGCTCTCCATGGTTTCTCTCTTTCTGCCGCTGTGGTAAACCCGAAATGTTCCTGACATCAAAAATACAGCACAGCAGCTGCACAAGAGATTTTTTTTTTGTTGTTGTTGTTGTTGTTGTTTTCTGCAAAGATGTTTTCTATCTTTCTCTCATTTTTTCCGCTTGCCTCCTGCACTTGTTGAGGGACGCCATTATAATGATCAACAGGTATTAAAAATCCACTAGAAAAATATTCCATCTTTTTAAAAAAAAAAAAAAAAAAAAAAGGTAACAAAAACCGAAGCAAGACAAATTTAAAAACCTGTATCAAGTCCAATTAAAAAAAAAAAAAAAAAGCTGCCAAGAGAATGAATTAACCTGGTTCTTCTGTAAGGTACGGCTATTGGATAAAGAAGGATACTGAGTGCGATGTGAAATGTTTAAAAGTTTATATGCCCCATGGGGGGTCATTCGAGCAACCTTTAGTGTTGTTTTTGTATGGCAGCTGCTTGTACGTAGTAATTTAAAAGTCTCTAACGCAAATAAGCTCTACTCTCTTGTAAATGCCTTCTTCTGGTTGGCTTTGACTATGTCATCAGGTGACGGCGTGTCGAAGGAGAATGGTGTGATGTGATGGAGGGGTGGACCCTGCACTCGTTCTTTCACTCTTGCCATCTGTTTGCTGTACAGGAAAGCTCGATGCCTTGCCCTGCTGCACTGACTCCTCCTCTTCCTCATCTGAACGCACAGGGTGAGAGCAAATACGGACGGCTCAGCAAAAACTCCCGCTACATTTTGATTCATCAAACGGTTCGAGCATGGTGAAATGGGAGAGCGGCTGTCATGACGAGGAGAAGGCGGCTCAGGCGACATCTCTGACATGAGGACGCATAAATCGACGTTTTGTGGTTTACAGACCTGAGAGGATTGCTTAGCCTGCGCTGCTTTCTTTTCCCTGTGCTTTTCGTTTTTAAGCGGCGTTAAGGGCGCATGGGTTTGGAGCTTGGGTGCTGCAGCTTGGTGCTGGGATATGAGGTCTGACAAAGATGGTGTCGTGGGAAATCCAGGAGGAGGAGCATTAGGAGGAGGTTTAGGAAGACTGAGGCTGCTGTGCTGTGTTTTAGTACTGTTAGCATTACTCAGTGGATTAGCCATGAGCGGAGATAGGTTTTGGAGGCCTGGCACCGAATTGAAAAGTTCAGTTGTTGAGCTGTTGCTCTGATGCTCCTGAATCAGCTCAGCCAATGAGGGGCTTCCACCTTGACCTCCAACCCCAGGACTTTTACTAACCCCACCCACTTCCACTGGCTTACTAGCCTGCCAGGCGTTACTCAGACTCCCTAGTGGTACAGGCAACGATCCAGCCATCTTAGAGTCTTGTAGAGACAGACTACTCAGAGAGCAAGACAGGAGGCTGGTGGTGGGGCTTACAGAGGCGAGGCTGCCCAGGCTGGGAGGAACGCCAAGACCACCAGAGAGGGAAATACCAGATCCCAGGTGGAGACTCTGAGAAATTTGGCCGAGACCAGAGGAACCAAAGCTGGCGAGGGAGATATTTGGACCCTGAGCTGGACTTGCACACTTGCGCTCTTGCTCAGCCATTAGTTGAGCCAGAGAGCTCGGTCCTGCAGCTACACAAGCAGTCCCTGATCTTGGAGTTAATGCATCTTTCGCCAAAGCACCCACAGAAAACTGACTGCAGTACTTCACGTCTTTTGGCTCGGCCTGGGCTAAAAGATCACTGAGGCTGTATGAAAGCCCTGATCCAGCCTGTGGCTGTGTGCGTGCTGAGGTGACACGTGTGACCCTATCAGTGTTGTGTGGTGTGGAAAGGGATAAGGCTCCTTACCTTACGAGGGCCAATTGCATGCAGAGAGAATCAGCGTGATGAGGAGGAGGAGGAGGGGGAGGAAGTGGAAAAAGATGATTGGCGAGGCACCACCAGCAGCCATACAATGGATGAGATCAGACAGAGAGAGAAAAAGGCAATACGTTACTCACTTGGTGATTAAAGCCAATGTTAAAATATGTGTGCCATTTTATTTATTATAAATCTGGTCTTTTCATTCGAAGACAACTCTCATTGGACAGGTTCAGTTCCAATACTGAGGAAAACAAGTACCAAGAAAAGTTAAAGCACCCAGAAAGTGTTCGAACGAACTGAAAGATATGATTGTAAAACATGGATGAGGTGACCTGGCAAAGTATTCGGCTGCTTTATTTGAACTACAAGCGTGTTATTCTGAATCAGGCAAGAAATATTTGCTTATTTGGCACATCAGGCAGAGCTGAGCTGCTTTCCAGAGAACTGAGCTAATTTCCGGTCAGAAACAATAGAAACAGAGGTCTGAAAGGAAAAAAAACTAGCCAGATCCATTGCATGGTGATATTTTCGATAATTATACAGCGTGTCCAGTGTCATCTAAAATGATCTTTATAACTTTTATCCAATATAAAAAGTCGGCCAGGGGGTGTAGAAACACTCGGATTGTCCCATTTTACAGAGTACCACATGACGTTTTTCTAAAAACCAAGTCCTCTTCATTTGGATTGGCATTGAAATGGATTGGTCGTGGATGTGCCATTCTTTGGCCAGCTAGATTGTTCATCATGACAACATGCGAACTGTCAAAGATCGTGTGTACAATGTTCAGGTGACAGACACTTGCTGATGATCGGAAGACAAGAATGACAGCTGCTACTGAAAGCATAGATGTGGACATTTTGCAGTGAACAATTCAGCATTTGGCGCATGCATCACCCTGCGTTCACACTAGCGAGCGATGAACAGACAGGTGACCATTTTCTAGGGACGTGTGACATGGGCTGTAATTTCAGCGCCAGTGGAGAGCGACAAAGCAAAAGTGCGCCAGATGTTGAGATTTCCGCAACTGTACGCGCAATAAGAACAAGGCAGTGAAATACAAATACAAATGACTGAGCCACATGAGTACTCAGCCCAATTGTATGGTGCACAGATCTCGTTTTTTTTTTTTTTATCTCCATGTGTTCAAGCTACAAAGTGGGGGAATAAACATAGATGCTTCCATGTTTGTCTTTTGTTAGCATCAAGCTAGCCAGCTAACTGTGATGAGTGATGTATATTTTCCTCCTCAAAACAGTGAACTGTATAGTCAGTGTTATAGATTTAATAAGCGAATGTGTCTGTTTCCTGACTGATTGAGTATAACTCATTTAAGGTGCTACCATGTTTACTGTTATTGCTGTGAGCAGCCATTTTGATTTGATGTCACTTGCTGAACTCGAAATTCCGAGCTGAGTTTTTTTCCTTGTTTTTTTTTTTTTTCTTTTCTTTTACTAGTTATGACCTTTAATCGAACACATCTTATCCTGTCATATACGACCTCTCATTAAATGTGTACTGAGAGCGTTATAAAGAAAAATAAAGCTTGGAAGGAAGTAGCAGAGCTCGCTGGTGTCTCTGGAGAGCTTTTCTAACTAGCACAGTTAGCTTGCGCTGCTAATCCGCTCACAGCTAACACGAAACCTGGCACGTAACGTACATCAAACAACCAATTGCAACACTTCGTTCAACATTAGAATTCATTTAAAATAGTTCTGGAGACAAATAAATTGTATACTGATGTAAATCGTGTGCTGGAGGCTACATTTTGGTCACAACCTTTTCTCAACGGAACTAAAAAACAAACTACAAGAGACACGAGTGACTTGTCGCTTGCTAGCATGAACGCAGGGTAACGGTGCTCATATTGAATGCTTGTAACTTTGTTACCTTGGGGGGGAATTGTGAGTTGTGTGTCTAAATGTCCTAGACTGGTACTTCTATGTGTTTTTTTTTTTTTTCCCCCCCCATTTAGTATCAAAGCTGTAAAGATGATTTCTGGACACCCTGTATAACATATTTCTAGTTCTAGAAAAACACGTTTAAAGATTACAGAGTGCACCTTTAAGTCAACTGTAACTGTAAAAGCTTCTAGCACTAAAAACGTACGAAACATCTGTCACAGTAATCCAGGATTTCTCGTGACCTTATATAACCTAGGTAACATAAGGACATTTTTCCTAGAAACGCAAGCCTGTTAGTCATAGTTCTGTTATTAAGAAAACACCCCAAAGCTAAGGACTTTTTTTTTTGTTGACAATTCTGAAGAATATATAAACTATTCTACACCAAAAAAAGAAACTTAATATACAATACAAACTACTCTATAATGTCAAATTGCACGCAACTCATTTATACTACTGAGCAAAAACAAGTGCTTAAATTCAATAGAAAAAAAAAATCGAAAAGCTTAAAAGGTCTATCATCTTTTGGAAAGCCCCTGGAGTTCGGACTTGGTCCGCTGAGACGTATCTCTGACTGGGTGTGTGTACCTTTCTGTGGTGGAGGATGGGTTTTGGGAGCGGCTGTCTGCGTGCTGCTGCTTTCTGCAGACAGAATGGAGTCGAGAGCCCTGTGAGGATCACAGTCATACTTCAGAGCTGCCTCAGTCAGAGTGGAGTCAGGCACGGAGTCTCCCAGCACGGTCCTCATCTGGTCCAAACACGAGTACAGCTGACCTACACACACACACACACACACACACACACACACGTCATCGTGTGTAAATACTAGTACAAGCAGCTCACACCTGCATGTTATTGCAGACAATTAAAACCTGGCTCAAATACAAGTACACATCTTACACACACACACACACACACAGCCATCATTATAACGCTTTCATCAACTCCACAGGAACATCTGCAACATTTCCCTTATAGGAGCCTCACGCTGGTGTCGAACAATTACAACATCATTGACTGCAATTAGACTTCCCGTGAAACAGGAGAGAATTTCTTTAGCGAAGCTCGTCCAGCAGAACTGTCAGAAGAAAATCCACTTTACACACTGTTCAGCGAAAAGGTGAAGACGTTGTATAGCACCAAAAGGTTTAGCGTTAGGTTTCACAGACATTCCTTCATTATCATAAATGACAAAATGACAGAATAGTCTACAACTCCTTCCTGAGTGTAAGAACATCTATCCCTTTGCCTTCATTCAATTGCCTGAAACCAACTCATAAAAATAAAATCAGGGATAACTCTGTCTGGTGTTATGTATTAGAGGTGTGGATCAAGACTGGGATTCCACAAAAACGGACAAAAATAGGTGGGTACAAAATTCTTTTAGGAGTGCGTGAGCGTGGAATCGAGGGGGGAAAAAAAAACAAAAAGACAGATAAAAAAAAAAATGTCCTGTGCATCACTTTTAAGTGCTGCTCTCTGCTGACAATCAAAAACCTTTCAAAACTATCGTTCTTTAAACTGTTGCCTTGCGGCTGCACCTTGATCGAGGATCTGCGTGAAGGTGGGCGAGGTGGGGATCTCCTCCTCTTCCTCATGCTCTTCCTCCTCCAGCGGCTCTACCTGCCGTGTCTGCCGCGAGTCCTGACGCGAGTAAATAAACTGGGCAGCTGTGAAACCAAGCACAAGAACACGCATCAGGAGACGTCACCGCCTAGCGGGTGTTACAACATTTACAAATACAAACTTCAAATTTGCTAAGATATAAGACGCAACGTATTCCGACCACTAGAGATGTGTGGTAAAGTTTAGGCACCCCACACAGCTGGAATACCGGAAGGTAAATACAGCACATGTCAGAATATTGTTGTATTTGCCCGACTACAACCTATAGGCTTTTTTTTTAACCGACTCATTGAAATCTTTCTAATTAGATTAATGATGGTTAATGATGGTGTAATTAGGTTAATGCTGAAATAATAGTTTGGATAATGAGTGACTTTCCATTGCCTACTTTTCTCAGCTTTTGTTTGTTTCAGATAAGGCATAATTCTCTCTTATCTGATCCCGTATCACCTCTCTTTGCTTCTTTATGCGCATGTGAGAGCGTCTGTGTGAGACCTGAGCACAGTGATGTGTTTTCGGAGCATGTCGATGAACTTAGGCCAGGTTCAAGGTGACATCATGGCATGCCGAATAAAATCTAGGTGCATTCTGGAAAATGCATTGGTTTCAGATTTTTTTTTTTTTTTTTTTTTTTACTGTAGACACCAGTGCGAACAAAATAAATGTTTGCGGCAGTCTGGGGAAAACCCATCAGATGCTGCTGCGGCAGAAATCTGGCAAACGCCCAGAAAAGATGCAAACTCAAATCCTTCAGACTATTACATACTTTGACACCTCACCATAAATATAAATTTCCAATATGACTGGGAAATTTTTTTTTTAATAAACTTCCTTAATTCGCCTAGGGTAGCAGCAAATTTCACATTAGATAGATAAGATGTCAAATTTTTGTTTTTGTTTTAATTTCCAGTCTAACAGATTCAGTTTGTAAGCAGTACAGATACAAGCTATCAAAAGATCAGTGACGCGCTTACGTTAAACTCAACGTTTGAATGCTATTCAAAAAAAAATGGGAAATTTATCCAACAGAACAAGACTCACGGAATTAATCAGCGATTATTAAGCAGAAGTGTGAACAGAGATTAGTTGAAAGTGCCGATGAGGCTTGTGTTTGTTAAATGCCATGACTGACATCTAGCTCAGGAAATCACACTAGTGAGACTGATGTGTGGATGATGCTTATGATCAAACTGATTACTCGGTTTCCTTTGCAAACGTATCAACTTTGATAAAAGTGAGTGGAAATGTTACAATTTTATTTATTGTATGCGAAATTAAATGCAAATGAAGTCAATAAACAGCAGCAGACGATCAGTGCGTTGGTGTTTTTCAGTGGAGCTGGAATGAAATCTTTAAATGAAAGGCTCAGAATCCTCTTCGCTTCCGGAAAGTAAGTAATTTTAAGAGAGTAAAACTTTGTGGTTTAACACATGCAAAAGAAAAACAGATTTCACTTTTTTATGTAGTAGAAAAAGTCAAAATTTCACCAGAGGAAAGGTTTTCTCAGACTGCCTCATGTATATAATAATGTTTAGGATCATATATTTGTTACATTTCTCAACTATTTCCCAGACACTACTCTTTTAAGTAAATAATGCGATTCAGACTTTATATGGAAGAAAAAAAAAAAAGATAAATTCCATGATGAACCCAAACGATAAATTTAGCCATGTGGCTATCACATGGCTCCTGTGATTCCCATGAACACGGCGGTCATGTTTACACGCAGCGATTAGTGCGAGTCCGAATGAATTCATCATGAATGGAGATTCTGTATGAAATGCTTATGTTTATCTTAAACTGGTCAGGATGTATAAAATCTGTTTTTTTATGTATCCGATCCAGACTCGTACACATGCAAGGAGCAAGCTTTAGTGTCAAGTGTTACCAGAACAACTCGGCGCACGAGACCTGTCACTACGTTCAGCTTTTTAATCTCAGCGCTTGTGCTTTTAATAAGTTTGAAATTATTTCCATCTCAGCAAAATCCTCATCCAAGCGTAATTAGGAACGGATAGTGGGAAGAAGAGGCTGCAGTGACTGCAGTAAAGATGCTCAGCTTTTCACACTTGCACAGCGTTCTGGAACAAGGGTGTGATGGTTGTTGAAAATAACATGAAACGCACACGTTCTCCATCAGTATAATGCTTTTACTAATCTTCTAATATTAGCAACATTAAAATTTATCATGTGGGAATAACTGCAGATTAAATGACTAACCTGCTGCCTAATCTGACTAATTCCAAATGCAGAACCAACTTTAAATGAGGTCATTCTACATCTCATATCTGTCGCAAAATGTCCGATCGATGCCCATCCCACCTCACAATTATTTTAAACAGAATCAAATCTGTAACGCAAATTGTTTTATTACACAAGGAGCGCATCATGACTCAAAAGCTCTTGCAAATTAAGATGGTGAAATTAATCACGCATGTGGTTGACATGGCAGATTCCCATCACTGGTCCTGGGGAACTTCCTGTTCTTCACATTTTCATGCTTTCCATTCTCTACCACACCTGATTCAACTAATCAGCTAACTAACTCCACTCCCTGGTTTAAGGTTTGTGTGTAAGAGAAGGGAAAACATGTAAATAAGAGGTGCAGGACAGGGGGCTCCCTAGAACGAGGGTTGGGAACCTGTGCTTTACGTGAATACTATTCGTCTACTGTTTCATACAGATTATTAAAAACATGACCCCAGCTTGTTCAATCAGACAGAAAATTTTATTCGGTTTGGGTTCTATCCGTTTCCTCTATTCCAACCGAGATGTGTGCATGTACCAAATGATTCCTCAGTCAGGTTATTAATGGATTATTAGGGTGGATATAAATACAGCTTGTGAAATACCTAGTGCTGAGCGTGGTCCATGATCTGGGCTTACATGAGCACTGGACTGGGGATTTTTACAGTGTTTATAATCACATAATACCACAATACCAACCCGTAGCGGGCGAGATGCAGTAGTCATCGTCCACCGATTGTCCATAAACGTCATCATCGTCAAAATCTGTGGGTTAAAATAAATTAGAAAGGTACAGGTGTGAGGTAGAGAAAATGACAGCACTTGAATGGATGAGCCTAAGAGACCCACTTTGCCTAGTCAGCAGTTCTGTGTCCAAATAAATAAATAAATAAATGATATACAAAAAAAAAAGTATAGAAACAAACTAATTTACAAAAATATACAGAAATATAAACAATCATTCATAACAGAGAGCTTCTTTAATGTTAACTGAAGCTTCCAGCACTTCACACCAAATTCTGCCTGTTTGTCAACTAACAAGAAGTAGTACTGAACATTAGCAAAATGAAGTATTATCTCTAGTTAGCTATCCTAGCTTGCTAGCTAAGTTAGCTGAGCATATGTGCAGGCAGTCAAATCCATGATGTTTGTTTCCTACAATAAAACTCATACATGGAGTCACTTCAATGCTGCTTATCGTGACAGTTTCAAATCCTGACACGCCAGCACCTAAATAAAGCCACCTGCTGCTTAGCTAGTTAGCAAAGTTAGCTAAGCTAGTTACACCAGACTAGCTAGTTAACAAGTTTAACTGAGCCCAAGACAGACAAACAGATTGACATTAATCACCTTCATCGTAATTATACCCTCGAACATTCCTGTGGCGAGACATTGTAATTTTATTGTAGCTATTTTTTTCTCTTTTTTTTTTTTTGCTAAAAAGTTCAAGCATATGCGCCCACAGACATAATATTGACGTAAGCACCTCACTGCAGCAAAGCCGCCATGTTTCGTCTGAGCTCTGCGCATGCGCACTGCCCCACAAGTCCCTACTCAAGGCTTTCAAATAAAAAGTCGCTTTAGCCTGCATGAACACGTGACCTGGGCTATGTTTGCAAAATGCAAAAATTATAAATTGATATATTTTAATGTATATAACTTAAATTATCAGTTCAATACATAATATATAAAATATCTAAACTTTTTATAGGCATGATTAAAATCAAATTTCTTTCTTTCTGGAAGTAGTTAGAAATATTATTTTCAAATGCTAAAGTAACATGCTTTGCTTACTTAGCATTACTCTACTTACACTATATACACAATTAATGCATAGTAGGAGTGGGCCAAAAAATATATCACAATATATAACTATACTTAATGGCAGATCCTTTTTGTTTAACTGGTGTTTCCAAACTGTATTGTCACATAAAAAAATGGTAAACACACTGAATATTTTTTTTAAAATGACTTCTTAACATAATTGTCTTCATTTCTTGGTCACTTGTAACTTTGTAAAACTAAGTTTGTACAAAAACAATGCTCAATGATATGTCCTTAACAAAAGTGGACACAGCAGTTGAGTAGAGGTTCTGATGTACATTCATTCATTCATTCATTCGTCTCCGGTAAGCGCCTTATCCTGTTCAAGAGAACCCAAAGGAAACCCAAACGGACATGGGGAGAACATGCAAAACTCCACACAAACCTGAGCTCAGGATCAAAATGGGGACCCTGGAGCTGTGAGGTGACTACCCACTGCTGTACATTTATTAACATTTAGTTATTTGGTTGACACTTTTATCCAAAGCAACATACAGCGGGGAGAAAATAACGTCCAAACAGTTTAGAGGTGGCTCTCTGACACGTCTGATCACTACCACGGAGCTAGATTACTGATCAGAAAACTGTGTTACTACTGGGGCATTAACAAGGCCCTTAACCCTCAACTGCACCAGATGTGTCCTACCTCTGCTCCCATCTTCCTTTCACCCCGCTGGGACATACTGTACTTGTATCATGTATAATATGTATAATCTTTAGCCCCAAGACAGTGATATCAAGGTGGAGGAAATTCCCCGTGTAAGAGTTATCTCCCAGCGTAAATTGACTGTCCCACAGCTGCTGCACCTTGCCTACTCCTGGAAACCACCTTATTCCCCCCACCACCACCAACAAAACCACCACCTCCACCACCACCACCTCCACTATGCTGCTCCTCTCGCTTCCTCTCCAGCAGGACATTTGAAACAAAGGATTAACAATATTAAATTATTTATCAGTACTGATAACTGCATAGTCTGCAGGGTTCCATGTGCTGTATACACACACACACACACACACACACATACTGAGACAAATTAAAGTAAAAACCAGTGGCATGTGGGAAGCATTTACCGATTTATTTTGCTGTCATGGTTCGAGTCCACTTGTTCCCTTAGAGCAAAGTGTCACTGCAAATCAAAATTCATCTGATCCCCTTTTTCCGATGATGAAACATCACCATCCTGATGGGCGTGGTCTCTTCCAGGAGCCTTCAGTGTACAAGGGCTCACCAAACGTTTTAATGAGGATGAAAATGATGTAAATTATATGCGCTGGCCTTCACACTCACCAGCCCTCAAACAAATCAAACAACTATGGGAAAATTTTGGAGCGATGTGTTAGACAGCGCTCTCCACCATCCATCATCAAAACACTGACTGATGGAACATCTTTTGGAAGAACAGTGTTCATTGTTCCAGTACAGTTCCGGAGACTTGTAGAATCAATAGCGAGGTGCATTGAAGCTGTTCTGGGGTCTCATAGTGGTCAAATACCTTACTAAGACAGTTACTAACACTTAAATATGTATGTACAAGCCCTGAAAAAAAAGCAAGACTCAAAGTTTCCATTAGCTCTGGACTCTGAAATGCAACCATACTATCCAGATGAATCAGAGTTGTGTGAGCGTGAGTGCGTGTGTGCGTGATTGATCTTCCCCAGCAGTCTGCAATCTTTGCTGAAAGGTGTCATTCACATCTGTATGACATTTGATACTTGAGTGCAGGTCTAAATTTAACTTGGAACAAAAACAGACACCTGCAGTACACACATTCAAGTTTGAGGTGCACTTGCCTGATGCTTTCTTAAACTGACCTAAATACACTGAGACTGAGGAGTGAACAAAACGATCTCGTGAGAGAGTGAGAGACAGAGAAAGAGAGCAAAAGACAGAATTCGGAGAGAATATAGAACATTTCTTCATATACATCACACTGAAAATTAAAACATACAAAAGCGTTGTGAAGAAAATGTATGTATGCAGGTTTGAAAGGAAGAGCTGCAAAGAAAAACGAATATTCTCAAACGAAATTATACAAAATTGTTATATACTAAAGACAGGCAATAAGTAAAAAATATATCACTACACTTAAAAATACCTCAACAATACACCAAATATGTCCTAAGATTTATTTTTTAACGAATTTTGCTAATAATGTGCGATCCAACATGTACTGTCACATTTTTTTAATGAAACATGTAAGGATTTTTTTTAACAATTAACAAATGGAGTCATTCAGTGTTATGGTGCTGCTGTGACATAATTATATAGCTTTACAACATAGTCAAATATGTTAAGAATTAAGTTTTCAATGAGAGAAATTTTCAAGCAAACATCTCCTTCAGAAAGTGCTTTATCCTGGTCAGGGTCACGATGGATCCGGAGTCTATCCCAGGAACGCTGGGAGTGAGGCAGGAATACACCCTGAAAGGGATGCCAGTCCATCACAGGGCACCGATCACACACGTCTGCACACTCATTCAGTTTACTGTAGCCAGTTTATCATAGACAGTCCACCTCCAGCATGTTTTTGGGAGGTTGGAGGACACAGGAGAACGTGGAGGAATCCCATGTGAACATGGGGAGAGCATGCAGAAGTCCGCTCAGACAGCGTAACCCGAGCTCAGGATCAAACAAATGGATTTTAAAGACTAATATATATGAATATAAAAGATTGCAACAAGATTGTCTCAGAGTTCAGCTTTGAGAGAGGACATGGTTGTGTTTGCATCTGTGTGTACATGTCTGTGTGTATATTTACTTCCTTAAAATCTGGTATCCAGAGAGAAGTGACAATGAGCGTGCACGATCAGAGCAGAGAGACAAAATGAGTTAGAATTAACTTCACACCTCATAGTCTGTATGTGTGTGTGTGTGTGTGTGTGCGTGTGCGTGTGTGTCACTGCCCAAGCTGGTCTCCATGGTGACCCATACGTAATGTAGAAGGGCCTTTCAAAGTGACAGACTTTAATATAACGGAAATATGTAATAGTGAAATTCTCTATCTCACACTATCAGTCTAACCAAAATTGCCAACTCACTCAGGTTGTTTTGTAACTGGTTTATAAAAAACCTTGCAAACACAGGTGTTGCACATACGTATATATTGATTTTTCTTCTTATCATTATATGGTTATTATAACACCAGAGTTATTTGTGTTCTATAGAACTGCACTCTTACACAATCCACAATTCCCAGGTAATAGCATTAATGCTGCATTTCTGCCCTTCCTAAACAAGTCAGATCAGTTTTATCAGACACCCAAATGCAACATGCAATACTTCAAAAGGTCCAAATGCATCCACATTTATTTATCCATATGCACTCATTTATACACTGCAGGTGTTAAAGGAAACTTTGAAACTTTGGAAGCTGCTCTGTTTGAGCAAAGAGAGCTGGACAAACCAGAGGACTAAAGCCCCGCTGCATCGCTCTCTTTATCAGCAGGTAGCGAAAAATGAAAATAGACCAAAATGTTGATGAAAAAAGTTTAAACTAAAAAAGGCCAATTCAGAATTTCTTTACAAAATAAATAGTGGATGCCATTAATTGGTTATAATATTGGTTATAAAGATTAACATGCAAGTCATTCTGGTTTTTCCTTTAACACTTCTAAAATTCAATTGATTTCCGTCCAGGACTGTATAATGAGTTCTGAGTAATTTGTGCTTGCAGGCTCCTCCCATGTGATCTGCACAACCCTGTTTTGTGACTAACATGTTTTGTAATGAAGTAACCCATGAATCCTCCTCCTCCTGTGGTTGAGATGCATGGATGAGCATGTTTAACCCCACGCGGGGCCACAACAATACCACATAGTCCACAGGAACATCAGGCCTCAGAGACAATGGGCCAATCCAAATGATGTGATCGGACGTGACTGCAGCATCATGACAATTAATAACAGTAATAAGAGCAGAGAACAAAACACATGCAACTTTTGCTGATATTTAGAACAACTTTCATGATGAATACTTAGTGGTCATAGATTAAGACACATTTCTCTTCCCCTAAATTAACATTTGACATATGATTTAGTCTGACATATCAACAGTTCAACAGTAATTTAAATAATGCTTTGGAAACATCACACCTTAAAAAAGAGTCGAGTGGTTTATGTTTATGCAATAACAGGCTATAGTTCAAGGACAAATGCACAAAAACATTTAGATTAGATATGATCCCCCATCAGTTATCTCCAGTGTTGCCAACTTAGTGACTTTGTCGCTAGAATTGGTGACATTTAACATATTTAATCTTTCAGCCTAAAGACAAATATAGCAATATTCTGAGCAGGGACTGTCCTGCACTCGCTATGGCTCTCCAGCTGACATCAGAGCTGCTGGTTATAGGAGCTGAGAGAGAAGGTTTAGTTGACTCACCACCAGTGTGTAAAGCCCGATTGATCCGCGCTTGTATGAGTCTATGTTCCCAACAATTAATCACCAATCACCATTTTCCTCAATGACCAATCACTGATCACCATTGTTCCTAGTGACCAATCACTAATCACCAGTTTTTCCAATGACCAATCACTGATCACCAGTTTCGAAATACCAATCACTGATTGCTATAGTTTGCAATGACCAATCACTGATCACCAGTGTTCCCTGTGACTAATCACTGATCACCATTTTCCCCAGTGACTAATCACTGATCACCATTGTTCCAAATGACCAATTGCTAATCACCATTGTTACCAATGACCAATCACTGATCACGATTGTTCCCAATGATCAGTCACTGATCACTATTGCTACTAAAGACCAATCACTGATCACCAATGTTCCCAGTGACTAATCACTGATCACCATTTTCCCCAATGACTAATCACTGATCACTATTGTTCCCAATGACTAATCACTGATCGCCATTTTTCCCAGCGACCAATGGTCACCATTTTTTCCAATGACCAATCACTAATCATTTTTTCCAATGACGAATCAATAATCACCATTGTTCCCAACAGCCAAACACTAATCACCATTGGGGTTTTTTTCATCATCACACAGCTTTGTTCTTCATTTTTAAACTTTCTTGGCAATATTTACAAGTAATAAACACAAGTTATTCCATGTATAACTGTTTTCTTTCATGTCTATTTCCTGACTACCACCGCTTCTTTTTCTCTTGTAGAAACGATAGCATCTTGTAAATCCGTAAATCATTTATGGCGCCGTGACCAAAGATGACTTCTTTCTGTAAGAAACAAGTTAAAGACTATTATTTTCTATTCTGCTAAAACTCTATTCTAAGTGTCTTCCTTTTTTGATTGGCAAATTATCAAGTCGATTAATGAATATGCAAATCGGATGTGACATCATCTGGAGACTTCTAGAGACTTTTTGAGCATGCATTAAACTTTCCCCTGAAAGAGTTGGCAACACTGGATGTTTTTTTTTTTTTTTAAATAAGTTACCAAGAACTAAGCGAAAATGAAGGAAACCTTCAGTTGCTTAAAAGTGAAAGTGAGATTGGAGAGTGTAGCTGTGGTAAAATCATTTGGTGAAAATGTGGAAATAACGACATATACATGCTACAGATATATTCAGCCTATATATCTATATCTATATCTATATATGGCAGGCTATATTCTGCTTGTAGAAGCTTAAAACATAAAAAGCTCCGCATTCAATTTTCTCTCCACTCCCATTCATTCAAGTTCCTCCTCCGTCTCGGTAAACATTACTCGCACTAACACTTCGGGGGAAAAAAACGAGTGTGTAACTTGAGTTTAGCGCGACCAGGCGACCAAATTGGCGCTCTAACGACAGATGCCTCGCTGCACTGCGCATGCGCTCCAAACAAACGCGCCAAATTTAGCGGGAGGGAACGGGGAGGCCGTGCCAGAGCTTTGTCTGATGGATGTGTGTTTACAGTCTGGCTCACTCCCCCTTAATGTGAGCTTAATGTCAGTCCACTTCCTTCTCATAGCGGAGACCAGGAGCTTATAGCGAGCACGCCTGCACACACACACACGCACGCACACGCACGCACACACACATACACACACACACGCACGCACACACACACGCACTGAGCGCACTAAACTCCTCTCATCTCACCTTCCATCACACAGGATGGCGAGGCGGCCGAGACACAGGTAGGCATGGAGTTCTTTTTGCTTTAAGTGCACTTTATGATATAATGCTGGATGCATGCATGCTGCTGCTGCAGCTGATGGCGATGTGTGATGTGTGTGTTTGCGTGCTACAGGCTCCGAAGTTTTAAGTAAGTGGGTGAATGTGTATATATATATATACATATACACGCGGATGAATGCTATGCTTTTCCGAGCTTATGCGAACAGCGTGTAAGCGGCATATTTACAACGACAGATCCCCGTTTTCGTTTTAATCTCACCTGTGAAAGCTAGCCTTTTATTTCACTGCTAAGTCCTAACAGTGCTCCGGCTCGTGCAGGAACAGGTGGCTTGTTGGTATAGCGAGTGAGTGAGTGAGCTCGCGAGCTCGCGTGCTCGCGCTGGTGCAGGTGGTCGCGCTTCTCATTTAAATTTTCATTCATTCGTTGCGCGTGCGGGTCCGTCGGTCAGTCTGGGGTAAGCTGCGGCTGAGGTGAGGCTGAGGCAGGTGGGTCGAATTACTCTGGGAAACAAGTTACTTGTCTAAAATGAGATATATTCTTGTATGTATATACGTTTAAAACCTAGCGTACTAAATAGCAGTAAGTGAAAATAGTAGCCTACACAGCCTGTAAATGTGCTTTAGACGTAACCGGTGAGTCTGAAGGAAAGTTCAAGATTAGCCAGGACAACATTACGCAACATAAATTTTCTCTTTTAATCAACCGTCATATCGTTATTTGATCTATTTTACCCCTAAAAGACATTTGTGTGTGTGTGTGTGTGTTTGAGAGGCTTTGTGTCTTTTAGCGTATAGGTTTGGTCTTGTTTTAGCCTCTATCTAGTCTGACCCTAAACTGAACCCCAGTTGCTCCCACGTCAGGTTGGTTTTGGTTTAAGTCGGTTAATCTCGGTTATTATTTTACATTCAGACCTGTGGTTTAGCTCGTTCTTGGTATGCTGCAGAAACCTTGTACTTTTTTACATCATGTGGAAGCTCCCGGATATATGACTGAAAGGTTAAAATGGTTTAAAAAAAAAACAAAAAAAACAATACGCAGTACTATCTTTTAGGCAAAGAAACTATGTGTGTCTAGGAGTTTCTGCAACAAAAAGACACGATTTGGGGGTTTTAAAAAGTGTCAAACGTGCAAAACCCCGTGCGCACGCGACGCGGAGGAACCACGGGGTCACGCGAGTAATGCACGGCGAGTTCTCAAGCCCTGTCAGTGTGGCACGAGCGCACTTGCTTGAACTGACTACACGGCTGCAAGCAAGCAAGCAAGCAAACAAACAAACAAATAAATAAATAAATGCATACGTGCATTTTTTAGTCTTATAATAAAAATAAGTGGCGTAGAAAATTATATATACATATATATATATAGTGCATAATTAGGTGTATAATTTTAGCACAGTTTTGAGTAATATACAAAGTCGCATAATCAACAGTACAATATACATTCAAAGTTTCACACGAGTTTTACACTCATTCCATTCTCTCTTGATGAGAATGAGCTAAAACTGCCCATATAGCTGTAAAAATGAATAGGTAACACCAAGATCCCCTTTTTCTTGGGGTGAACATTGTCAAGCCAAAGCACTACAGACCTCTTCCTTGTCTTCTTAATCAGTAATGATAAGCACAAGGCTTACATAAACACACATAGCACATAGAGTGTGACACAAAAGCCAGGTGAGCACGGGCTTCCACGCACACCATGCTTTAATCTGATTGGCCGAGAGCCGGCCAGGTGAGTTAGTTGAGCATGTGGCTGTGACAGGACCCGAGCAGGTCTGAACATGCAGCGGTGGGGAAACAGGGCCGCTCCATGTTCGCGTGTATCTGTGGAAACCAAAAACATCAGAACAGGTTTCTCTCAGTCTGCTGGCACTACAGGTTCAGCCACTTTACTTTTGTTTTGACTGTGTTATCGCTCAATTTTTCTATTATTCATGACAGTATGACTAGGGGGCTGTTTGTAATTCGCTATACGTCATCCTCAGTCTCTTTTTTGATCATATAATTGACTCAGATTCTTCTCTCACTCATTTTACCTCTCTCTTTTTTTTTTTTTGACCTCATCCAAAACTTTACTCCTCCTTTCCCTTCCTTCTTCCACTTTTCTGTCCTCCCCTTACACGCATGCTACTTTTACTTTACCCCTTACCTTCTTTGATTGCCCCGATCATCCCCTCCCTCTTCCTTTCTTCCCTCTCACCGTCATCCCTGCTTTCTCTTTTCCTATAGTGTTTACAGCAGTGACGAGGACGATGACGATGTGGAGATTTATGATCATGACTATGATGCACCATTAGCCAAAACAGGAAAACGGCACCTCGGCAAAACACGATGGACACGCGAAGAGGTACACAGAAACACTGTTAAAATGTTAACTTTCGAACTGTGTTTCTTTTTAGTCACATATATGATGTGTGTGTGTATATATATATATATATATATATATATAAATTTATGCTTTTTGCATGCATTTAGAGTATATTTGGCTTGTTCTCAACAGGATGAGAAGTTGAAAAGATTGGTGGAACATCATGGCTCAGAAGACTGGAAAGTCATCGCCAGCTTTTTGCCTGTACGTTTGTGTGTGTGTGCATTCTGGGACTTAGAGGGGGTCAGGCTAGGTGAGGTGTGTTAGATATAAGTATTTGCATGTGAATGGCTAGAAGCTTCAGGTAGTATAGATGCGCTGGTTCATGGCACAATTTGCATATTTGGGCATCCCTTTTAGATTTGCTCAGTCTGGACCAGTGCCAGGGAGGGTGGGGAAATTGCTTTGTCTCAGAATCCACTGTGCACCTGCCGACAAACACACAAACACACACACACACACACACACACACACATGCATGGTAGCAGCTTGTTTTGTTTTAGAAACCGATCTGCATTGTATAAATCACTGTAAATGAGAATGAGAAAGTGGGGATGTTTCATTTCTGAAGCACTCGTAGGGGAATCCGCGCACCTGGCCATCTCAGCAGTCTAACACCTTCAGTAATTCATGCTCTAAAACACCAACCACACAATAACTTACATCCTGTTAGTGTATTACACAGCACAAACAGAGCAGTGTTCATAATCTCACAGCGACCTTTGCTTATTCACACTACTAGCAACATCCTGTCAGTGTTATTTACAGACACACACCATAATTAAACTTGCCGCATGTGTGATTACACTTTCACAATCTCAGAACCATCCTTGCTTGTTACAGAACCGCACAGATGTCCAGTGTCAGCACCGCTGGCAGAAAGTCCTCAACCCAGAGCTCATTAAAGGACCCTGGACCAAAGAAGAAGACCAGAGGGTATGTGCATTGCATGAACATCATGAAAAACCAAATCAAGACCAAAACACAGCTCACAGACACACTGAATGCAACAGCCATACACCTTATAAGCACAGTGTGAATACTTCAGCAGAAAGAGCGCTACGGAACTGCTGAGTGGAACTAATGATTAACTGTACGGAGCAGGTGTCTAACTCTGTATCACCAACTTTATGGCCTGCCGACAGTCATTGGCAGGTGGATATTACAGATATTTAGTTAAATACCACTATCTATGTGCAGCCCTAACACAGTTGCACAATTCAAGTTCCCTTTCTGTGTGTGTGTGTGTGTGTGTATGTGTTTGTGTGTGTTGGCCCTCCTGCTAGCTCCATCGTGCCTTCCTTTACTCATACATCTCTCTTTCTGTCCATCTCAGGTGATTGAGCTGGTGCAGAAGTACGGTCCAAAGCGCTGGTCAGTGATAGCGAAGCACTTAAAGGGGCGTATCGGCAAGCAGTGTCGCGAACGCTGGCATAATCACTTAAACCCAGAGGTAAAGAAGACATCCTGGACGGAGGAGGAAGATCGTATCATCTACCAGGCCCACGAGAAACTCGGCAACCGCTGGGCTGAGATCGCTAAACTGCTGCCGGGCAGGTTAGAATAATAAAATGATCTATAACAAAAAACTACAATTCCAACAATTTCAATCTGAACCAGTAAACAGTATTTAACACTTACAATAGAGCTGGGTGATATGATATTTTTGCCTTATTACTTATACAACTGTTTGTATTCTCTGCTCTCTCTGTTTGATTATCTATGTCTAATAATCATCCTCTCATCCCCAGAACTGATAACGCCATAAAGAACCACTGGAACTCTACAATGCGCCGTAAAGTGGAACAGGAAGGCTATCTCCAGCACACACCTAAAGTCAGCTCATCGCCGATAACCAGCGGATACACAAAACCTTCCCACCTGCTCAACTACAGCCACACTCCGACCAGCAGCTCCATGCCAGCCAGCCCCATCACTAACCAGTACCCGTACTACATCTCCGACCCACAACGGGTAAGCATTAGCCATTTCTACCTTCCATTCATCATTCATCAACATGCACAGCTACAGACTGCACGAAATGGACAAATAAATAGCATACTGGCATTATATTACTACACATTATGCCATGATTTATCAAAACACCCACAGGACTATTTGAAATCTCTGAAATCACAACATAATTTTAAAACTTGTAGTTTGCTAGAGTGCTTATTTACACATTCCAGACTATAATGATTAATAAACAACCCTGCTACAGACACAATTAGTGCATTTCTACTGAAAATACATGCAATACACTTCTAGCATTATAATGACTCAGTGACACAGTATGAAACTGTCATCATCATGAACTCATTATCTGTTTCGTCATTGATTCTTTAGGTGCCGTTTCCATTGGCTCTGCAGCTGAACATTTTTAACATCCCTCAGCACGGCACTGCAGCTATACAGGTAACCCAGAAACTTAAACTCTATTATAATTTAATTTAATTTTAAAGTCTGTTTTAGAGCAGTGACCCTGAGTAAAACATTGCATCTCCTGTGTAGATAAGCAGCAGATATTTTATCCTAACCCTGCTTGTCTCTTTGTGTTTGTGTGCTTCAGAAACACTATAATGAAGAAGATCCCGAGAAAGAGAAGAGAGTAAAGGAGATTGAGATGCTTCTGATGTCGACAGAGAATGAGCTGAAAGGACAACAAGCACTACCCGTGAGTGTGTGTGTGTGTGTGTGTGTGAATAATTGGAGGAAGCATCTGGGGGTCTATTTCACATTCTAACTGCTTGGCTATGTGATGCAATGTGCCCTTATCACACCACAAACTCTGTTCAACTCCTTGTGCAACACAGAAACCCCCCCTCCACCCCTCCCAAGCACATCATTCAACAAGTCTAGTTCCCTTTCTCTCTCCTCTCTTCCTCCATCATTTACTCTCTCTTTCACTCTCTTCGCTCTCTCACAGATCTCCATGGCCAGTTACACATGGGGTCGGGGCTCTTTGACTGACACCTCAGTAGGCGTGGCTGTCTCTGTCCCAGCCCCACCCTTGGAGCAAGGCTGCCTTCCAGAGGAGAGCGCTCACGGCAACACAAACAGCCCAAACAGTAGCAGCGGCACAAACGGCAGCAGCAGTGCAGGCAATAGCGGAGTCCTGGCAGCCTTACCAGAGTTCATGGATGCCATTGACTCTGTAAGAAAATTAACATAAATGTGTATAGGGCATTTTCTTTATTATGGATGTGACATTTTGATGTGCAAACTGTCTCACTGCCTGGACAAACTTAGCATTTGCACCAGACAGATGCCAACACATATTCAAAAGTACCATATGCATTTACATACATATTGCACATATATAGCAGTTCATCAGTGTCTTGAGAAAAAAATAACATTATAGGTAGTATATCAATGGGCAGGCAGGCTAAATATCGTCCTCTCTGCATAATCCTAATCTTCTCAGAACATCCCAGCATGGGCCGACAAGATCTCTAATAGGAGTTTGACTAAAATGCATAAGGCTGCAGACTTGAACAGCGAGGACAGCGGCTTCTTGTCATTCACTTGCTCCACGCCTAAGCGTTCTGACACAAGCAACCTGCCCTTTTCTCCCTCTCAGGTACCATTGAGAGACCTGAATCATCAGTAGTGCTAGAATCAGTCTAGTAGTCTCCCGCCGAACAAATTTCCTGGTTGTGAATCACACTGATTATGTGAATTCCGCTACACTAATCAAGGAGTAGTCACATTTAGAGGAGTAATCATGTCAACAATCATTTCTTGCTCCTTCATGATTTTTCATTATCTCATCTTTAAACACTGTGTAGTACAGCCAACATATAAGAGCATGGTACCGGAGATCATACCTCTGCAATTGCATGCACATTTATTTCTTGTTTGTGAATTCTTAATTCAGCAGTCGTAAAGGTTTTATGTCTGGCTGTGCACTTTCAGCAGGACTGAACTGGTTTTCATTCACCAAATATCATTACTTTCAAATCAAGATGAATGCAAAAGTGACTATCAAGAAACATCTTGATAGCATTCTGTTACCCTTTCAGATGCTTAAATCTGAAATTGGGTACTTCATGAGTACAATCTGTTCAATTCACCATTTAAAAAATTTCACAAGGTGCAAGAACATTGAATTATCCTTTTGCATTCAACATACTCCATGATGCTGATGTTCCATTATGAGCAGAGTGTAGATAATATAATGGTTTTTGCATTCCTATAAGAGATGGGGAAATTAGAAAACCTCCATTTTCAGATCTTCTTTCATAACTTGCATGCACCTTTCTAAAACACAGCTGCATTTTCTGAAGTGTATTCTGTGGCTGTTTGTTCCTTTACACACTCAGTCGCAGGTGTGTGATGAAGTATGTCTGACAGTCGTGATCTCCAACCTTTTTTTTTTTTTTTTTTTTTTTTTTTTTTTGTAGTTCTTAAACGCTTCTGTGAGTCCAGACTCGGACAGTCAGAGTCTACCTGTCTCACCCTCAGCCGTGTGCTCCCAGAAGCCACTGCAGCCTGACCTCACTCTCCACCACCAGAAGGAGAATGATATGTAAGTTTTTACTGTATTAGACCTTAAATGAACTCTTTCACATAGAACAACAGGATGATCTAATCAGTAAAATGAACAAGGATGCACCTTATTTAAGTATACAGTGACAGAATACTGATAAAGCATTTTGCACTAAATGCCATTTGTTTTGATAAAACTGTTTCTGAATTGTCTCTTTCTCAGGTTCAGGACTCCGACTCTAAGGCGCTCCATCATGGAGTGTTCTCCTCGCACTCCTACTCCATTCAAAACAGCACTGACCCTTCAGGACACCAAATATGGACCGCTGAAGAGGGTGAGAGTTTGTGTATATGTGTGTGTGTCTGTGTGTGTGTGTGTATTAACATGGGACTGATGGTTTTACATCTGTGTGGAAGCACTTGTTATGTGTGTGTTATAGTGTCCTGATGGTAATGTGTGTGTTGTGTTTAGGCTCATAGCCCTCCTGTAGATGCAATAGTTGGGGGAATTAAACAGGAGCCTCAGGAATGTGAAGTGAGTGTTGGAGGAGCTCATCATGACCAGCCTCCGCTCAAGAAGATTAAACAAGAGGTGAGTCAATGCCTCAGTCCTTTTTTCTATGTATCTGTATATCTTTTATTATGTCTTATGTCATGTAGTCTGTAATTAATTTCCACTAGTACAAAGTGTATGTACAAAAGACAGTGAGTAAGTTTGAATTGTGCTTGTAGGTTGAGCCAACATGTCTGCAGTGGGAGGGACAGAATCTTCATGCCCAGCTTTTTCCTTCAAGTGGCCCCGCCCACAGCATGCCAGTGAGTGATCTTTCACCTAAGCATGGGCGATATGGCCATGTATTGATACTGCAGTAAATTTCACAATACACTTCTCTGAGAAGATGTGCATATCATCAGTGTTTCTATAATACAGTGACTCTGTTATTACTCACAGTTGGACAAATCTAAATCCAAAATTATTTTTTTCAGTTGTCATTTTAGTTGTAATATATTTAGTTGTAAATATATAAGAAAAACTCTTTGACTCTTAAAGTTGCACCCTGTTAGAAACCATGAATAAAGCTAAATATTATTAAAGTGTCTTCAGATATTATGAGAGGATATCACTATATCAATTGCCCCATCATTTAGTCCTACTTTTCACCTCTGTCCTCTGTTTGAACTTCTTTAATATAGGTGAAATACAGAAACAAACTTCTGTCTGTCCCTCTGTGGTTTATTAGTGGTGTAATATTTGACATCTCTGCTATTCCGGCTCTTTGCAGGATCTGTTGACGAGCTCAGTGCTGATGCTGCCTGGGTCAGAGAAGAGCGAGGACGGACATAAAACTGCTCAGATGCCCCGCAGAACTCTGGGTAGCCCAGTGCAGGTAACACAGCCTCTCCTTTCACTTGTGCGTTGATACATCCTTCTAAGAATTGAACTGCTTGTATAGCCGTGTATTAAGCAAAACACAAATTAAACAGGGTTCTTGTGCAGGTCTGTATAGGCCTGAAATGAGTCCAGATGTGGAAAAGGATAGAAATGAATTAACTTGTCAGAGTGACTTTTGTCATTTTTGGAAAAATATATACAGTATTTTTTATATACAATTAAAAGAAAACGTAGAGTATAGTAAGGCTGGGAAGTTTTAAAAAAAAAATTAATAAGGAAGGATTCTTTAAAAGATCTAGAAATTATTTATGATCTAAGACCAAAAACCCTGATCACACTATCTCCATCCATTATTCTTCTATTGCCATATTTCACATTTTAATAGCAAGCGAGAACCGTGGTCCGTTTAGTATAAAGGTATTCAGGATACAGGGCTGTAGATGTGTTTACTTTACGCTGCGAATCCAGGTGTTGTATTATGCAATAAAATCATAAAACGATGACGCTCATCATATTCTTTATCTTTGTGCTTCTTTCCCTCCTTCCTCCTACCCCTCTGCTGTCCTCCTCCTCCTCCTCCTCCTTAGCACGTGGGCACATGGGAGCAGGTGCTTTGTGGGAAGACCGAGGACCAGCTTCTGCCCTCTGAGCCCACACACAAATACCTCAACAACTTCTGCTCCCGCACGCTGGTCATGTAGGAGACACGGGGAGCGTCGGGGAGCGAGGTCAAGAGATGGAAGACAATCATTCTGCAATAATGGAAAGAGAAAACACTCCATGGCCACTCCTAAGGCGGGGTCGAGTCATTGTGGTACGTGATTTGGGAGAGGCGTAGAGCCATTCATTTGACTGCACAGCCATTATTTAAGTTGTGCTTTTCCATGTTGGATGTCAGCCAACCAAAGAAAATGAAACTTGTTTTGTTTTTCTACTTTTTCTATTGTGTTTGTCCTATTATTTTTTAATAATATTGTATTATATATTTTGTATTATACATGGGGAAATGAACTGTCTATGAGGGCTCTAATTGTATGGATTTTAATATAAATAACAATTTGTAATAATTTATTATTTTGTATTAAGAATAATTAACTATGACGGGCGCATTTGTCAGTGTTGGACCCCAGTATTCGTGCATCCTGCTAATCTCTAGTATGCGTTAACAGGAAGGAATGTTTCCTTCGAGCATTACCATGATTTACACCCTGTAGCCCAGCAGTGCTGCCTCAGACATGACACGGAATGATGTATAAAGTGCGCTACACAAGACGCATTCCTAACCAAAGCACTGATCAGAGTACAAGTGCCTCATAGTTCACTTTGCCAAGTTTCAGAAATAATGTGTGTCCTTAGAAAGACACTCATCATTTCACTAGTGTTACCATTTCAAATAAAAAAAAAAAGTCCAGGATTGAAATTAGGATCCTGTTAGCACTATGTTAAACTTGATATCAACAAAGCTACAAAACAAGATTTCAATTGAACAAAAAAAGTATTGGTTTTCCGATTTACTACCAAGCTAAAAACAAAACAAAGTTTACCAAGCATGCTTTCATATCAAAGGCCTAAGTGACAGAAAAAAGAGCTTTTGATCTGATGAGACATTTCTTTACACTTAATTTCATAACACTGTTTTTTTTTTTTTGTTTTTGTTTTTTATAATCCAGCGTGTCGACGGTATTGCTAGTTTTACAAACACTGAAATTCTTGGGTTTTTTTTTTATAACTGTGCCTTTTGTTTGTGATATTATGTGCTTTTGATACCAAGATATTTTGTGGCCAATCAGAAACATTTAGCAGTAACGTTTTTGTTATTTGCTGCCTTTTTTGTATTAGCAGAAAGTACAAACACTTTTTTATATACATCAAACATTTTCTACACGTTTTTGATATGACCTTTTTTAAACTGCCATGTGAATAAAGTGTGTTTTTGGAACTTTCTGTGGTTTTCTTTGTTATTCTCTAATGTGACAGATCTCAAATGTTTTTTGCACTTCTGAGTGAATTACAATTTTATTTTATGAATATACAATACAACTATCCAAATATTAGGCACATTAAGTAAACATGCACCATCAGGGTTTTTACAGGAGCCTTTTTATTTCTGAATTTTCCAAAATGGAGAACCCAGTGATTATCAGCAGCAATGTGTTAAAATGTTGAGTCAACATATTTTATATCATATTAATGGCAGTTTTCCTTATTTCATTAAAATTGTGGTTAGATTTTTGACACAATATTGATAGCAGCTGATAGCAGTTAAGAGTAATCGCCAAGTCATTAAAATGTCACAAATATTACTTATCAAAAAAAAAAAAAATCACACTATTAATAAAATTGGACCCCCTGTATGGATGTATGCAGCATATCACACTTATATCCCACTACACTCAGAGGTGTAGATTAGATACAGGATGAACATGAGCTTATTGTCAATTATACGTTGAGGTTTTTATTTGTATTTTATGTATATTTATTTTGACTCCAGCATGTCACCAAAGCTCTATTTAGCCTTAGTTAATCCTACAAGGACACTAAAAGTACTGTAATGATACAGTAAGAGTTGCCAGATTGTACTAGAGAAGTGTTCGTTACAGATAACCCGGTGTCCATGTTCACATGTAGGCCATATATGAGTAAAGTAGGGGAAAGAGCACAGTGCCTGTAGTATTCAAATAGAAGAGAGCAGTTCGTGCTGATAGAGTGATCAGAGGCGGCTGATAAAGCAGCGTTCAGGAGCAGAGGGTGTGAATGGGAAAAGCTCATTAACACTCTGCATAGTGACTTATAAATGATCTATCAGCTGCCACAATACACTCCTCCAGCTACTACACATGCAAATGCCTCTAACTGTATTTCCTCAGGCTCTGCACCATTTTACCTCATCAAGGGCTACTGCATCTCAGCAGGGCGTCTGAGACAACAATTGGGTAATAATATATCATCAGCTATCTGAGGCATCAGTCACCCTGTCAACTTGTCAAAGAAAAAGATATACTGCATACTGTGTATAATCAACAGGCACTTTAATAGGAACACATGTACACCTGCTCATTATTGCAAGTCTCCAATCAGCCAATCCTGTGGCAGCAGTGCAATGCATAAATTCATGCAGATACAGGTCAAGAGCTTCAGTTAATGTTCACTTTGACCATGGCATGGTAGTTTGGGTGAGCCTGTGCCAACTGTAGCCTCAGATTCCTGTTCTTGGCTGACAGGAGTGGAATCCGATTTGGTCTTCTGCTCTTGTAACCCGTCTGTTTCAAGGTTCGACACATTGTGTCATGCTTTTCTGCTCACCACGGTTGTTAAGCGTGATTATTTGTGTTACCATAGTCTTCCTCTCAGCTCAAACCAGTCTCACCATCTCCTCTGAGCTCGCTCATCAACAAGGAGTTTCCACCTGGATGATTTTTTTTTTTCCTCACATCATCCTGTGTAAACTCTAGAGACTCTTTTATATCTAAAGATGCCTTGAAAGTATTGCAATGAGAATTTTCCTTACAGTAAACGAATTACTATAAAGTAGCAGTAGGCAGTAAAAAAAATGATATCAAATCAATATTTAATATATATTTTGCCTTTAAACCTGACTCGCTTCTAAACCTTAACCTTTAACTTGCAACTTTTAATAAAATTTGAGTCATGTGTTTTGTTGCTATTTTGCCAGCATGGAACCATGTTGATGCCCTACAGATGTTAACTGCTGAACAGTGACAGATGCCTAAACAAAAATGTGCTTGCCTTTTTTTTTTTTTGTGCGTCCTGCAACCATATCGGGTTTGTATTACATTCTCGCTCCTTTTTCATACAGCAGCGCTACTGAATTCTCTATTCTGTTTGGTCAGAAGATGTTTTTCTCTAACATCTTCACTGACAGTAGTTGTGGTCTTCTGACTAAATCACAGGTTTATATTAATATTAGCTCACGCTAATATGTTATCGTTCCTATAGTAACAACCAATAACAATGAACAACTGTTGATATGGTGAAGTTTTCGCAAGTTTTTGCAATTAACTCTAAGAAAAAGTGACGGGATGACTGTCTATAGCTGCTGTGATATAAGTGATAACAAGAGCTAACAAGTTTTGTGAATATTCCATGACATTAAATGTAACTATAAACGGATGAGAAAAAGTATATAATAATAGTATGTAAAAGTATGCAATAAAATATTGTATTCGTTGGTAAATTGTGGTAGTATAAGAGGAATAAAACACTGTGGGATGCACTTTAATAGGAAAATAATTTAATAATAATCATTTTCACACCACCTTGTCGATGATTATTTTCCTATAACACCATACCACATTATGCTTTATTATATTATATATTTTAATGCTTCAATGGTTATATAGTTAGTCACAGGGAAGGATTCTTGTGAAATTATCTTTTGCATAATTGTGTTTCTGCTAATAAACTGGTAGCCTAATAAATGAAACCATGCACATTAGAATAACGCAAAACGTTTAGCATTGAGGTTTCTTTACTGTACAAGCGGGTGGCCTTTTCTGCAGCGTACATATTTAAACATGGCGAGGTGTTGGTGGAGTACCCTAAATGGCCCCTTTTAACTTGAAAGGAAACACAAATTTGTGTGTGTGGGTGTGTGTGTGTGTGTGTGTGTGTTTGCTTGTGGGTGAGAAAGGATGGTAACGTGAATGTAGGAATTGGTGCTAAGAGAGCGTGTGGATGTCTAAGGTCTCTTGAGAATAACTCTTTTCCTGTGTGGTTGTCAGAGATGAAGGCCTGGCTCAGACCAGGGCCTAAATTTACAGCTGCTCAGCTCTCACATCCCCTCCGACATGGCCACCTGCCTGCTCAAAGCTGCCTGTATCACCCAACTCTATAAATACACACACACAGCTCAATTCAAATCAAATCAATTTCGCATGTAGAGTGCGTTTAACAATTGACATTCTCACTAAGCAGTTTTTTAAAAAAAAAACGGATGTAGATTCAGATCACTGAATCTCAGAATCGCTGAAGGAGCAAGTCAGAGGCAGCAGACAGTGGAAAGGAAAAACGTCCTGAGACAACACGAGGAGGAGACCATGAGAGGAACCTGACTCAAAAGGGAACCCATCCTCTTCTGAGTGACACCGGATAGTGGGATTATACATCATTACTGTATATACAGGCGTAGAAGAGTAAAGACAAACAGTAGTAAGTGTGTTGAAAGGATGTTCAGTGTGAGCGTATTGTGAAGAAGAGTCCTGGGACGAGAACAGGAAGATTCGGGAATCTATGATCATAGCAGCTGTTCTTAGGTACAACTCTATAGTAGCTTTGAAATCCACCTGTCTTGCAGTACTGTTCTCTGTGGACAGCAAAGCCAGAGCTGACAGTTTGTCTTGTGACATGGAGGGTCTCAGATCATTTGTTTATCAGATTCAGTTTGCTAAAAGAGCCTTCTCGCTTGCTACAGCTGTTGGAATTTTTAGGAACTCTTGGTATGTGATGGAGAAAATGCTGATTTCATGTCTTTGCTAACCAATTAATCCAGAACGTCCCTGAGGAGCAGATGAGGCATGGACTTGCCAAATCTCCACCATGAATGTCTTCTACAAAGAAGGCGAATTTGTTGCAGGCTTCAGTAGATTTTTTTTTCTCTGGTGTTCCTCTGTCTCTCTGATGTGAGCAGTTTGTCTGTCTGTTCAGTGTCTAGAAAAAGTTTTCCTGTCCGTTCAAGGGCTCATCTGTTGTTGTTTTGCCGGGAAGCTTTTTTTTTTTTTTTATATTGGTACACCTTGCTAAACTAACGGGTTTAGATCTACATGGTGACATGTGATGTGATTTGTTTTTTAATAGCAGTAAAAGCAAGGGCACAATCAGCCAATTACAAGGGTCAGATCTTTTTTTTTTTTTTTTACAAGGATCAGATCATCAAAAAAGGTATTGCTCCTCGAAGATACAAGATACATCCCCTGGCATTCATACTTACATTATATATATATTTTTTAATCACAAACTGACTTCCTATATAATGCCATTTTAATCTCAGCAGCAACAGACACTCTTATGGTTTGGGTGCATTTGCACATCCATTGCGCCAGCCCTGTTATCCACTGACGCAAGGATGAGACATGGATATAAACTTGAATAAAAATAGACATGTTTTTGGGAGGTGCAATTCTTTAATGTGAGATTGCAATGTGACATGCAATGCAATGTGAGACCTCTCTATTGGCCTAAATATCACTACTAATATGATGACAGGTCAGACTGTATTTGAGTGAAAATATGACAGGATCACACAAAGTTAGCCACATTAGGCACTTCATCTGTCATTCCTGTTATGGATACGGTTTGAAAAGTCATATCGGATTACAGTAAAGCTAATAAAACGATTTAGGATTGATTGAAGGACTAAACAAAAGACATAGCATTAAGAGAGAAAGACAGTGAGACAGAGATCCATTGTTCAGAAAGTTTTGTTACTGTCTCAGCTGTCTTTTGTGAGAGCATCTGTTAACATTTTGTGTGTGTTTGTGATAGAGAGAAAGAGAGAGAAAAGAGAGAGAGAAAGATAGCGAGAGAGAGAGAGAGAGAGAGAGAGAGAAAGAGAGAGAGAGAGAAAATGCACGCTGTGGGTTTGGAACGGAAAGGCCTGTCAATGAAGAGACATGAGCAGACTTTCAGAATACGCATTCAGCCTCTCCGAAGCCCCGTACACCTGATCTCTGTCTGAGAAAAAGCAAGAAAAGGAGAAAAAAGAGAGGCAGAATGTGAGAGAGAGAAAGAGAGAGATAGAGAGAGAGAGTGAGTGAGAGAGAGAATAGAGAGGGAAAAGGGGGAGGTGGTGAGATCACCAAGCCAATGTGACACAAAAAACAAAAACACAGGTGCAAAGAGAGAGTTCCCTCCACTTAGTCACACACACAGACACACACAAAAAAAACACACACCCACCCATATGTTCACAAATATAAGCACTAAGCCCCTACATACATGGCCTTGACGTTGGAAACATGGTCTACGGAACTTTTCCGATGGTGAATGACATCACTAATGCCTGTCATGCCTCATCCAATCAGCACTCACGCATCACCCTATATGAGCACTGCATATACACCAACCAACCTGCTGCTAAAATTACACTTCAGTCAATCTCACCCCTCCTTCTTTCCACTTTTGGCAGGTAATCATGCTATTTTGTGTTGCTTCTAAAAACAATTGAGGCTTGATAAAAGCAGACGCCTGATCGGAGCCAAGTTCACATTCAGCAAAAACACCAGATGTCATATTGGTGGCCTGTTGGTGTGTTGTTGAATCGCTTCATTGCTCTTAAGCGTGGAATGGTATACCGGTGTGACTAGTACATCATGGCAAGGGCATCTAATATTGATACCATTAATGAATGGTATAAACGATGACATCATAGCATTTTCAGATGCGATGAGTACCTTGGAATATTCTGGAGTGGCCTCTTTTAAAAACAAAAAAAAACAAAAAAAAAACAAAGCTACCATTAAAATACAGCCTACACTGGAAAAAAAGACATTCATGGATCAACATTTTTAAATTAATTGCAGAACTTCCACTTCAATAAAATATGCTGCATTTACATATTGAGATCATGTCACTACGTAAATGAAAGTATTTCTATTTATCAAGTTTAACATAAACCTGCCATTATTGACCTATTTACTTTTTGTTGAACATATTATACTTAAGTGGAAATTCTGCAATTAATTGAAATACATTGATCCATGAATTATTTTTTTCAGTGTATTTTCAAAATGTAGCAACTTTTCTAACAAAATAACACAAATTTATTAAACTTTATAAGTATTAATCTATTCATTCACCTTCACTGGAACTAAGAGGCTCAAACCTGTTGCAGCATGACAGTGCTACTGTGCACAAAGCGAGCTCCATGAAGACATGGTGTGTGAAGGCTGGAGTGGAAGAACTCGAGTGTCCTGCACAGAGC
>CM075018.1:4592864-4605057 GCA_037576675.1 Pangasius sanitwongsei | reverse complement strand
TAATGCTCTTGTGGCTGAATGAACACAAATCCCCACAGCCACGCTCCAAAATCTAGTGGAAAGCCTTCCCAGATGAGTGGAGGCTGTTACAGCAGCAATGGGGAACTACATCTGGAATGTGATGTTCAACAAGCACATATAGGTATGATAGTCAAGGTGTCCACAAACTTTTGGCCACATAGCGTATTCATATTTAACTGAGCTAACTAACAATATCAGCTAACTAACTAACTAACCTTTACTAGGATAGCCTCAGTTTAGTCACGTTCATGCTGCAGTATTCTCAACCATCTACCGTCTTTACGTCACAGAGGGAGGTCTGTGTGAGGGTTCAGATTTGGTGGACATTTGTGTATCAACAGTGCAGCAACTGAAAACTATGCTGTCTGATGACACTGCCAAGGGGGAGCAAGTATACTGTATAAGGTATATAAGGAATAGCAGTAGGATGAGAACTGAGTCTTGAGGAACACCAATGGATTGAAGAGATAAGTCAGGCCGAAACCGAGCAGAAGTGACAAACTGATGCTAGATATGATCTGAAACAAGTGTACCTTGCCAGTGTACCTTGCCAGTGATACCAGTCATGTCCAGGCAGCCTCATGTCATGACACACTGTGACAAATGAAGTGATAAGGCCCAGAAGAACAAGATGATTTAGTAATCAACAATCATCCATAACAAACACTCATTGCTGTACTGCAGGTGAGTGTTGTCTATCTACTGCAATATCTATGCATCTCTGTACTGATGCCTGTCTGCCTTGAGCAGATTTCTTGTGTAAAATAGATTCGGGTACATGTAAGGAAAAATACAGCCAAGGCAGAATCCAGTCAAAGAACAGTGTTGAAGAAGAGTACAGGTTCGTTTCGACCAAGTGACAAGAAACAAGCGCAAGATAGCCAGTGCTAGTCACTAATCAACATTCATCTTCAGAAACCGCTTATCATGGTCAGGGTAGAGGTCCATCACAGTCTATCATTCACACCTAAGGCCAATTTATGTACGTATATGTCATTTCCCACCTTGGAACATTTGACGTGCGAAGTGGAAAAAAAAATATAGAGGCCTCCATGAAAGTATGGCTTTTGTTTGCTCTGTCAGAGCATGTAAAACTCTTTACAAAATTACTTTAATTGCACTTTTACAGTTACAGGCCTGAGTGGCTATTGGTTCTTTTCTGTTATAGTGAACGTCAAACATTCATGCAATATTTTGGGCTGAAATTGCAGCAAAGCAACAACAGCAGACAATAGCAAGGAGCATTAGCAACAAACTAGCCAGTGGGCAATAGCGAGTAGCGTTAGCAACTAGCAACAAGCTAGTCGGGTAACGTTAGTGATAACTCTACCGTTGTTGATTACCTTCTGAAAGCAGTGATTAGTATGGTCAGTGTTATAGATTTAACCAAGTACTGTGTCTGTAGATTAATTGATCTGAACCCAATACTGATACAAACGAATTTAAAAGTAAAGAAGGGAGATTTTACACTGTTCACAGTGTGCGCGGCCATGTTGATTTGATGTCATTCAGTAAACAGGGAAGGAACAGGTAGTTGAGAAGAGTACTTCAAGTTGACGAGTTGAAATTTCAGATTGAAGGAGCGTTTTCTGTGGTTTTTACCAATTGTATGTAGGTAATAACAAGTTGCAACTTCGCCTCAAATGCAGCAATAGCGTAGCCAGTCCACCTACCTGCATGTTTTTGGGAGGTAGGAGCATCCCAGAGAACCCAGAGGAAACCCCCATGGGCACAAGGAGAACATGTAAAACTCCACACATACAGTATTCCAAGTTCTGGATCAAACCAGATACATTGTCGCTTTGCAGCAGCTCCACTACCCACTGTACCAACATGCTGCCTGCTAGTCACTAATAACAATAAGTTGGCTCTTTATCTCTAATGCCACTAGCCAAAGTTGAAATCCTTTTCATTTTACATACATATTTTTAGCTAACATTTACAAAGAACAGTTTCAGTTTCACTGAGGGCTGTATGTCAGACTCTCGTGCCAAGTCAACCACGACAATGCTATACCAATTTTCTCTACTGTTATAGTATTGTGGTCGGAGCAAATTCAAGCTCCAAAATGAGGTTAACATCACTGTTATCATACACTAGTGAAGACTGAGGACAAAACAAATGTGTTTCGAGAACAATGAACACACTCACTACACATGCTCACCCGTGCAATCTTGTATGAATTTACATGTCACCTCATATGAAAAGTTACACAATCTTAAGATTAAAGCAAGAGCCAGGCATAGTTCTGTTATTAGTCTGAATTTAATTGACTTCATTGTACAAACGTTGGTTTTGAATGTGCTTTACAAATACTTTGACTAATCCATTTTAAAGTCAGTGAAGCAGTAGACTCCAGCGGTAACTCTTAAAATATCCTGAATCGTAATTTTAAACTATTCAGAACAATGATGAATGATTAATTGTTTCTTATTTTCATTAACTGTGTCCTAGGAACATACCTACACCTTTTATAAAGGATATATACAATATACATGAGCTATAAATATCATCGGTTATGTTAAGCTACTAGCAGTACTAGCATTATGTTAAGCTACTAGCAGTACTGTATTATGCTATTAGAAAAAGCCAAGAGGCTACAATGCTGAAATGCAAAGGTTTAATAATGTGAACACCAGACTGAGCTGGAGGAGATGACGCTTCGACAAATTAAAATTAAAAGAATGCCACTCTTATGCATTTATTTATTTTACTGACATTGTTTGGCTCCACTTGTGCACTTTAAGTGAAGAGTCACTGCAAATCAGTACAAAGTTCTCTTTTGATCACCTTTATCCTATGATGAAATATTATAATCCTGATGGGCGTGGTCTCTTCCAGGATGACCCCGCCCCCATCCTCAGGGTATGATTTGATTGCATGAAAGTTAAGTAAATCATACGCTATAACCATCAGAATCAGCAGATCTCTACCCAATCGAACACATGTGGGAGATTTTGGAGTGACGTGTTAGACAACGCTCTCTACCACCACCATCAAAGCACTAAATGATGGAATAATTTTTGGAAAAACTGTGTTCATCGCTCCAGTACAGCTCCAGAGACTCGTAGTATTGATGCGAAAGAGAATTCTGGTTTCTTGTGGTGACCTAACACCTTACTAACATAATTTATGTTGGTTTTTCCTTTATTCTGTCACCTTTCTGTATGTCACAGCTAGTTAGTTTGAGTAAACGTATTATATTTGAGTAAGTTCTGCAGCTCTGTTTAATAGCTAACAACATTTTCCTATAGGAATTTGCATACTGAATCTGATTGGTTCAAGCTGTTGAGTCTATTTTGTAAGCTCATATGTAACTCTCATAGAATATTTTTTATATTGATTAAGTCTCAAAATTATTGATTAAACACTATGGTAAATAACAGTCTATGTTATTTAAACAGTGTTTAAAAATTTTTTTTTATCTATGTGCATGACTACTTTTTTTTTTTTTACAGTACCACAGTAAGCAGTGAAAAACACAGCTATTTTCTCCCATCTTGTGCATGAGTCAAGTCTTTTCCCTCTCTTTCTAAAACAGGGCATCGGAGTGTCGCAAGCAGATTGGCACACAAATTCAGTTTGTTCAACCTGTCACAATAAATTATTAGCCGGATGTTGCAGAAGCAGCACTTTCCCCTCTTTGCACTGTGGGCCACCCCCTCTCTCTCACAAACCCTCACACACACACACGTATGCAAACATGCGCACAAAGACACAAACCCTCGTAAATTCCCCCTCCCTTACGACCCCCAACACAAGCACTTGCACACACAGCCAAAAAACACTGAGAAGATTACAATAGGCTGATTTCCTCTGTGGTCAGGCCCATTAGCCACACCCCACTCTGCTGGCAGGTACAATACTGCTGAGCTCCCATGATAAGTGTGTTTGTGTGTGCGTGCATGTGTGTGTGTGTGTGTGTGTGAGAGAGAGAGACGGACTTGAAAAATGTGCATGGTGTGACTGTTAACAATGAAAAACAATTACTGTAAACGCTGACACGCATCTGTCATTGTAAGATCTTGGAGTGTAATGTTGCACAAACAACGCAACCTAATCCCAGTCGCATTGAGTGTGTGTGTTTGTTTGTGTGTGTGTGTCTATATGTGTACTCTTAAACATTCACAAAAGAGTCACCAAATACACTTCACAACCGGCATAACACATGAATCATTGATGATTTAACGTTATTAATAATACACTTCAATTATACATCAGGACTTTTCAAGTGTGAAATGCAACTCAAAGTGAGTTTCCAAGTAAAGCATCAATATGTTAAAAAATATGCAAAGATTAAATAAAAATAAAGTACATACAACAAAAGTTAAGTAAGTTCTTACACGTGTGCTTGTGAACTTGACATGTGTTTGTCAGTAAACACTCTTAACAGGTCCCAACTCAGTTTTAGACCTAATGATGAATGATTTATTTTGTTGGGGGCTTAAATAAACACCTCAGGCCATACTGTTTCTTTAAAGTATTTAACCTAGGACTTGTGCTGGGATGATGAGCAAAGACTAAATAGTACATTTCTGTAAATACAGAAAAAGTATTATAATCACAATGAACAGGTTGTTACATACAAAAATATATATATTTATTACCATATGTAGGTGTGGGCATTTTATAAGGAATAAAACATGAGAAGACACGCTGTTATATGAAAATAATCAACAGCTGTGTCAAGTGAGTCACCTTTACCAGATTGAAGGTGATTATTTTCAGCATGACATAAAGTGTTTTATTCTTCTTATACCAAAGGAATATCCCTACGATTACATTTTATTGAATGCAAGAATGACATGTCGTGTATCTGTGAAACAAGTTAGTTCATGTTGTCAATTATGTTACAGCAGATATACACAGTAGTTCTTTCACTTTCTCTTGAAATTAATAAGACGGAAAAATGCAGCTTGTCGTGTCACTAAGCCTCGTGTCCTTGAGATTTTCCATCGCTGGAAAATGTACAGCTTTACCTCTGACTTTTAAAGTGCTGACACTGGAGACTCCTTCCAAAAAAGCTAAATAAACATGTCCTTATGGAAAGCTTCAGCACATCAACAATTATAGGTGCTTAAATAACAACACATTTTTGATCCATTTATTGGTAGGCTGGTAGGCTGACCAGTCAGAATCGGCCAGAGGTGTTGATTATTTTCCAAAAATAGCACACCCCCAAGTGTTTTATTCCTTACTTAAGACACGACCCATTTGGAATTCTGAACTTCTTTGAATTGGTGCAATGTCTTAGCAAACAACTGATTACTTTCAAGCCCCATTGAAAGGATTTCTGGTTTAAAAACCAACAGCCTGAACATTCTCAAGCATCAGAGAAACGACAACTTATTAAGATTATCAAGGGGGTAAAGGGGGTTTGATACTAATCATCAAGCTCAGAGTTTGTGAGCTTTGAGAACCAATTAAGCTTAATTTTCCCAAGCTTTAGTAGCTCTATGGTTAAAGTTTTGTTCACCAGAAGGTTGTGAAATCAAATCCCCAGACTGGTAGCTACTTTAGGGCCCTTAATCCTTAATTACTTAGCTGTATGCGAGGATTATAATCTGCCTCACATTGGACAAAAGGATTTTGGATTTTAAAGGATTTCTGGTTAGTTGATGATGCTGCAAAAATGACATCTTAGCAAGTGAAAAGATCTTGAATATTGGCAAATGTATCTAGAATTTCTTATTATGAGATTATTATAAACCGAATATAAGATTATTCACCCTGTTTTTAAACGCTTTTACTCATTTCAAGCTTTAAATTATCCTAATCTATTGGCAGATAATTTTGTTTTTTTCTAGAAACAAATGCTCGAAATTAGAAACATTATCTGCCAATAGAATGAGACTATTTAAAACGTGAAATTAGGAAGAATGTCTAGAAATAGGTTGAATAATCTTATATTTGGTTTATTGTACTTATAAATACTGGATAAATTTAACTTTATTGAAAACATTGTCACTTGTGAAGATTTTATTTTTTGCAAGTTGTAGTATCGTGTGTAGAGTGTGACTTCTTAGCTTGTAACCATTATTATTTAAATTGAGCCATTGTATATAAATAGAGCCAAATGGGACCACCGATGGCTCCAATGAATTTGGTAAATAAGGAATAAAACACTTTTGGGCATGCTGTTGTAGGAAAATAGTCCAGTGACCAGGCGATGTGATGGGGCCCAACACAAAGCAGAGTTAATATTATCACCCTACCGTGGATTATTTTTCTAAAACAGCATGTCCTGAAGTGTTTTATTCCTTTGATTCCTCTGAGCAATTTGTCACCGATTACAATTTTTAATTGAATAATGTTTACAGTTACATGTACATGGTGTGCAATGTCCATTACACATTTTTCTTTGTTATATAACCAAACATTTTAATCTGTTTTTTATCAGCCCTAGATTACATACAGGATCTGCCCTGTGAATTAACTATTACCATAGAAACAATATTGTATTAGAATGAGCACATTAATAATAATAATAATAATAATAATAATAATACCTATTGTTTTAATTACTATCAGAATTGCTGTTATAGAAAATTCTGACCAGTCAGATTCAAGAATACAACAGCATTGTGGTATAATTATTATTATTATAATTTTTTTTTTTTACAAGGTCAACGTTAAGTGGTAAGCGGTAAGACAGGTAAATAATGTGTAATATTTATTCCAAACAATTTACTGAATACATATAACTGAGTAGTAAGTGAGATTGCTCAGTGGCTCGACGGTTGAGAGTTAAGGATCTTGTAAAGGGCCCCACAGCAGCTTTTTGGCAGCCCCTCGCAACCTTCTGTTCACTTGTACTAAACATTAACCACCGAGCTACCACATCACAATATGTGCTAATCCACATATCTTTAGCTAATTGATTGAGCTGGTTGTGGAGATGAACCCTAGCAGATTGGAACACGCTAGCTCAAGGGTAAAGTTTTGTATTAGTGAACAAACACCTTGGTACTACAGAAGAGTAAGCTTTGCCATCTTTGTCTGCATCATATTTACATTTCTTCTCCATGTTTACAATCTCCAGGGAATCTATTGCAATGTTTCGGACCGTCGACCTCAGAGCAACATAATGAGCCATGCTTTTTCAACAGATTTGCCACAGAAGTCTTGAATGTGCCTCAAACCATACACTATGCACTATATTCTTACACTATACACTATATTTAGGGAATGTAGGGTAGCAATGTCTTGAAACAAACACTATATTTTGCGCTAAATGTGGTACTTCTCATTGCTCTCATCACTACATCAGCTAACCGGCTAGCTTAACTCATCATGATTAACTAGCCAGGTTTGCTAGCAAACTAGGTAATATTAGGATCACTGTTAAATTGTGTTATTATAACCAGTACCTAAGTTAGCTAACAAGCTAGCTAAAAGTATCCTATTACTGTAGAATGAAACCTAACCAATAAGCTGGCCAGCTAGCTAAATGCAGCACTTTAGTCAGCTACCTAGTTAGCTTAGATGTATTGCTTATCACTCCTCTCAGCAGCAGCAGCTGTGTGATGTTAACCCCATGAGTGTCCAGCTTCGTATTCATTTATTAATCTTAAAATATATCATGTAGTCACGACTATGAATTATTCAGCTACTCCGAGTTTCCTAGCGAGCTAATGTTGGGTAAACTATTGTGATGATGTAATATGATCATGTTTGTGAGTGGATTATCAAGCTCTGCCCTTGTTGACCCAGGAACGATTGTGTTTTCCTGGTTTTCCATTTTCCTTGGTTTATCTAGTTCTAGTTTTTCCTAGTTCCTTGTTTCTTAGTTCCTCAATCGTAAGAGTAGTTCCTAACTCATTGTGTTGTGGTCATGACCGTAGGCTGGTTTTTCGGAGTTATGATTATGAATTTGGCTTCAGTGACAATGTCAGTTAAGTATTTTCACCTCTCTATTGTGATTCATGGATACGCCTCAATACAAATCTGCATTCCCACGTAGCTCACTTATGTTACAAATGGTGCATCTTTCCATGGCACAGTCCTATGGTTCTCATAGTCCACAGGTCCCCAAGAGTCACTGATGAATAATTGAAGGGTCTCTGGTTTTAATATTCTTGATATGGAGATCACCAGCAACTACTTTTACATTTTTTTATACTTAGCAATTAGAAAGAAATAAAACACAAACAGGTGTTACATTATATACTGTAGGAAAATTCTGAATTGAATATTTTCCCGTAACAGCATGTCCTGAAGTGGTTTCGTCCTCTTTCACCACAGTAAATCAATGATTAAATTAATTCATACTTTTTATTAAAGAACGAGACTTACTTTTTATCCATTTATAGTTACTTTTATTGTTATGGAACATCCATGAAACATTCACTTACATTATGGCAGCTATAAAACAGCCATTTTCTTGAGAGTCTCCCTTTCTTCTCTCTGTCTTGAAAGCAATAAGACAAAAATCTTTTTTTATTAAAATTATTAACATTTTAAATAGATTTAAAATTATGCACGCTATGCTAATTTAAAGCCAATCTAATGCTCAGTAACTTTAAAACAGGGATAAATAATTGAATTAATTTTGAAATTAATTACATTTTAACTGAAATTAAAAAAAAAAAAAAATAGAAAACATGCTATTAATATGAAACAAAACTCTCCAAATCTATTTTTTAACAGCTTAATAATAACATAATGCTATAATAAACATTTGCACTGTGTATTTAGAGGAATGTAAAGGTTTCAGTGGCTTTTCAATGGGTTTTGTGGGTAATGTTATTTATTTAGCACGGTAACACGTCCTACTCTTGTTGCAGTTATTATAATGTTTCATTCAATACTTCCTTCAAAATATTCCTTCTACCATCAATTTACATTTAAAATTGATTTGTGTATGATCTGAGTAAAAAATGGCTGATGCACATGAGAAGAATCATGTGTGATTTTTGTAAACAAACTAATAAATTAATTTGATGAAAATGAAATTGAGTCTGTTCAGACAACAGCAAATGTGGAAGATAAGCAAAAAGGTTGTGAATGAGGGTAAACAAAAGAAGCCCAACCAGCCACACACACAAACACAGAGAGAGAGAGAGAGAGAGAGAGAGAGAGAGAGAAAGAGAGAGAGAGAGAGAGAAAGTGGGGGATCGAGGTGGCAGATGCTGTGTGGATGATAGAAAGGAAAGCGTAAGACCTGTCCCTGTCTTAAACTCTCCGATAGCACAGAGACACGTGAACGGACACACACATGCTCTGATACAGAGTGAAAACCCACACAGATTGAGCAGATAATAACAGAGAGGGGCTGAGAGACAAACAGAGGAGAAGGAGAAGGATGGAGAGAGAGAGAGTTAGAGAGACAGCTTGTGTGTTGGTGTGATTAGCCAGAGATTTGGACGAGCTTCGGCGTTCGTTTGTTTGACAGTTTGTTCATGAGAGAGCAGAAAAATGTATACAGCAGCATGTCAGAGGCAGATAATAATTGATGAAAACAGTTTACACTCAGGAAGCAGGTCAGAGCGGTAAAGAAAGTCAACAAGGCCATGAGGCCGAGTGACTTGACAGAAATCAAGTCACAGACTGTACAGTAAAATATCAGTTCATCACAGTACAGATATTTAGAGTCTCAATATGACTTCATTCCTATTCCGCTTACCCCAAACTTTTAGGATTATGTCTATCAAAAGAAAAAAAAGGAAGCTAGCTTCTGCCATGTAGGAGAAACTATTACACAGATTTATCTCGCAGTTGTGACTTTTTAGCTTGCAATTGCAAGTCAACCAATTGTGACTTTACATCTCACAACTACAAATTAATATTTTATAATCGTGATTTGTTTTATCTCATAATTACTTATTAATATCACACAATTGCGACTTAGTGCTTCCATTTCCAATACTCAATATTCTTGTCGAATATTGCAATTGAGCGCAGGGGATAGACTAATAAGCGGAAGCACGGTAACTCACAATTGCATGTGACATATTATAACAGGATAAAAAGTCACAACTGCACAATATTAACATAGCAACAACATAAATCTGCGTAATATTTTCTCATATGTGGCAGAAACAAGCTTCCATAGTCAGTATTGGGAGAAGGTGCTATATCATGGCCGGTCCCAGCTTCCTAACAAGCTGGGATATGTGAAAAATAAAGACTTCTTCATCTTTTTGAGTCACAAGCGCAGAAGCTCCAAGCAGAAGTACAACAGCATCAGGATGAAACAAGTATCTTTCATCTGGAATAAGGAGAAAACTTAAGGACAAGGGTTGCCTAAGCGTGCATGGAACAGCTAAAGCTTCCAGCGTTCCAGGGTTTATGTGGAATCCTTTCTGATCTACTGTAGGGTTATACATACATTCTGAAAGGCAAAAGCTCCATCTAGTCATTTAAACGTTTTATGTAGAAACCCAGAAGAAATAGAATTGTTGAGGAACACCTTTTTCTAAAAGTGCACTCTTGACTTTAAGCCACGTCCTTATTCCAGATGTTAATTTGTTGCCATGAAGGGTAGAACACAATATTTAACACCATAGTTAATTTGTGTGGTCGATTTGCTTTGTCGATATTGTATTGAAAAAATGTTGAGTCAATTTAGAGTTACTACACTAAAGAGAACAATAGATCTCTTAGTAAAATATTCTGAATTATTGAATAAATACATTAATATTTATAAGTTGTTGTGAAATTAAAAAGTAAGTAAGAAAAGTGACTAAATTATTATTATTATTATTATTATTATTATTATTATTATTATTATTATTTGTGGTTAAGTTAAAAGGTATTAAATTAATGATCTAATCTATTATTTTTATAATTATATTCACAATGTTTTTCAAAAACGTGGCAAGATTAGGGAAAAATCTTATTAGCACAGAACTGAGTTGTGTTATAAAAAATACTGGTGTTACGTATTTATAATGTGACACCAGCGACCGTGACAACAGTGATACTGATCACAATGGGGGATTACCTAAAACGGCTGATATTGCTTAAATGTGACCTTGATTATGTCAAATTGAGGCACTACAATATAATAATCTGAATAAATATGAAGTCATCATGTTCTAGAAATTGCAACACCAGTGATAGACATTATTTCTGCTTGATGTACAAAATTAAGGATACATTGATGGAAAACAGGGAGACATGATCCATTTATTCCTTCCACTATCTGAGAAGGCGTATTTAGTATTTTTCAACCACAGTGACACCTGGAACACCGTCTATTTAGATAACACCCACTGAAATCTAAATGACCACTAACCTGTACACAATAATAAACATGAGCATTCGTCATCCATAATTCACATGACGGTGATGCGTATATCAGGCTGTGAAATCAGATAGAAAACACCTCGGCATTGCGCGCACACGCACACACACAGACACACACAAGCAGGTGGACCACAAAACTGGAACTACCACTACCATCCCTGGAGGAAGTTGATCCAGCTCACACAACCCCCCTCATCCCTTCATTTTTTTTATGCAGGCAAAACACATGGCCATGTGCCCAACCTCTGTATCAACAAAAGCCAAGTCAAACACTTCAGGCAGTGGTGGTGAAAAAAGTTGTGAGTGTCCCTGAGGGCATGCAGTAAAATCCCTCATTAGCAGGGAACAAGTGAGCACTGAGCTGTGACTAGTGCTGTGGTCTAATTAGTGTGTGTGAGCGTTGTATCCTGGTGCAATAGTTCATCTTGTGTATTAAGCAGTCAGGATGTGAGCAGACAAAACATTTACAAATGCCACTCTAACATCATCACTTTTCTGTTTTCACTCAACGGCCATGCTAGTTAGCTTCTGAGCACTGGTTGTCCAATAAAAAAAGCTGTACAGTGAAAGTAAAAAGAAAATGATAAAGGAAACATAGCAGTCATAGTACATTTTAGCACACCGAAACCTACACTATATGACCAAAAGTATGTGAACACCTGATCATCACACCCATATGTGGTTCTTCCCAAAAGTGTTGTCACAAAGTTGGAAGCCCACAGTTGTATAGAGTGTCTTTGTATGCTGAAACATTTCACTTTCCCTCCACTGGAACTACGAGGCCCAAACCTGTTCCAGCATGACAGTGCCCCTGTGCACAAAGTGAGCTCCATGAAGACATGGTTTGTGAAGGTTGGAGTGGAAGAACTCGAGTGTCCTGCACAGAGCCCTGACCTCAACCCCACTGAACACCTTTGGGATG
>CM075018.1:4550675-4592764 GCA_037576675.1 Pangasius sanitwongsei | reverse complement strand
TCACTAATGCTCTTGTGGCTGAATGAACACAAATCCCCACAGCCACGCTCCAAAATCTAGTGGAAAGCCTTCCCAGATGAGCAAAGGAGACCGACTCCATATTAATGCCCATGGTTTTGAAATTGGATGTTCAGCAAGCACATATGGGTGTAATGGTCAGATGTCCACATACTTTTGGCCTTATAGTGTATATAACATTATATCCTCTACCACAGAACCAGGCAGTTTGACTAAGCAGCAGTAGAACTAATCAACATATCCTGCTTGACCTTTAAAACCGGCCTGAGCCTTAAAGCCTAATTATACATTGTCTTTTTTTTTAGAAGGCTTGCTAGAAAGAGGGCATTTGGTTGAGAATAGAGGTGTGAATCAGGACTGGTATCCCACAGGAAGCAACAAAAAATTTGTGCAGCATGAGGTTTTAGCTTTCATACCAGTGCGAGTGAACTGTCAGATATGAAGCTTATGGGACAAACAAAGACCATGCTCATAACTATTCATTTACAGCATCCTTAGTAACTGCCTGGTCAGGGCCAAGGTGGTTTAAATTAGGCTACTAGTTTGTGTAGATTGTGGGAGCCAGTGCCAGAATTCACATACCATGCTGACAGCGCTGACATTTCTACCTCTGGGTAAAAAAAAAAACTTCTCCCAGTTAAGGCCACACCCACTTCAGATATAAAACCAAATACAGATATTTGGAGCGCTCTACGGATGGCATTGACTTATAATAAAGCAAAGTTCAAAATAGCAAATTCATCAAAGGTAAATAAAACCTCAATTATCTCTTGTCAAAGCATATATTTTAAAAGATTTACGTTTTATGATGAATTCATGAATTTTCTCTTACATCATTTGTTATTATTATCACAATATTTGCCTTTGTAGTCATCACACAGTGTTGCGGCTTTCTGAGCAATTGCCTAAGTTACGTACTGTGTCGTAGTCATCATGACTAATCGCAAACGCTCCATATTATGGTCCAGCATTCCAAAGTCATATTAAATAAAACACATAAGGAGTTCAAATAAAGTACAAATTAATTAGTCATTATTTTATTTTATTTTGTTTTATTTCATTTTTGCTGTTTTGAAAACCAGTTTCCTGGCAAGGAAATGCAAGTGTGTTATGCAAAGAAAATTCATAAATAATAAATAAATAAATAAATCTGTCCCAAATCTAATGATATTAGGTTCTGTCAAAATTCTGTCAAATTAACAACATTCTGTCAAATTAATTCAACATTTCCAGGCAATTCAAATACAAAAAACAAAACAAAACAAAAAAAAACCTGCAATATACCCATTATAGTTTACATGCAACAGGACAGTCAGAAATATGTTCAGAAATGCCAGCACACTGTGTATTCACTCTGCAAAAGTTCAAAAATAACAAACAGCTCTTATCTTTCACCTGATGTATTAAAAGTGAAGTGACTTGTGTTATTTTATTCATAATGCCTCCTGATAATATCCATGCGTCTGATCTATGTAAGGCTTTGAATTCTTTCTGTACTACCTGAATTGCTGTGTTATTTTGTCGCTGACTTCTGAGAAGCGTGTACTTAATCTGTTCACAAAATAAAAACTTAAAAAAAGCAAAAAGGAACCATTGACTTCCCACATTCTGTGTGTGTGTTGTTTGTGAGTGTGTGTAGGCGTGTTTCAATGTGTGTCTTGCCATGGCTGAGGAGCTCCATTCACCTGGTGAAATAGAGCAGAATGAAAAGAGTAAATGGAACCTATTATTTACGCAGATACACAATCCCGCCACGCACTTCCAAAGTCCCGCCACAGACTCACTCCCTGTCTCTGATTCTCTCTCTCTCTCTTTCTCTCTGTCTCTCTCACTCACACACACACACACACACAGTCTCATCACCCTGGAGCCCCTACAACCAGCCGCTGTCCACTCTTTTATTATCCTTTAAATGATGCTGACAGCAAAAGAGCAAACACACACCCACACGCACATGGGTGCACACGCAACGCAGGCCACCTGACTCTGGAGGCTTTTACTCTTCTTAAAAGGCTTTACTCTTCCTTAAAAAAATCACTATGAGTAAATCTCACACACACTCTCTCATCATAATGACTATATGGTGGAGGTGGTTTTTTTTTTACACACTCTATTTCTAAGAAATGCTTTGTGTGTGTGTGTGTGTGTGTGTGTGGGTGTGTGTGTGTGTGTCTGTGTGTGTGTGTGCGTGCGTGTGTGTTGGTGGGGCGTAGTGTGGGGATTCCTGAACACCTGTGCCTTGATAAGAGTTATCACAAGTCCTGTTTTATAGTGCTACTAAATACTAAATAAACACTACAACTACCAGACCATCTACTCTATTAACAACACAACAGCCCCACACACACACACACACACACACTGTGGTGAAATAAAGAAATGTACTCACATCAGTAATCAGTTCCTTATATAACATAAGTAACGTTGTGGCACATAACCAGTAAGGAATAAAACATGGCAGGGTGTGCAATAATGTCATTTCCACAACATTAAATGTAGCAATAAACTGAACATGTCATTCTTTAACTAATAAAAAAATGTTGCAATGTTATTAGAAAATAATTAACTTCATAGTGAGGTAATGTGGCCAGGGTTACTGCTACCACCCCAACTGTATGTACATCTCTTCTCTTATTCTGTTGCTTGAAGTTAATAAGACAAAAATAAACACAGCTTGTCATGTAACTGAGAAACCACAAATCTCACACTCTTCTGTCCTAAACAATTTCCCATGTCTGAAAACATAGTTATAGCTTTACATTTGTCTATTACATACTAACACTGGAGACTCCTTCCAAAAATACTAAATAAAAGTCCTCACAGAAAACTTCACCATATCAACAACTATATGTTTTGTTAATCTGTTTGTGTGGAGCATCATTAGGACTGTAGTACTAGAGTCTGGTCTTGAAATGTTTTCTGTATTGGATGTATTGGATGGACTTTTTCTCTGACTTACTGGCATTTGTACGCGGACTTGTCTTGGTCTTTCTAAATATGATCTTGGTCTCAACTGAGAGTTTGTAAAAATAATGTTTGTTTTGTCTTTTCTTTGCGCAAGAAGAAGTAATGCCTTCTTCTTGAAAACACCGTAATCTTTGGTGTGATGCACGAAAGAGGCCAACTAGTTGAAGTAAAGGTTGTGTTCAATTTAAATCTTGACTTCATTTTCATTTGGACTTGATCTTGACTTGTCCTCAAACCCCTTAAGACTCGGTCTTGATTTGATCTCAGCTCATCCTGGTCTTGAACTTGACAATGACATTCTTGACTACAGTCCTACAAGGCACTGTGTGAATTGTTACTATAGAAACAATAACATGTTAGAACGAGCACATTAATATAAACCCGTGATTTGAATTACAGCCTGAAATGTTGTCAGAGCTGCTTGTTTAGAAAATCAATCAACAGCACTATAGTATAAGCACATATCTGTTTGTTACTGTTATCTCTCTTTTTGGCAGACTGACTATTAAATTGTAGTAGAACATGTGAGGTAGATCAACATCCTCAGGTATAAATTGTGAAGCTGCTATCATGCTTTCCCTACTATGACGACTACTGTTGTGCAGAAAAGATAAATGTGAACAATGAGTCTAGTGCATTTTCATAAAAATGGCTAAGTCTGAGGAGATCAGAATCTGAATAATTTTATTCGCCATATACATTTACAGGTATAAGGAATTTTTCACAACACAATACATTCAACACAGTTTACAACACACTCATCACAGACAACATACAATTACCATCCTAATATCCAAATTTTGCACCTTATGCAAAAACTGGTAGAACAGTTTCGCACCATTGTCTGTAATTAGCGTTGCAAGTTAGCAATTACAGTTTAAAAGTTGGATTTTTATCTAAGCTAAGAAGCTAGCAAGCAACTGTGAATAAACAAATAACATGTGCACAGCACATTAGACAGTGACGATGTATGATGATACCGAATGTTACGCTCTTTTCAGCACACATGAGGTAATATGATCTCATGATAATACTATGAAACATGATGTTGTTTTATATATATAGATATATATATATGTGCAAATTTAATAAAGCCACACGTCCAGCAATGAGTCAGATCTATAGGAGACCAGACTAAAGGTGAATACTGTTTCACTGTAAGCTGAATATGAAGGTGTTAGATAGGCTTCAAACTTTTACTCAGTGTGAAGACACACACACATGCAAACACATGAAATGAAAAGGAGAAGTAGTGTGTGTGTGTGTGACTCGTCAGTGGTTAGCGTAAGAATGCTGGGGTACAAAATGAAAACAACTTGCAAGTCACTTCCCCTCAACACACTCACACACTGACACACATACACATACACACGCATACACACACACACACTGAAACAAAGACAAGAGAGAGTGTGTGTTAGACAGAAGCTCATTTAACAATAATAACTTGTCGCTGCTAAAGACCACAGATGAGTATTTTCTGTTCCGTGTTTATGCAGAATTATACGAACTGAGAAATAAAGAGAGAGAGAGAGGATTGAATCTTGAATCTTGAGAAAGAGATGGAGGGAAGGGAGGGAGGAAGGAGGAGGTTGATGTTGGAGAAAGTGTGAAAAAGATATGCTGATCATTTAACACCACAAACACAGCAGTGAGAGAAAAAGAGATACAGTCCAACTTATTAATGCAAAAAATGCTTTATTAAATACATTAAATTGCTGAAAAAACTCTTCATAGTTCTGTGTAATATTCCATGTAACATCCTAAAAAAAAAAAAAAAGCCCATGTGCCAGGTGAAGCTTGTGTATAGTCAGGAGACAGCATTGTGTTACTGTGCAAGAAATATTATATAGAACTGAGAAGATGTTTTTTAGCATCTTGAACAACTCGTTTCTGATCATTAATGCAAAATGTCTTCATAGTTCTATAAACTATTTCATAACACCAACTGCCAGATAGAAGTGTGCCAGGTGTTGAGTCGGAAATGAAGCTGAGGGAGACTGCGTTGTGTTTGTGTGTAAGGTGATTAAAAAGATCTTCACTCGTGTTTACAGTGACAACATGAGAAACTTTCTTGGTCGGTGTCAGCAAGTGGTCTCACACTCACACAACACACAAACACTTAAGCACAAAGAATGGAAAGTACAGCCAAGCGCTCCCTCCCCCTCCTCCCCAACCCCCCTTACCACAGCGCAATAAAACTGGGAAGCCACTTCTCTGGGTTCCCCTTCTCATGAATTGAGAGAAAGAGAAAGAGGGGAGGGGGGGGGGAGGCTGGCATTATCAGAATGCTACACTTGGGTAATGTGACTTGGGTTGTAGACAGAGTTAAACAGAGATAAGAACAAAAACCACAGAGAGAAAGCGGGGGAGAGAGAGAAAGCAAGAGTGATAGAGAGGGAGAGAGAAAGAGTGAGCCCAATGGAAAAGATTGAAAAAAGTCCAAGCACAGAAGGTCGGAGAGATAAGGCCTGCAGTTCTTATGTTTGAAGATTAAGCCAGTATGAAAGTAGAGACAAATAAGTTATTAGAAAATAATGACTGAAGAGGCTTGATCACTTTAGTCTTGCCACTTTGTTGTAAAATGTCCCGGTAATCCAAAACACCATGTTCCGTTGAGGTTAACGGACTTCCAATGCTAGTTTTGAAAATTGCATTTAAATTGGAAAAGTGAATTCAGTTATCATGCCATTGATGGTTATCCGGTTTCAAGCGAGTGGTGGAAATGATTCAATCTGAGATTAGGAGCTTGCTATACATCATAATTAGGAAACATTCATTATCACACTGTATGTTTAATCCCTAATATATTTCAGAACATAATAATGGCTAAATAGGCTACCAAAAATCAAACCAAGAATTAATCTATAATATACGACTACAATGCAAATGTTTCACTGAATGCCTGTTATTAATATCACTACGTTCACTCTGAGGCAAACTTACCTCCTCATCAGTCCTCTTATGCTATAAAGAAACACAGAAACATTAATTTATACATCAGCAAAATCCCTACAATCCTTGTGGGTAGCGTAAACAAACTCATGATTTCCTCACACCGTCCTCTATGTCCTACGGCCCATGTCTGACCCACAAACACACACATACACACTCCTAAAACAGACCAGACTATGTGTGTTGAGAGAGAGAGAGAGGATGACCATTTGAGCAGCTGGCGGAAGAGTCAGCCTCAGAGTTATGCAAAACACATCCAGCACCACTTAGCACTGGGGCTAAGTCCCTGCTCACTGAGAAGCAGGTGGCCATTTTGACACGCACCTGTTTGAGTCAAAAATAAAGTAACTAAAGGCATAATGCAGTTTAAAAAAATGGAAATGTTGCTAACACTGATGGGAAGATTCAACAGATTGATTAGTTAGCATGATTTTATCCCAGCTAGCAAGTCTGGCTTTTACTTCCTGCTAGCTAGATTAGCTATGTATGCTAGAATTTTCCTCATTGCGACATTACATAGGGATATAGTGTGAATAATTAATTAAAAATAATTATGTAAACCACCAAATAATCTAAGCCTAAAGAGAGTTAGCTCTCTGTAGTGTTCTTTGCAACTGTTCAACTATATCAGGATAATATAGAACAAACTGTTTGTAGCCATATTAGCTGAAATCGACTTACTCTCTCTATATAACTTTTTTTTTCTCCTCCCGATGATTCTGTAGTTTTGGGGAAAGTAGATAAGGATCATTTAATCAGTTTTGTCAAAGTGCAGTTTATTCTGTTCTGAAGTAAGGTGAGTAATTGTAGCCATGTTTCAACTCTAGTTACACTTTCATTGTACAGAGAAGCCAGAAATTCAGCAACTGCAACAGAACTCTCATGACTGAAACACTAGGTTAAAATAAACTAAACCCAATTAATTCATACTGGCTAATTACTATAACAACTCAATAACAGATATAATAATAATGAAGGTGGGTTGTGATTTCCACCACTTTAAATAATAATGGACCATAAAACCATGGACCCCATGTTAAGAACGATTGATAAAGAACACCATCAGCCCTCTCCCTCTGAGTGTGTATACACAAATGTATATTAAGGTGTGTTAAGGTGCAAGTCAGCTTGTCTCATTCATAGGTTGACAATTCGTGATTAGTGATTAGAGTTTGCAGAACTTTCTCCAACGCTCATGTTTAGTTATGGTCACAGTTTTAATTATGATCACAATTACTGGCCTCCCCATCTAAGTCACAGTTTATAATTTGGTTATTCTTTTAAAATCATATTATTGAGTAACTACTTTAAATTAACCACTCTGAAACTAATAGGAAAGCTATGCTAATTGACTAATGTTAGGTATGAGCTTTTATTAACTCTGGAGCATTAATCACATGCACATTCTCATGTGCACATTCTCGCAGTTGTAGCATCTCTTTTTCCTAGATGTTCCTCTCCATGTTGATGCTGAGACTGCATACATTGAGACCACATTTCCTTCTTTTGTAAGTGAACTGACAATAAGTGGACCTTGATTCTATTAGGTAAATGTTTAATGGATGTAAAACAATATTTCTTGTTTTTTTCAGCACACAAGGTACGCTTAACTTATGATCGCTATCATTACATACAGCAGACTTATTATTTATTTGATTTATACATACGAAGGACTACAGGCTTATAATGCAGTGTGAAGGTTAGATTAGATTAGAGTCTGCTTCACTTTTTAGTAATTTTGGATAAAAGCATTTGCTTATATAATAAGCAAATTATATAATGCTTTAATATAATAAATACAACAATAATAATATACTATGTTGCCAAAAGTATGTAGACACCTGTGCAATCACACCCATATGTGGTTGTTGAACATCCCATTATAGATTTAGTCCCTACTTTGCTGTCATAATAACCTCCATCCTTCTGGGAAGGCTTTCCATTAGTTTTTGGGGATTTGTGTTCATTCAGCCACAAGAGCATTAGTGAGATCAGGCACTGATGTTGGGTGAGGAGGTCTGTGGTGCAGTCGGTGTTCCAGTTCATCCCAAAGGTGCTCAGTGGGGTTGAGGTCAAGGCTCTGTGCAGGACACTCGACTTCTTCCACTCCAACCTTCACAAACCATGTCTTCATGGAGCTCGCTTTGTGCACAAGGACATAGTCATGCTGGAACAATTTTAGGTCTCTTGGTTCCAGTGAAGGGAAATTATAATGTTACAGCATACAAAGACACTCTAGGCAATTGTGTGCTTCAAATTTTGCGGCAACAGCTTGAGGAAGAACCACATATGACTGTGATGGTCAGGTGTCCACATACTTTTGACCATACAGTGTAAATATATTGACCATACAGTGTAAATATAATAATAATACATCTAATGAAATATAAAGTAGCTTAGCAATGAGGGCAGGGAGAAACTATAAAAACGCACAGTTGAATAAAACCACAGAAATGTTTTTCATTTCCTGATGGGAATTAGCCTAGTGGTTTCCATTAAACATTTTCCCATCAGGGTCTACTCTATCAGTTTCTAGATACCCACTTTCCAATTTCAGTTTCAAATGCAGGACATTTTCCATGTGTAATTAAATAAATTGTCTTTTCTACATTGACAACTATAAACACTCTATAACCATGTTTTCTGTTTTTCTAAAGTGTGGAATTATTGGATATGTGAATATCATAGATTTGAATATTACTGTCACTGGGCTGTTGAAATTCTCCGTTTGAAATGCTCAGATGTTGTTGATTCATTTTCTATAACAGCAGCTTTGACAATAGTGTTGGCCGTCATTCAAATCTGTGGTTTATATTAATGCATTTGTTCTAATATTTTAACATTTCTGTAGTAACTGTGTATACAGGGACTTTTATTGCAGATGCACCACAGAATCTAAGCCTAATAATAAATTAATATTTTTTTAAAGAAAAAAAAACCCCTTAAATTCCTGTGGTTATTTAACAATGAAAAATGTTTTCTTTAAGGAGACATTTATTTAATGTTTATGGAAGGAGTCTCCACTATCAGCATTTTGTAACAGCAAGTTTTCCACCATGGGAAAGTCTTCAAGACTTCGTGCTTTCTGAGTAACATAACAAGCTGCATTTATTTGTCTTGTCATTCTTTAATTAATGAAAAAGTAATTGGTGACAAATTGCTGTGCTATAAGAGGAACAAAACAATGGTACGTGATGTTATAGGCTAAGAATTTTCATGTAAAAACATGTTGTTGATTGTTTTCCTATAACAGTACACCCCGCTGTTAACTTTTTAGCACAAGGTCATCATCAGAGATCACCAGACTCCTGTAGGACACTTTTAATTCCTATTATAAAACCATTAAACACGTCTAGAAGCACTTACATGTCACCTGGTAATTTCTTGTGACCTTTTACATTGGGATAAATAGTGCAATTATTAAAAAACACAGACACACAAAATTGCTTTGCAAGCACAACAGTGACCAATAGAAACCTGTAAATGGCTTCCAGGACTTTTTTCAGCAGGAAAGCAGAAGTGAGTGTATGAACAATTGGAAGACTTCTTGGTTAAAAAGAAAAGAAAGAAAGAAAGGAGGAAGTAAATATAACGAATAAAATATTGGATTTTTATGTATGCGTACTCCAAACTCCCCAATACTATATCTATTGGACAACAACATACACACACACACACATGCACACACACATCACACACATACACACATTCATACAGCTTGTTTACAGTAGTGCAGTTGTAGTACACACACATAACCTCACACACATACACACATGCCCCTGGGCACAATCCCACTGTGTGCCACTACCCACCCAAGACCACAGACACACCCATTACCACATCTTCAGACACACACACACACACACACATTTCTGATACCACACCCAAACCCAGGGCATCTACACACATCACACTTTTATTTAGAAAAAAAAAAAACACAAACACACTAGCATCTCACACATCTCTGTGCAATTCACATGGACACTGTCCTCCATAACGTAGCCTTAAGCAGCACGAGTCTGATAATTACATCATGAATTGTTATGACATCATGTTATTGTTTATTATTTAGCTACGGTTTTTATATTCCTACAACATTTTTTAAGCAGTATGACAGACAGAGTCTCCTCATGAACTAAAACTATTTCTTAACTAAAATGTTAAATTAAAATCCAGTATAATTATATTACTTATCATTAATTTTGAGACAGATTGCCATCTAAGCATCACTGTTCTTCATTAGGTTCAGAGAAGCGAAAGAAAAATGACAAAATGCAGGTATTTGGTTTTATCATACAAACCATCAGTATTTTTCTTCCAGTGAACATTTGTTGCATGTCCTAAAAACATTTAAACATTGCTAACATGTATTAGTCACTACATGAGAAACCTGTTCACACAGTAAGAACAGCAGTGCTTTATGTGGATCCAAACTGTAAATGAATAAAGAACATTATTGTTTTGATACAAAATCCATTTACTGAACACATGCTTCAAAATTATTGCATACATTTTTCACTGAACTTCTACGACCAGTAAAACTCTGTATCTACAGCCCAATTTGCAACTATTTGTGTACCTTGTGTCAAAAACAGGAATGGAAAGTAACAAGCTACATGTTCTCTCCTTTCTGTACATAAGTACAGGGTTCACTTTAACCGTACTTTTTTGAGCATAATTGAATCATAGTACTTTCACTTATACTATTTTTTCAAATAAAATAGTAAAAAATAAAAAATTATATATATTCCACTTCAGTACATTTATTTTTATCATAATTATATAATAAAAAAAAGAAAGAAAAACCATATATTTAACCCCAGATGATTGTAAGCCAATTAAAACTATGTGCAAATCCATTTGAAGACCCAATCAAAAGAAAGCAGTTTCCTGCTGCCAAGTCTAGCAATGTTTAAGACAGTGGAGACAGATGAGCATCCCTTGCCCAATTTATCAGCTATCTTCAATGTTAATGCTTTAACGTTTTAAAGGAAACAGCGTGGTAATGATCTGCAAATTATATTATGCGAGCCAAAACCCGTGGAGATATTGGCATTTCACAGCTCACCATCCAACCTGCGGAAACATGTACAGCTAGCTGAGTGAGTTAGACCAGCTAACCAGATCGTTTGATGTCTTACAATATTAAAGCTCTTATGACGTCACTACGATGTTTGATAGCAATTACTTGTCATGTCAAATACATCTACAATAAGTGCTGCTACAGCCTGTAAGATAATGTCTAAGGGTCATCTTTGCTAGATAGCGAACTATTTATAGCCAGAAACGTGTAGGAATTTGCATGAGCTAGCTAGCTAATGAACCTAACAAGCTACTGAAACCCCAACAGCATTTTTCCAAGGTAGCTAGCGAGCTAATGTTACCTTTCTTTATTTACTGTTGATAATGGAGGTGGTGTTTACTTTAACATAGCTCACTTGGTTAGTTAACATTCGTTCAAAATGTATTAGTTGTGTCAAATGTAGGCGTATAATAAAGTCATTTGTAAAGTAATTACTCAAGTAGTGTTTCACCAGATGACTTATTTACTCTTACTTGAGTAATTTTCTTGATCAGCAGTTTTACTTTTACTCTACATTATTACTACTGTTGCAGTAATTTTATCAAATCATTGGGATTTTATTATACTGTCACTATATCATACTGTGATTAAAATGATTATATTACAAAACCACATGGATAGGAGGTTGGGTGTCAATTTGATATCAGTTAGCTAAGTAACAAATAGTATATTGAATGCATTCACCACTCGGAAAAGGGCCAGAGTGAATGTGAGTCTGAGTGCCAACCAGCAGGAATATATAACACCACAAATCCACAAATTTATGAATGAGCTCTACAGAATTCTCGAGTCTGGAAGGGACTACATGGGACAGCAAGGCATTTCACCATCCTCATGCATTCATACAACGATTTAACTGGTCAGAAGGTATTGATTAATTTTCGATAACAGCAGTTCTGACAGCCCTACCAGCTCTATCTCAGACAATAAATTTATATTAATGCTCGCATTCTAATATATTATCATTTGTATATAAACTACTCGTTCATAAGGACTTGTACACTGCAGAGGCTCTAATCTATAATCTAAGGCTTATATACAACTGAAACAAGTGTGCCATAATTTAACAAACAAAAAACCTATAATCATTGAAATGAAGTTTTCTGTCATTTTTGGAAGGAGTCTTCAGTGTCAGTAGGTTACAGTAACAGTCAGTAGGTTTTCCGCTGCAGGAAAGTCTTCAAGACAGAGGTTTCTCCATAACGTGACAAGGTGGGTTTTATGCCTTATTACCTTCAAGAGAGAAATTTAAAAAAGAGACTAGGGACTGAGCAACTGTTTATAGCTACTATAACGTAAGTGATCACAGGAACTTGTCTCACAGATGTTTCACATTAAACATTAAATTAGCATTAAATGTAGCTATAAATGGTTATATTTTCCTTGAACAGCACACCCTGTTTTGTTTTATTCCTTACTTACCTAACCACAGAAAAGATGGAGAGCTTATGATTACGTTATTTTTTTCTGTTACAGTTAGCATTTTTATTTTTGCTTCTACTATTTTTTAGTTTATTATCTGTATTTTTCTGTTATATATGGTATATATGGTGGGTAAATTTACTATAAGCTGTGCCATTCTTGCTTCTATCAAAATTGCTTCTATCAGCCAAGGGAAAATTAATAATTACAATACACAACAAACTCTTCTTCCTCTTCTTCTTCTTCTTCTTTCGGCTTTTCCCTTCAGGGGTCGCCACAGCGAATCATCACTCTCCACCTATCCCTATCTTCTGCATCCTCAACACTTGCACCCACTAGCTTCATATCCTCATTTATTACATCCATATACCTCCTCTTTGGCCTCCCTCTTCGCCTCCTGCCTGGCAGCTCCATGTCCAACATTCTCCTACCAATACACAACAAACTAAAGAAACAAAATATTAACTAGAATACATATCATATAGTGCACCTATTGTAATGACACTGGTTATTAGTGTTTTATTGGCCATTGCTTTCTGCTTGACAAAGTGTTCATGTTAGAAAAGAAGTAGTGTTTAGTGTTTTGATGACTTATTTCTGAGATGTGTTTGGGGTGTTTTGAAAGTTCTGGTGCATTTTGGTTATGAAATGAACTGATGTGTTAAGCTGCCAGTTGCTTCTAGCTACTGAGAGTTGTATTGGTATAGAGAGTGTAAATATTAGCTTGCCAGTCCACCAAGTTAGCTGTGGTAGATAGATAAGTTGAGCTTGCATGTTCCTGGTTAGATAATAAACTTCATGATAGATGTGGTAGAAGAACAAAATGTTCACAGACACCTCATTAACCATAACACAAACAAGCTCACACGGAACAAGCTGATGTGGAAAGTGAATAAATAGGGTAAATAAATTCATGCATGAGTTCAGTTGTTTTTAGTGGAACATGTTTGTGTGCCGGCCTGGGAAAACCCATCAGTTGACACTGCAGCTGAATTCTGCCAAAAAAAAAAAAAAAGCCAAAAAAATATTTCTGCCAGTAATACACTGTAATACCTCAATTTTAGGAAAGCATAAATATATTTTACCAAAACATGTTTTTATTTACATTTTGATCTTACCTAGGCTATCTTCCTGTTCGATAAGGAGCCGTGTTGGCTTATCATTGGTAGCTAAGTGTGATTTTCTCACACAGTGAATGTCGAGTCTTGGCCAAGTTGTTGGATAGCTACGTGCCATGCTGAAATTAACATAAGCCTAATGAATTCTGTTTGTAATCAAATACTGGCTGTCAAAATGTCTGTGTCTCAGTTAGAATGAAATCTTTAAATTACAATTTCCTCCCTTTTCACCTTTGGGGATTTTAAAATCTGAGAACTTTACATGTCATTGAGATACATGCAGAAGAAAAAACCTGTAGAACTATATATATAGTAGAGAGAAAATGTCAAAAGTTCTTCATGTGAAGGGTTTTCCCAGATCACAACACTTATGGCAGGCAAGAAGGAACTCAGGTTCATCACATAGATAAGGGGTTATGTTTCAAGTAGGCCAAGAATTTTAGAAGCACATCAGCCATTTAGACAGGTAGATGGAGCATATGAAGCTAAGACACAAAGAAGAAACCTCTCATGTTTATGCTTTCCTCTAGAATGGTGATAGGAGTTATTAGTATCATTTTTGGCCGGTGAGTGTTTATTTTGTGTTATTGATTACAATAAGAGGTTGGGGGAAAAGTTGTTTTGGGAAAGCTAATGGCTGTGTGTTGGTTTAGTTACTAAAGAGGACAGAGAGGAATCTGACACTGGCTGAAAAAGTAAAAAAAAAAAAAAAAGTTAATGCACTCTTTAGGGAGGTAAAATGGACAAAGGCCCTTTCACACATGCAATTTACATGGGAATGTAGCAGTAGTTATCATGAAGGGGATGAGTGTGAACAAATCCAGGAAGACTGATGCCAGGCCAGACCAATTCTCGAAAAATAAGAAATACTGAAAATTGAATTGAATCGATGCATCAATTTAAAAGCCAACAATTAAAATTTAAAAAAAAAAAAAACTATTAAAATGAATCAAGGCAACAGTCATAAATTTAACATTATCAATTATAATTAATTATAAATCAATTATTATCAAAAAAGGACAGAAAACTCTCTTTTGCCTGTAACTCTGACACTTCAATTAGCCAAACATCTAATCATTGCCTTATGAATCGAAAACATATTGTGTCATATTATAGCAGGTTGTTATTTTCACATACTGAATAGTTGCCTTCTGAATCAAGCTGATATGGAAAGTGAATAAATATGGTAAATAAATTCATGTATGATTTCAGTTGTTTTTAGTACAAAAACATGTTTGTGTTGTGGTCTAGGAAAACCCATTGGATGATGCTACAGCTGAATTGTGCCAAAAATGGTGAAAAATCAGTTGTTTTCTCAAAAAAGAAAAATATTTTCTGCTAGTAATACACTTTCATACCTCTATTTTAAGAAAGCATAAATATATTTTACCAAAACATGGAACTGTTTTTTTTTTAAGGAGCCATGTTGGCTTTTCATTGCTAGCTAAGTGTAATTTTCTCACACAGTGAATGTCAAGCTTTGGTCAAGTTGTTGGATAGCTATATGCCATGCTTAAATTAATTCGGTTTGTAAACAAATACCAGCTATTGAAGTTTCTCAGACAGAATGAACCTTTAAGTAGAATTTCCTCCCTTTTCACTTTTAAATTGGAATTTTAAATTGGAAAATTATATCATATCATAGCAGGTTCAGTGGTATCTTAACAATTGAAATCATATCGTATCATAGCGTGTGGAAGCCTGAGGTTTACTACACCCCTAGTTGTGGTGGATCCAGAGCCTATTACGGGAAAACGGGATGCCAGTTCATCACAGGACACACACAAATTCATATGTTTCCAGGGACCCTGGAATGTATTGTGTAGATTAAATACTTGAATGTATTAACATTTCTGTGATATCAATACTACAGCTTGTCACAAAAGTCTCCATACATAGGGAACTATATATGCCAGCACCATGTCGGTTGTGCCTTTGTCAGTGGATGTTCACAGGCGTCCACTTCTGGGTCGGTCCACAACACTTCCATTCATTTTGAATTTATTAATAAGTTTGGTAACAGTGTTGTGTGCGATGTGCTTGCCATGTTTCCTGGTAAAGTCCATGGCAACCTTGTGATAGCTTCCCGATCCAGTCATGAGAATGATTTCAATACGTTCTTTTGTCAAAGGCGTTCTTAAAGACTATCTGAAAAAATGTATATGATAAAAACTAATTATGAAAAAAAATTTTCACTAAAAAGTGTTAATTTCTCCTATGTATGGAGACTTTTGGGACACCAAGTATAATAACTCATACACTATATGGCCAAAAGCTTGTGGACACCTGCCTGACCATCACACCCATATGTGGTTCTTCCCCAAACTATTGCAACAAATTTTGGAAAACACAATTGTATAGATTGTCTTTGTATGCTGTACAATTTCCCTTCACTAGAACTTTGGGGTCCAAACCTGCTCCAGCATGACAATGCCCCTGTGCACAAAGCGAGCTCCATGTAGACGTTGTACCAACGCTGGAGTGGAAGAACTCGAGTGTCATGCACAGAGCCCTGACCTCAACCCCACTGAACACCTTTGGGATGAACTGGAACACCGACTGCACTCCAGACCTCCTCACCCTACATCAGTGCCTGACCTCACTAATGACCTTGTGGCTGAATGAACACAAATCCCCACAGCCACGCTCCAAAAATCTAGCGGAAGGCCTTCCCAGAAGAGTGGAGCTTATTATAACAGCAGAGTGGGACTAAATCTGGAATGGGATGTTCAGCAAACACATATGAGTGCTATGGTTAGGTGTCCACAAACTTTTGGCCATATAGCATACATTGCAGGTTTTTCCAACATTGTTGGTATCCATTAAATAAATAGAGAGTTCTGCCAACTCCTAAATCCACCAAAATTTAACCTCTGGACACATCAGCCTACTGGAACATGGCACAACACTGGTACAAAGTTCTTGGGAATTTACCAAGATTAATCATGACATGTGATGACTATTTATCCTATGGTGTAAGTGAAGTGACAATGAATGGAAATGAACATATGCCTGGAAATTAGATTCAGAAATAAGACTCAAGTATTTGAACATGTTTGTATGTTTTATTAAACATCACATCCTGAGTAACGGGACTTTTTCGTAGCAGTGGGTTGTGTGACGCAAAACAGAAACATTCCCGGTATGCTGATAATGTCTGTGGGTTTGAGTGTGAAAATAATAAAGAGAAAAACAAATCTAATTAATAAGTGCAAATGTTGAAAGTGTTCTTTGAGTAGACAGTTTTGTGCTGATGTCAGAGATGTTGTGGGTGAGGAGAAATTCAGTTCCTGTCAATTTATGATGTCATTATTCTATGCTATTTACATGTGTTTCATCTGTATAGTCTGCTACAGTGCCCATGTAGCATATAAAAATGTCAGGAGCTGAGTGGTGGTGTGTGAGCTGCCAGGATTAAATCCGGATCCTGTTTGGTCCATAGCCAGGCTCTCTGTGCCTGCGGCTTCCACCTCACAGCAGGAGAGGAGAAGAAAAATGATGCAGAGCAAATGGTTACTGCGTTTCTTTATATGCAATATAACCATAGTAACAGGAGCACACAGGTGTGTTGGGAAAAGATGAGGTAACTAAACCAGATAACACACACACACATACAAGCACTGTGAAAAGGCATTAGCAACACACATAATGGGGACGTGATAACAGAGATCAGGGGATGTTTGCCTGAGGACCCGAGGGGATGAGGGGTGCACAACAGGAATCAGGACCGTCATAAAGCCAGAGAAGGAAGTGTGTGGCATGTGTGTTTGTGTGTGTGTGATGGGTTTTAACAATTCCAAGAAGAGAAAGGAAAAGAAGGGAACAGAAAGGAGAAGAGAGGTAATGTCCTTTGTGGTTCTTGGTAAGAGGAGTACAATGTGATCAGACTGGTGCAACCGGGTCAGGATCGGGGTGAGTCAGAGAGGGTTTGGCCTCCCTTTGCACCCCAGACTGTCCCACACCACTCCTGGATCTGGGAGCAGTCCAAACATGCTCACACACACTGCAACCCCGTCACACACGACTAACCTGTACTTCCAGCCTGCCCCAATAACACACACCATGGGTGAGAGACAGAGAGAGAGAGAGAGAAAGAGAGAGAGAGAGAGAAAACAGCACGGCTAACAGAGAACAGTGTTAGAACGCTCAGTAAGTAACTTTCCAAGAGGGTTAGAGTGGAACATTCCAGAATTAACATTCCCACAATGTTTCAAAATGTTTTGCTTCACTGTGTGAATAGTGTTAACATTATGGAACATTAAGGAAATGCTACCCACGTCTAAAAATGTTGTGAAAGGTTTGTAAATGTTACATCCAAATGTGCTCAGAACAATCATAAAACATGGCAGATATCTAACGTTCTTGCAACCCAAATCTTCTACCACCACAGTGTGTGTGTGTGTGTGTGTGTGTGTGTGTGAGAGAGAGAGAGAGAGAGAGAGAGAGAGAGAATCAGACAGACAGAGAGAGAGACATACAGACAAAAAGGTTGATAGACAGACCAACAGAGATACAGACAAAAAAGAGAAAGAGAGAAAGGGAGACAGAGAGGCAGAGAGAGAAAGAGAGCCACAGAGAGAAGATAGACAAAGACAGAGACAGACAGACAGATAGTCAAAGACAGAGACATACAGAGACATACAGACAGATAGTCTAAGAAAGAGACAGAGAGAAAGATAGACAGAGAGAAGCGAACAGCAAGAGAAACAGACAGACAGAGACAAAGAGAGACAGACAGACAAAGAGACAAAGAGAGACAGACAAATAGACAAATAGACAGACAGACAGAACGAGATACAGAGAGACAGTGTGTGTGCGTGTGTGTGTGTGTGTGTGTGTGTGTGTGTGTGATATCTAATGTTTACAATATTACATGTAAAATGAGTTAATTCCCTCCTAGTGGCACTCAAATAAAGACATGTAAACACACTTCTAGCACCACTTCTAAACAAAGCAACGTCTGTGAACTTTTATTTTATTACAATACCCCTGAAAACACTCCCTCTTCCCTGCACACACACACACACACAAACACACACACATATATATGTTTACACAAAAACATGCAAATTATCGCAAAGAATTTGGATCCTAGTTTGAGATAAGCACTCCTGGCTTTTGAGATCATAGGTCTTTGTCAGCGAGTTGTAGGATGAGTATAAACAAACAGAACATAATGAGTGGGGACAGAGACAAATGAGACAGGGAAAAGTGAACACTGTCATTTTTTTCATAGTACACACACACACACCTACACTTTTTCAGTGCATGCTGGTTCTGTTTATCCACACTCATTTTTATGATTCATAAGTATTTCATAAACAACTTTCCCTCTTTTATAGACATGACCATGCTTCTACCCTAAGGGTTACACATTTTGACTGATGGTAGGGATCTTTTCCCCCCTTTATAACAGCTGTAGTTCTGAGCAGCCGTAATTATAAGTCAACCTCAGAATGGTAAACAGTGACACGCAGCCATTCTGTGCATTTTGTTTGTTCTGTACAGGAAGTATAAAGACAAACAATGAGTTCAATGATCTACACATTGTACAGATGTAAGCCACTTCCCTCAGTGGTGTACGCCTAAAGATCACAGGGTCTCTGATCTTGATTGTTACTGTAACCTCAGGGATTTCCAGGCACAAGATAAGCCATGTCTTAATCGGAGAAGGTTCCCCTTTTAATTCTTTGCGCAGGTGCAAATCTGTGTCCAAAAAAGCCCTGCTATTATAAATACAATACAATGATATTAGATCATAAAATGTGTGAGTTTAGCTTTGAGGTTTTCTTCACTTTTATTATCTGTCTACAATGTCCAAGAGTCACAGCTTGCTCCAAGCTCTGGTTTAAATTCAGCAATGGAGAAATGAGCAATGTAGCAGTGAATCCAATTTCATTGTGTCGCAACAGTTTGTTTATTTTCATTTAATTTTTACCCTGTCCTCTTCCAATTTTACTCATTTGCCAATTCCCACCCCACTAGCCAGTTCTCTCCTATCACACAATAGCTACCAACCAGGGATGATGAAGGCTAGCACATGCTTCCTCCACCACATATGAAGCAGCTGAACATACTCAGAGGAACATGCTATCTGCCCTCTTCCACTTACTTGAACTCACTGACAGCCACAACTGGCTAGTGTCACTGTGATTGACAGGGAGGAGAGTAATGTAGTCCCCCCCACCCAGAGAGCATCTCTAATTGTGTTTTTATGGACTCCTGGACACTCCCAGGGTTTGAACACATAATCTCACGATCTATTGCGTCACTCAGGATTTTGACATATTTTTAAATTGAGGTACACTATATATTTGGTGCCTCCAGAAAACTTTAGGTCAGGTGGCTAGACAGGGCCAAGGGAAACCTTAGGGTGGCAGAACAAGTGTATTCATTCATTCATTCATTCATTCATTTTTCAGTAGGCCCTTTATCCTGGTCAGGTTGCGGTGGATCCAGGGAACATTGGGTGCGTGGTGGGAATACACCCTGCATGGGACACCAGTCCATTTCAGAAAATCATGCACACACTCACAATCTCATTCACGCCTAGGGGAAATTTAGCATAGCCAATCCGCCTACCTGCATGTTTTTAGGAGGTGGGAGAAAACCAGAGAACCTGGAGAAAACCCACACCAACACAGGGAGAAAACCCTGGAGCTGTGACGCTGCAATGCCACCCATTGTAACACCATATCACACATTTAGGCCGACAAATGAAAAGGTCAAAATGGAAAAAGGTCAAAATGAAATTAGGCTATTTTTTTTTAAATACACACTCACCACAGAGTGATTTGATACATTTTCTCATCATGGCCTCAAAACATGAGTAATGTGGTTATTAGATATGGGTTACTAGTGTATACGTACTGGACAAGGCATCTTTTAGGCAAACGTAAATTTATGCTAACAATTTGGTGGCAAACCAGCTTGACGTAAATGCAGTCGTTCTTCAAATCTCAGTATCAGAATCCAGATCAGAGGCACACACACTAATTTCATACAACTCCATAATCAAGAGGCAGGTAAGACAGGAAGAGGTTAATACCAGAAGATGCTGTGCGCAGGGTTTCTAGCTACTGCACGAACTAGGATTAGAAAATCTAGGCAACTAGACAAATAAGAAAATAAGGTTTACAACTTTACAACTGATACTTTCATCTTAACGCTTCCAGGAACACATAAACTTCTTAATATTGAGCAAGTTAACAATGACATGTGATGACAGTGGTGAGGATGTTTATGTCAGGAACTGTGGAAGAACCAGGAAGTGCAATCTGAGGCAAAGAGGTAGAAAACAAGAGGCCTCAGTGAGAACTAATTTTTGCATAATCCTTCTGAACTTCCTTTTAACATCAGCTAATTGCATCTGATGTTCATTTACAAATCAAATTACCTCAAATGAGGGTTTGGCATATGAAGATGGGCAATTTCAGAATGCCTGTGTTTAAGCAACAGAGGTGTAATTAATTTTAGATGCTGATTTTTGTTTAGTTAAAACTTTAAAAATACTTAAAATAAATGTGGGAGAGTTTGTATCATTGTTACTGTCAAACTCTGTCTCATGGAGGACAATTAAATTGTACTCTCAGATGATATAGACAAAGAGACCTGGGTTTCCGGCTCTTTTTTTTTTTATATTCATGTGGCATGTAGGTGTTAGAGAAGATAATACAGGAAAAGTAATGTTTCAATGGAATTGAACAAAAGAGGATTTTGCCCTGGCTCCTTCTTTGAACTTTATTGTTATGTATTCCTTTACAGCATCTATCACGCGAACTCAATTCTATCTTCAATTCTATCAAGCATACTTTCCCTTATATCCAGGGTGCAGGATATCGCAGCACTGCTGGCTCCGTACCCTCATCCCCGAGTCCTCTTCAAGCCTCATTTTTGTAAGTCACTCTGGATAAGAACATCTGTCATATCACTCAGTGTTGATCCAAACGCAAAGACCCCCAGATCAGCGGCAAGGTCAGGAGTGTGTTCTCGTGGGAAAGGGGCAGGCCGATACTCCCGTAGCCGGAACACGGAGGTGGAATCCCGTTATTCCTGTTCCTGTTCTCTCCCTGCACTCTGAGTTCTGATCCTAACGTGTCCAGACTCGCCTGTGGGAAGGCTCGCATGAGGACTGGAGCATGAGTGTGCTGTAAACCTCTCTATGGTTCATGTCAGCGCTAGCAGCGTACTACAAGCAATGCGAGTCATCAATATCAAAGCAGCACGTCATCCTATTATGCCATCCTTTGTTTGTTCATGGAAAAAAAATGCATTTTGTAAGAAAGGCTTGAAGAAATACACAGGTTCCTAGGCTGGCCCAAACAGATAACAAAGAGCACATTAGAGTTTTTTGAGTCAATTTTATCTAAAATTCATAAGTATCACCAGAGAAATTAAGATGATATTTTCATAAGCATACTTTTTTCCACAGTACAGGGCATAAGTTTAATCCATTTTACTGAGTGTTTTCAAACATTAGAATTAGACTTGCTTGGCTACATTATTATATACAGGTACACCTGCCCTGTTTTTTTGTCTCCCTCTCTTCCTCTTTTCTTATATCTCTCTTCCTCTCTCCTGTGCTTCTCCTTTCCTCTAAATTCCAGAATCTGAGAGGAAAGCGGGGGCAAACAGGACAGACTGGATTTTACACATCGAGTTTTGCCAGATGACAGAAATGAGGCTCCCTCGTGCCAAGCATGGGAGGTTTTTGTGCCAGGAGACTTCTCAAACCAGCCATTGTTGCATAAATTTGATTGGAAGAAAAACACAAACCTTTCTTCCTGCTGGTAATGAGTGTTCCCAACATGGGTTAACACAGATTAGTCCAAACAAAATATCTAAAAGTGTCAAGTCATTTTTGGACTGGTCAAAAAAATGTACAAAAACGTTGTCTACATTTATGTGTATGTTATTAATTACATATGTTATGTTAGCTGAGACTTTTATCCAAAGTGACTTGAATAGCAGAAGTGCTTTGTTGTCTACCCTTGTAGACAAAGGGGTTCTTTGTATGGCTATTGGTTCTAGCTTTCTATATGGGTTCTACTATGAAAGATAACCTCTTGTTTGCAGGAGAAGAAACTGAAAAACCAATCGGGTGCTAGATTCAACCAAAAGGACTTGGCCTGAGTCTAAAGATACCAAGAAGCCAAGGATTTCAGATGCAAGGGTCAGTCCTGATACAAGAAATTACATTTAAGTAATTAATGTTCATTCAACAACATTGAAAATCTGTGTGACAGCTAAGGAAGGTTCTTTCCACCACATGGGCAGCGGTACATCTACAATCTTGATACATGTCTTGTCTTTCCTGTATCTTGAAAGGCGGCCAGTCAAACCCAGTCATACTCCCGGCTTAGCTGTGGTATGTTTTGGGAATTAACCATGGTTCAGGTCCATTTTTGGCTTTGTAGGCAAACATCAGAACTTTGAATCTAGACAAAGCCAGTTTGCAGGAATGCAGGAACAGTGGATGAACTTGGAGAAGGCTGAAAACAAATCATGTAGCTATGTCCTGGATCTGTTATAAAGACCTAATGACAAATACAGTAAACAAGTCTTAAATTGAAGAATGACTGAACAGGCAGCTGAGTCGCTTGCTCTGGATGAAGCTGCAATACCTTCTTTTATCTCCCAGGTTATAGTATTTATACCTTGTTTAATTAAAGTGCATGCATGCATGGACCAGTTCCAGTACACTTTACCGGTACTTCTTGAAACTGCAACTAGCTTCCCCAAATCTTCAGCCAAAATCCTGGTTTTCACAGTAACAGCCCAGACCTGAGGGGTGATGATATTGGCTGTTCTCCCAGACAAGACCTGTATAAATTGTTGTGCATTTTGTAGCCATGATCTCCTGAGGCCCTTATAAGCAGTGTCCCACTTCTACTGTTACTCAACTGTTAGACATCTGTGCTGAGTAATGATTAGATGAACTTTAAAGCATCACAGAACTACAGTGGTAGTATGACAGTAATTAAGAATAAAGTACTTCAAGTTCTTCACAGTTGTACTAGAATAAAGTGCTGATAAAATTATGTTTCTGTGCTGTCATATGAAAGTAATAAACAATGGGGTGGTGCGATGCGGCCTACCCCAGAGTTGATTATTTTTCTATAAAAGGACATTCCAAAGTGTTTTATTCATCTTAAAACACAGCAGTTTGCCAGTGGAGCTTGTCATTCTTTTTTATATTAAGACACCAGGTTTGACATTTTTTCCTACACACTTTGCAAAAAGAATAAGGGTTCTTCAATGGTTCTTTGGATAATTAAGAGTTCATTGCTTTCCAATAAGGTTCCTTCTTAAAACCCTATCTGACATGAAACCTTAAAGGATTCTCCACAGGGAGAAGCTGAAGAACCCTTAAATGGTTCTAGATTATTTTTTTTTTTAAATCCTACACTTCTAGAAAAAAATAAACCTTTAAGGGTTCTTAAAGGGTTCTTTGGATAAGAGTTCTTTGCTTTCTATAGGGGTTTTATTTAAAACACTCTCTGATTGAGAAACCTTTGTTGGATTAGATATAGACCCTTTAAGGGTTTTCCAGAAGGACAAGCTGAAGCATTCTTAAGGGTTCTAGATTTGACATTGTGTCCCACACTATTAGAAAAAAAAAAGTATCATTCAAGGTGCCTTTAAGTAGTTCAGAGTTCTTCTCATCCTAAAATTGTTTGATTTTAAATCCTCTCTGATACAGCCACCTTCTGCTGCAGGCTTCTACATAGAACCTTAAAGGTTTCTCCTGAAGGACAAGCTGAAGAACCTATAAATGGTTTCTAGGCTTGCCATTTTACCCCACATTCTTTTTAATCCTACACATTTTATCCTGCAAAGAAACCCTAAAATGTTGGGGTCCTTTGAATAGTTAAGGGTCCTTCTCGTCCTAAAGGGTTTCTGCTTACTGAAACCCATTGGTTTAAGGTTCGACATAGAACCTTTAAGGGTTTCCCAGAAGGACAAGCTCAAAAACACTTAAATAGTTCAAGATTTTACCTTTTGTCCTGCATTCTTGTAAAAAAAAAAAAATCACTCAATGGATCTTTGGGTAATTAACAGTTTGTCACTTCCTAAAGCTTTACTTAAAACACTATCTGATTGGAGAAACCTTTGTTAGTTAGGGTTTAAAGTAGAAGGCTTTGACAGAAGGACATGCCGAAGAACTGGGTTCTAGATTTGACCTTTACTCTTTTTAAGAAAGAAAGAACTCTTCAAATGTTTCTCAAGGCTTCTTTGGACCTTTATGGGTTTTTGCTTGAAACTCTCTGATAGGAAAACCTTCCTTTGTAGAGTTCTACATAAAACCTTTTAAAGGCATACTGAAGAACTCTTAAAGTTTCTCAATTTTCCCCTTTTTTATGATACATTTACGAGATGTAGGCCTAGCTGTACAGTACCTTTTTAAGGGTTGATGATTTTGAGTTAACACAATTATTGCGTATTTAATAACATATATTAATAATTTATTTTTAAAATAGCGGTAAGAAAAACAACAGGCAGATAATCGTGTTGTTGGTGAAGCGTTTGTTTAAGGGTAGAGAGAAAAAAACACACACGCAAAAACCCCTTTGAGTTCTTACTGATTAATCCAGACGGTGTTAAATGTTTAACAAGACACGTTAAGGAACATTTTAACTTCAGCAAAAAGAGTTCACACTTCAACGGGTCAACTATAAGTGATACACCTTTGTTTTACACACACACACACACCTGGCAGCCCTGCCTTTTACCTTATTGACACACACTCTCTCAGATCACTTATTTGCATAAGCGTTTGCAAGTCAAACGAGTCTCTCAGTGTAGATGTGCAGGGGTCCCACACTGCACGTTCCGACACAGCCTCTCCCTGCTAATGCCAACAATAACTTTACGACACCAAAAAAACCCCCAAAGCCCGCAGCAGCAACACACAACCGAAAAATAAACTATACAAAAAACAAAGCAAACTAAAATATACACATCATGTAACCACGTAACCACAAATGCACCCTCTTAAAACACAAAGCACTAAAATCCACAACCACAAAAACATGCAATCCGACATGTCATGAAAACTGAAATTGGGTCAGGAATTGTAGGATAGTGTGCATGAACATTTCAGGAGGAAACTTGTGTACACAGTGTGTACACGGTACATGTAATGTAGGGTTTGATAATATCAGGAGTTGCACTGTATAATTGTACTGATTGCTCTGGTGTTTTTCTTTTTTACTTTCTGTCTTCCACTCCCTCCGTGTGGTGAGGAAAAGGATGAGGAAACACATTCCTCTCAGCGCATGAGATCTTCTCGTCCGAGATCTTTTGGATTGCCTTGCTAGGAGTGGGCCGAAACCGGCAGCAGCGTGACTGAACGTGTAAAAGAAGTGCATTTCAGTTTCAGCCTCGCAAAAAACACACGCACACACTCGCCTTTTTGGATCTTGCGCACCTGGCTGACACACGACCACCTCTTCGGCACGCCTTCGCCCAGAATGCCTTCATTTGCAAGTGGATTTGCAAGTCAAATGATATGCTGTGTTCTCGATGCCAACTCAAGGGTCGTGGAATGTGAGTTCCCTCCTCAGTCTCCAGTGATATGCAACAAACACACACACTCTTAACACTAATAAAAGATACAGCGTGTTCCCTGTTGAAGGAACACACATACTTGTGCAATTCATATAAACTACACTTGGTCTTCTTAGGAAAAGAGTGTTTGGAAGTGACGAAATTGTGTATTAGCACAATATAACAGTATTATACACATCATTTCAAGACCCAATGTTCAACACAAGGATAGGAATATTTGACAGTTTTGACCTTGTGGGGACCTTGTAGCTGGTCCCCATGAATAAAACCACTTCTTTACAAAAAAAAAAAGTTTCCTTAAGGTTAATGAGGTTAAGATTAGTGTTAGATTTAGGTGTAGGCATAGCGTTAATTAGCTGCATTAATAATTATGTCAGTGGAGGGTCTTCACAAAGATACTGAGACAAACATGTGTGTATGAGAGGAGAGAGAGAGAGAGAGAGTGATAATTTGCAGTGAAGATAATATTATGAATCCGTGCGGCGCTCCTTTAATCATTGTTCTCTCTTGAGGCCTCGAGGCTCTGTGACACTTTATTAAGGCAACATTACAACAGCTGAGAAGTGGCCAGACGAGCTGAACTTATCCTACAGGATAGTTCGCCCCAAAAGCTAACACTGCTAATGAGCGATATACAAACTAGTTAGAAATATGCAAATGTCATCTTGTTGACTGAGGTTTTATCTAAAATCCTTTATTTATCTTATTTCTGCTCACATCTGCTTCTGTGTCAGGAGGGTTACTCCATGTCTGTGGTGCCATTTGTGTCCCACTGATATGACATATAAATATGTATGTAAAATAAACATAAAAGACATTTGAAACAGAGAGAAAGTGTCCTTCTCAGCAACCTATGTGCGTGTTTTGGATAAATTACTTTAAAAAAAATATATATATATTATCATAATATGTATTAGAATAAATATATATTATGATTTTATATATAAAACTTACTCAATCTAAACAGCACTTTAGCTTGATACATAATCATTTAATTAAAATACTTAAAGCATTATTTTTGCATTAATGTCCAAATTCATTTAACATCTCATCGTTTTCCACAAGTTGTCCATTATAGGTTATGAAAAAGGTGCATTTTCATTCACTTGACCCTGCTACCTGAACAATATATCACATGTCCTACAGGAAGTTGCCTCATCTAATTTCCTGAAGATTATCGGAAGAAGAAAAGTTTATTTATTTATTCATTTATTTATTTATTTATTTTCAATTATATTGATATTGATAGATGAGGTCACTTTAAACAAATATAAAATGAAAGTAAATTATTTTTACATTTTAGTACATCACTAGAATATCCTCATTCTATTAGCATGGATGCTAGTTAACCACATTTGTGTATTTGCTAATTCCATGTTAAAAACTCAACCGTGTTACTTGTTGAAGAGTTGCCTGTGTCAGAAAAGAAACCTTGTAAAAAAAAAAAAGAGATTGTTGCTTGAGATGGGTCAACACATTTTTTTTTAAGTCGGTAGAAGAGAAGAGAAGAGACGAGATGAGATGAGATGAGATGAGATGGTGGGAGTGAGAAATTAACCCTTGCCTTCCCAGAATCGTTCACTTACTCATATAAGAACTGAAATGACTCTTACTGGGAAAGTCCCACCTCTGAGGCCTGAAAAAAGACTTATACAAATACACTCACGCAAACATATGGTTAAAAGTGAAATGAGACTGATCTTTTCAATGATAATGAGGCTGTTATTAATAATAATTATTAAGAGCTGTTTAAAATTTAAACCCTGAAACGCCCAGGATCTGTATGTGGAGCCAAATGTGCGGCCCTCTTATGATTACACACACCTTTTCAATTCTACTATGAATTATTCATAGTAGGCCATGAATAAATAAAAAGCTTTAAGAGGAATAACTGAATAATAATAATAATAATAATAAAAACACAGGTTCAGGAGTTAACTCACAAACCCACTAACTAATTTGCATACAGATCTAATCTAATCTAATAATCAAGATGATTAAGTAGTACAAAAGATGTGAATAGCGGAAGGTGTAGTGTGTCAGGATGTATGAGTCATGGTGTTATCGGTGTGTTGGTGCTATGGGGCGCACTTTGTCATCCTGTCATACACCTCCGAGAGCTTTGTGTCGAGTGTAAATATTTAGAGTCTAACCTACATACACACTTATTCTCAGATTAAATCATTTAAAAGCTCAAATGTGCCTGCAGTGTGTGAGGAGACTTAGCGAGAATTTGTCAGAATGCTCGTGACAATGCAGGAGCTGCAATTAGACAGTGAGTAGCATCAGATTGTTGTTTTGCAAAATTGTGTGTGGACATGTTTTTATAACTTGGCAACTGAGGGGTCATTTGGCTGGTCCCCACGAGGAAAAGTGCTTTTTTACCAAAAAAAAAAAAAAATTTTTTTTAAACTGCAGCTTTTATTTAAAAAAAAAAAAAAAATAGCCAAAAGGTTCCCTTCTGGTTACTGAGGTTAAGGTTAGGGTTAGATTTAGATTTAACAGCACACACACACACACACACACACACACACACACACACATATTTGTCTTACTATCATAGTAAGTCTCATATAAGAATAAATCTTGTGCATTTATTCAAGTCAGAATCCAGTCTAAACACACAGCAGTGGGATTTAAAGTCATAAACTGTAAACTGCCATTAAATATGGGGTCAGTTATTTTTTCAGTCAAAATATATATTTCACAATTATTGTCACATTCTAGCAGCTTTAATAAAAATATTCGCTCAGAGTCAATCCTTTGGGCCCTGTGGCACCACAAGGAGGTGCCTCTACTTGCATGTCAATCATGTTGCCTAACTTTCTAACTATGTTTTGAACCACTGGGAGAAACTTGACAACATCGTAGCATCAGGACCGCTCGACTAACACGTGTTGTCTGATAAAGCTTCTGTGTTCGGGTTGCCCACGTTGCGTTATTCCATTGTCATACAGTCAACTCTGGAAATATTGGCACCTAGCAAACATTACTCATGATCATTATCTTTTCACTCACACAAGTGGTATCATTGGATCTTGCATTGACATAATTATTAATGCAGCATTTTTAAATTAAGTTTCTCCACACAGAAAAAAAGCTTTTATTTAAAAAAAAAAAAACTTTACTATTTAAAAATTTGACTTATTATTTAAAAACTTGTCACATATTCCTATCTTTGGTCCCCACAAAGATATAAAAACATGTACCTTCATGCAGTCTTACTATCTTTGTGAGGACCTTCCAACTATTAGCTGCATTAATAATTGTGTCAGTGGTGTGTGTGTGTGTGTGTCACCTCTAACCTCTACTGTTTGATTTTTTTTTACAGTATCTTCTCCACCTGCTAGTCAAACACCCAGAAGGCCACTGGTCTCTCTCTCTCTCTGTCACTCATACACATACACACACACACACACACTTGACATGTAGTAAACCCCTACAGGGAATTCTAATTCAAAACAAATGTTCATGAAGTGAACAAAGCCTGTGTCATGTGATCTGATGATTTCCCAATCACACTGTGCAGAACAGTCGAAGTCACTAGGTGCGATTTGGATTGCAAATGTGCTCATACAGGTATGCAAATCCTGCTAATACTAACTTAGCAACTCTGTCTCCTCCCACCATCCCACTTCACTCTCCCTGTAGTCACAATGTCTCCTTACCCACATGAACTCCCTGCGTTGTAGCTTCCCACTTCCAAATCCCTCAGACATTCTGAAGGTGTCTGGCGCCATCTCCTGATTAATGTCTGAACAGCTTTGAAAGCTTCCCCATTTTGACCTGTACGTCTCTTATCAGTATTAAAATATTTGCATTTGTACTCTGACATCACAGAATGAGAGAATATACAAATGAGCTCTCTGACCAATTACTAAACCATTTGTTGTGTGTCCTGGTCATCCTGACCAAACACACACTCTTCGTTGGTTGTTTCGATGAGTCACGACATTCACATGATCCGAAGTTTACCAGGTTCAAAACCTTTAACTGTGAATACTGATATTTCACCAAAGGATATTAAAACAAGGAGTAAGGAATAAAACACAGTAGGGAAGGCAGTTATAGGTAAGTAATCAACAACAAGGTGGTGTGTGAAGTTGATTAGTTCCAAAAATTAGTTGATTAGTTGATCATTTCTCTTATTACAGCTTTTTGTTAGTAAATAAAGAACAACACATCATACTCTTTTTCTGTTTCTAGTTACATTTAATCTTGTGGACCATCTGAGAAACAAGTTAGTAGCTGTTATCACTTACATTAAAGCAGGTGTAATAAATCATTTCCTCACCAAAGAATCCACCATACAAATCCCTGTGTACATGGTTGTTATAGTCTACAGGCAAGTTTAGTTCAGTGCTTTGCATTTACTCATGTTTTTATCTAGAGCTACTTGGGGAAGAATGTAATTTATGACTCAGTGATGAAAGGCCCACTCAGTAGCTCTCAGTAACAGTAACTTTCTGTTAGCCCTGAGATTTTAACACAACCTTCATGTAACTAGCACACAACATTTACTGCTGCGCCTGTTATTCCATACGCTTCAAACTTAAGACCTGAACATAACACACTTTTTATCTTCACAAGCCACATGCAGGCTGATATGCAAATGAGAGAGTAATGTGAGAGAGACAGAGACAACAGAGAGAGAGAGAGAGAGAGAGAGAATACAGGTGCACTACTAAAGTTAAACACACACTATCAGCTAAGCAAAAACAGCAGACGTGAGCAGAACCCAGATCTTTAAATGGGAACATTCCATCACGTAGGCACTTCTGACCGGCTGACAATGCGAGAGACGGAGTAGAGGATTAATCAGATTTTAGTGTGTAACCATTTCCTGCCTTGGTACACCAGTACATCCTCTTCATGCTAACCTTTAGTGATTGGAAGGATGTGGTTTACAGAAACAAACAACACATGCCACACAATGAATTTATTCCATTACACCCCCAACCACACACAAACACACATACACAAACATATAAAGCACAAACACCTCAGCATGCCAGAGCTGATCAGTTCAGGGTCAACTACAGTGTGACACCTTTCTGAAGGTATTCTTGCCCCCAATAAAGTCTGTGATCAGATTTAGCTCAAATGTTGCCTGCTCACACTCGACCCAGTATTCTCCTTCAACCTAAGTACAATTATGGCATTAACAAAGGTAAGAAGGGAAACAAAAGCTAATCTTTTTTTTTTTTTTATCCACAGTGAAAATGTTCAAAGTAACACTACAGCTCTTGATGGTTGGCATTTTCAATATCACTCTAACTTTGATTGATGGACTAAGTCTCAAATAAGAATAAATCTTGTGCATTTATTCGAGTCAGAATCCAGTCTAAACACACAGCAGTGGGATTTAAAGTCATGACCGCCTTTAAATATGGGGTCAGTTATTTTTCAGTCAAAATATATTTCACTTTGGGCCCTGTGGTCAAATAAAATTGTATAATATCCAAAAAGATTTAAGACCAGAATATCACCCACTGCATGCACAGTGTCTTTCATAACTATTCACCCCCTTGAACTTTTCCAGATTTTGTAGTTGCAATATGGAATTGAAATCGACTTGTAATTAATTGTGTAATGAATCGACACAAACTAGCCCATAATATTGAAGCTGGCAAAATTATCTACAAATAAAAACAAATTTTAAAAAAAACATAAAAACTGTGATTGCATGAGTTTTCACCTGCATTGGCGAGACACCCCTAAATTATTCCAGCTTGCCATCAGAAGTCACATAATTAGTTGGAGTCTACCCGTGTGCAATTAAAATGATCGCAGTATAATTACATGCTCCAAAAAGAATCACACCTAGACCTTTTGCCAGGAAAAATGGGCAAAATAGCAAATAAAAAGCTGATAGAGGCATGATTCAATTCATGCCTGATTCAGTTTCTGCTGAGCTTTTACCGAAACCGGTGTATTTTCAAACTTTTGGCAGGGTCTCCCTCTCACACACATGCGCAAACACACACACACACACACACACACACACACACACACACACACACACACACAGAGTATTTTAGTTTTAACCATCTTCCTTTACAATTCAAACTGAATCTGGGCTTTTGAACTGATTTAAGACATTTATTATTTATTTACTTATAATTTTTATATTATACTTTTCATGAAGGATGCCAATAATTCTGGAGTTCCTTTGAAGCCATTTTTTATTCTTACTATTGAGATAATAATTACAGGTACAAGTAACTATTTAACTGCGACTGTTGGGTCCTTGAGCAAAACCCTTAACCTTCAACTGCTCGGTGGTATCCTGTCCCAATTATAAGCTGCTTTGGATAAGCCAAATGAGCTTATAAATAAAAATATACCTGTAACTAAAAGTAAAGTATAAGAGCTGTAATGATGAGCACATTCAGGACAGATGAGAGAACTTGTTTATTTCTTTTTGTTCATTTTGAAAATGAGGTCATGGTTGAAAGCGAAACGGTATGAAATGGGTGAAAGGTACATCACAACTCAAATGAACATGATGGAGGAATGGATGAATAGATATGCTTTCCTGAATTTTGTTAGAATACATTATTCCTGCCTCCATGTGTCCACAAACATGCACATCGTACACACACACACACACACACACACAGATACTGCAAATTTGTTTCATATTTACACAAACATTTTGAAAGTAGCAATCACTCAACAGTGCAAAAGCTACTTGTACTAAACCAGTGTTTCACATGGAGTAGTTGATGCTTTTCTGAAAAACCAAGAGATAGGCCAAGCAGTGCAAATACACAAATATAATAATAAAAAAAAAAAATTCAAACAATAAAAAACATTTAGATGCATTGCATATGAGAGGTCCATGAGGTATAGGCTTGACCTAAACTCAGAACTGTCACCATCCGGCCTGTATAAAAACAAATCAATCCGCAGCCGAAAGTGATGAATAAAAAGGCAGCTCCTTTGTCCTTCTAAGGAAGAAAAGTACCGTAAGACTGCGGGGGCTGAAAGAAAGTGAGAGCGAGAAAAATCTTCAAAGGCTCTTTGGCAGACTATTTTCCATCACATTGTTTCCTGTCTGATCCACAGGTTAAAGGTGACAAATGGTTTCGCCCCTGACGGCGTCTTGTGAAGACTGGAACCTGTAAACAGACACAAATAAAGTCTCAAGACACAATCATACATCACCATGTCTATATAATACACTTTGTGATCTCGAATAATATCTGGACTTGCAGCAGAACAGAAATAAGAACTGGAGTGAAACAGCACCATCTCCTGGTAAGACCCAAATGCAAATTCATATCTACAAGTCAAAATTAGGACATCCTGCTGGTGTGTTCCCATCTTCTGCTCCAAACCACAACACATACCCACATAAAAAAAAAAAGTAACATGACTCAATCACATTCAGCTTCCCCACAAAACTCAAACCTTCTACACGGTGTTGTGGCCTTTAAGGGGATCTCCCTATAGGTCATATAATTATACCTGCTTCTGCTCTGTTCCAGATTCAAACCAGTCTGGGATAAATTGTTAAATTCTCAGTTCTGTTGAGTCATTTTCTATAACAGCAGCTCTGACAGTAGTGTTAGATTTAACACCTTCTAATATGTTATTTTTATAGTTAAAACTCAAACTTTTCTATGGTATAGCAGATCTTCCACCTCAACAGATTAAAAAAATAGTGTAATTGTTAATATGATGATGTTTCTGTGAGGAGATTATTATTATTATTATTATTATTATTATTATTATTTCGTTTTTTTTAAATACATGGAGTCTCCAGTGTCGGCAAAAGCTGCAATTTTAAGTTTTCCAACACTGGAAAGTCTTCAGGACGGAGGACTTTGTGGTTTCTCAGTAACATGTAACTTTAAATGGATAATAATTATGTGGTGTTATTCTTTAATGAATACCACACCTTTGTTGATTATTTTTCTATAAAAAGCATGCCCCCAAGTGGTTTATTCCTAACACAATTTCTGGGTACATATAAAAATAGAGCTGGAACGCTGAATATCTGCAACATTGTTGTGAAATGTATGACTTTTAGATGTAATGTTGTATTTATTTCCTCCCCCCCCAATATCAGTAGGCTACAAATGCAGGAAAATTACTTTTTGATCATGCAACCCCAGTATGCTCTGGAATGGTGAAAACTGAGTGTTATGCTCAAGTTGTTCTTTCTACATTGTTCTACTTTCTATGTTGGCTGCATTCCAATACGGTTTTAAACGCACCCTTGTCGACTTCCCCTCACTATTTCCCCTTGGGGGAAATTCCCGTTGCTATCACAAGGACCAATCCAAAGCTTTCTTCAGTTTGTGAAGTTTGTTAGACGAGCACTTATATACTCAAAAGATCAATTCAGAATAATAGAAATATCAGTAATAATAACAATAGAATAAGAATAATAGCAATAACAGTATACTGGCAGATGAAGCTGCTTAAAAAAGTAAACGGGCCAATAAAATACTTAATGTCTTAAAAATAAACCACTTGATCTTCTGTAACATTATATGTATATGACTGCTTACTTCATTATGTTACTCTTACTATGTCTGATATTAATAAGTCCTCTTTAAGACTAAAAAAAAAAAAAAGATTTAGTTATAAAAACATTAAAATGTCAATTATGCATTATCACATTTGTTCTAAGTGTTCTGTAAATGAACCAGGAGTGTGGACATGCCCAGGTAACACGTTATTCCACAGTGCACCTGTTCAGTTCCTAGAACACTGTGCTCAAAACATCTTACTCGGGGTGTGTCTGGGCTGCTGAACGGCGAGGGCTCGGCAGAACGGTTCTCCTTATCAAACGAGTTGTGTCGCTGCCTGTATGCAAACTTCCTCTTCAACGCTTCAGCAATAAGAGCAGCAGGATCCGTCGCACACACTGTCCCTTTACTCCCCTTGCTCCGAAGGGGTGTCCCTCCTGGAGACCTGAACACACCATCACAACACACAGCTCAGGACATGCGTCAACATACAGTCATATTGTAGACTATACGGTCATAACATTCAAGCTCTTGCTGCTACAGTGAAGATGGAGAACCCAGAATCCTGTCCTAGATACAAGTTTTTCTTTCTTTTTTTTTGAAGGCTAAAGGAGGAGCATTCTGCCATATTTAAATCCATAAACTATTATTATTTCCTAATATTAACTACTTAATTTTTATTTCATAAAAATTAATCATTAATGTTTTTAATGATGTCTTTGTACCTGACAATGGACTGTCTTTCCAAAAGCATTAACATTTCTTTTGTTCCTCGTGAGCCAGCCAAAATTCCCTAACTTTACATAAATTCTGACAGGACTTTTAAGTCATATTTATAAATATTCATAATCTTTACCATTAAAGTTAATGAGATTACCTGACAGGATTTTGGGCCATACATATAATTTTTACTGCTAAAGCTAGACTAGTAGCTACTATGAGGCAGCCTGATAGGATTTCTGAGAGGAATTTAAGTCATATTTATAAATATTTATATTTTTTACTGCTAAAGCTAGCTTAGTAGCTAATATGAGGTAACCTGACAAGATTTCTGAGAGGATTTTATGTTGTATTTATAAATATTAATTTTTACTGCTAAAGCTAGCTTAGTAGCTAATATGAGGTAACCTGACAAGATTCCTGAGAGGATTTTAGGTTGTATTTATAAATATTAATAATTTTTACTGCTAAAGCTAGCCTAGTAGCTAATATGAGGTATAGCCTAGTAGCTATTATGAGAGTAGCTAATATGACAGGATTCAAGTCTTTTCCCTAAATATTTAAAATGTTAACTGCTAATGCTAAAAAACTAGCTAAAAAAAGATACTCTAATAGGATATTTTAGTAAATGTTTTTCAGTGCAGTTATAAAGCTACATCTTCTGTGTGTATTCCATATATCTGTACCACTTAAAACATACTCTTCTGACAAAAGAGCTATTTTCACGTTAATTTGCTTATAAAAAGCTACATTTAACCGCTTCAAGCACCTTGTACAAACCCTGACAGAGGTTTACGTTGCACTGCATGTTTATACAGAGTACAGCGCTGAAATAGAAGTACCTGATAAGATTCACTAGAAGGTCAAGCAGTGTAATAGAAACGCTGTAAGACAGTAAGGGTTGCTTTTAAAGTTTGGCATGCAGCCCTACAGTGCATCTGAGACACTATATTTAGACTGATCTTATAATTCATTTGATATTGGTTATGTTTTTAATACATGTTGACCATATTTAAATTATTTACAAAGGTGGACAAATCAAAATTATTAGCTAGACCAGCAGGCAAGTAAAAGCTTGAATGCAGTGCTCAGACCCATGCTTTAGTTGCCCGAAAACAATTGATGAGGCTAAAATGTGGTAGCAAACGCAATGCAATAATGTGTTTTCCAAGTAGTTAGCTAGATATAGGTAAGTGCATTAACTTCTCATGGAGGGAACAACTGTGTAGCTGTAGTCATTATAACATTTTGATGCAACACGTTGTTTTTGACCTCAACAAAAAGTCGGCAAGTTGTTGGCCAGTTTCTCAGCTAAAGGTTGCACCATTCTCTCCTCACCTCGCATGTAAAAATATTAATGTCTAGCTACTGTGTTTATTTTCTGTTGTTTTCGACCATTAGGTAAATACGTGAGCTTACTACTGGACTTTATTTTGCTTCGTTTTTCAAGGTTTCCACATACCTGTGTTCCTGATTTTGCAAAGATTATCTGTCATCTGTGCACACTAATTAATATACAGTACCCTGAAAAAACTGTACTAGTCAACTACACCTCAGCTGACATGTATAGTATAGTAGGCAGCTGGATTCAGCACAGATAACTTGTGCTGCAGTTACAACATCGCGGTACATCCCACATTGAAGTACTATGCATTTAAACATTGCTACACACTTTTGTTTTGCAAAAGTCAATAAGGAGTAGCGATTTTTCTTTCTCTAGTTATTGAATCTATTTATCTGCTAAGCAACTACAAATGAAATTATAATTATAATTTTCTGGACATGAAATCGGCTTGTCACTGGCACCCAGGCTACTGATTTGCCCACCCATGACTTAGCCCATAGTAGAGACAGAGAACATCATTTTAGATGATATCACAGATATCAAGATCACATCATTTTAAAGATACAACATCCACTGAATTGCCCTGTTTATATTTTTCAGGCCCGTTTATATTTTTCAAGCTCCACCTGAGTCAGAACACGTCGGTCACAAAGCTCTGCCTTATTTAAAGTCAACTCATGGAGCATTTGTAATTTTCAGAGGATTCTGGATTAGTAGGGAGAAGAAAATGGGCATTTTCTTTGCAATTGCAATTTGCCACACAGGCAGCAGGGGGCTCTAAAAATCACAGTCTGTCTCTTTAACTGAAATCTGAATTGCGGATTCAAACAGAGAAACAGCACTGAAGTGGAAATGTCACGAGTGCAGGCGTACCTCTCCACAGCGCGAAGTTTAACCTGGCTCATATCCTTCAGGACCTCTAGCATGGAAGGAACTGCAGCAGGTGAGGCCTCATACACTCCAGCTTTATCCTTCCTGGCTGCCTGCCTCTGTCTAATCACGTCCGTCACAGAGACCTGCTCCGAGCCGACCCCAGGAGGAGGAGGAGGGGGTGGAGGAGGAGGAGGAGGAGGAGGTGGAGGGGCTGCGAAAGGAGTCGAGGTAAGAACAGGAGCAGGAGTAAATGAACATGGAGTGGCGGGATTGCTCGGGAGGGGACCGTCCGCTGGAATAAAAAGAAAAAGTGCAGTATAAATACAAAGTGAGTATTTACACTCTAATCCATTTATTCAAGAGGCTAATAGTTCTGGTAATGTAAAACTCAATCAGGTCTTGGATGAGTATTAGGACTACTTTTTAGAAAAACTGTTAAGGATGATAAACGTTTGTGTAGCTTCATAAAGGCTAAGCTACATTAAAGAATAAATTTTAAAAATGTTATTTGCTTAAAAGTGTTCAGTCACTGCATATTATTATTTGCACAGTGTGACCTCTTTATTATTGTAAAAAAGGAAAGAAAATCTTTTTTAAACTGCATATTTCAGGCCTGGTGTTGAAATTAAGACTGTGAGTATTGCAAAATCTTCAGTTTAGGAAACATTACAGCATTGAAATACTGTAGCACAAATAGGACAAAAACTGGACTATGTCAATAGGTCTCTCTGAAGTAGAATTTTAAGGCATACAAACATCATGAAAAATGATAATGTGTGTGTAACAAACTTCACAGACGGGCACGGAGGAGGCGGGAACCGAATGAACTCAAACGTAAAGTTTAATCTCAAGCAGAACATAAACACCAAACGTAAACCACAAACACATAACATGCTCTCCCTTGGCGTCCCCAGCCGCTCCTTTATTCCTGTCTCCCACCGATTAGCCAACTCAGTGCCAGGCGTACGTCCTCACAGCCTGGCCCCTCCCTCCTGCTCGCCGCAGTGTGCTACTTTAATTCATTTGTGATTGGGTGGTTACCTGTAGGAGTGGTGACGATCATCGCAATCTGAGCTCGTAATTTCAGTAACTCAGCCTCCAGTGCTTGGATCTTCTCGAGGGCCTCTGGTTGTGGAGTGCATGATGCCTGTGCTGTGTGTAATTTCTGTTCACGCAGGGCTGCAGGAACAGGCCGTACACATACAGCTGCTGAAGTTTCAGAGCCATGCAGCCATCCATGCTTCCTCAGTGGGACAGAATGCCTGCAACAGACGTCATATGATTCTGTGAGGAAATCTCTTGCAATGGAACAAACAATGTCATTTACAGCAAGCATATAAAATATTGGACATGGTTTTATGAAAAACATTAAACTCACAACTCCATTCAAAGACTAAAGGACCAGGTGTCTAACATCTGGGCTGTTGGCTGATTTGGGGTAATTGGAAGTTTGTGTACATGTGATTTTTCCCTGAACCACACTGATAAGCCCAAACTGGTTCAAATCTGTTACAACATAACACCCAACTGTAGCTGACTTTATAGTGAAGCATCAAAAACTATCTGAAGCATAAAACTCTTTTTTCCCCCTCCAACTACCTGAACATGGTGAAGCTGTCTCCTTCGTCCTCGGCCACCCATAACACATCCGCTAGTGACGGAATGGCAGGAGCATCCACTGACACTTCAATGTGACCGTGTCTCCTGAGCGGCTGTAAAGGAACCTGACCAGACAGAGGGGAGCAGAAAGGGCAGTCATTAAAGGTTTCATTTCATCAAAGGTCTTTTTAAAAAAAGACACCAAATCAATACATTACTACAGGTGGCCAGAAGTGTTTCCATTAAAGTCTTTTTAATATATTAGAAACTGAAGAAGTACTGACTATCTGCAATATTGGTTTTATTATCTAAGCACTTACTGAAGATGAATGAATGAATGATGAATACACAAATCAATAACATTCATTCATTCATCTTCTGTAAGCACTTTATCCTGGTCAGGGTGGCAATGGCGAGCTTATCCAGAGATTATCCTGGGAATACACCCTGGATGTGATGCCATTCCATCACAAGCCACCATGCACACACGCATTTACACACTCATTCGCACCTAAGCGTAATTTAGCGTCACCGATCCACCTGCCGGCATGTTTTTGGGAGGTGGGAGGAAATCCATGAAGACATGGGTAGAGCATGCAGAGAAAATGTGCACAGAGAGTAACCCAACTCAGGAACGAACCAGGGAACCTGAAGCTGAGGCTTCCTGGATGATACACTGTATGGCCAAAAGTATGTGGACACCTGACCATTACACTCATACATGGGGCTTCCCAATCTGTTGTCACAAAGTAGTAAGCACAAATTGCTTAGAATGTCTTTGTGTGCTACAGCATAAACATTTCCCTTCACTGGAACTAAGGGGTCCAAATCTGTTCCAGCAACAGTGCCCCTGTGCACAAAACGAGTTCCATGAAGACATGGTTTGCCAAGGTTCGCGTGGAAGAATTCGAGTGGCCCGCACACAGCCCTGACTGAATGAGCACAAATACCCACAGTCACATTGCAAACTCTAGCGGAAAGCCTTTCCAGAAGTCTGGAGGATAACAACAAAGGAAGACTAAATCTGAAATGGGATGTTCAAAAAGCACATGTAGGTATAACTGGTCAGGTGTTCGCATACTTATGAACATATAGTGTATCTCAATAACAAATATACTGTGCAGCACTAAGTCTCAACACTGCTACAGCTGCATTACTGTATAGTCAGATCAACAAACATGTTACTGTACCTGGAAATGGAGCCGAGGATAAGGTGTCAGTGGGAGATTTGTTCCAATCATGCGGACGATGCTGCGATATTGTCCACACAAAGTGCTCTCCCAAACTGGGACCAGCTGCAATTAAGCAAATGGAGTTTTCAGCACATTAGAGAAGATGACAACCCATTTCCAGTTATTTTGAAGAAGCAACCCAACTGGAGATGATTCAAAAGGATTTGTCCTCTCACCATGTCTTGGGGAACCCCAAAATATTCCAGGACACATCTCATCAAATGGACGAGGTCTTCAAGCAAAGACATGATCAGTATGACTGTGATCACTGTGATCTGTGATCACTGTGATCTGAGTGAAAGAGTCAGCAGGATTCCTGCAGTGATCAGTGCTGAATTAAAACCACTGCAGCAGCAGCAGCACTGGATTCCTACACGTGGTGCAGGAGGATAAATAAACGGCAAGTATTTCAGTTCTGAAATAAGGAACATTAAAAACCATACACAACATTAGCAACACACTATGTCCAATACACAACACCTGACCAGAGTTAAACGGAAGTGACTTTGGCGAAGCAATCGCTCATACACTGCAAAATATATATGATCTAATCAAATATGCATTAAGGCATTGCTTATATTATACACATACATCCGAATTACGGAGCGTCTAAATAACAAAATGTGTAAAATATATATATATAAATACATACAATTAATAATCGACATCACCTCTCAAACTTACTCACGCGTACATGCTGTGCTGGAGAACTCAAATAAAGCTGTTTCAAGCAAAGAGGCATCTGATTGGACGATACAAAGCAACCTTTGCATCCAGCCAATCACTGAGACCTATCTAGCTTGGTGCGAACAGCACGTTGACCAATGGCGTTGTGCGAAAATGAGTGCGAAATTTGTATTTGCGGTCAACGAGGCTGTGTCAGAGCACCGGTAAGGGTTTTAAATTTAAGGACGTTAATTATTATATTGAACACAAAATAAAAGCGGATTTAGCTAATTCGACGTTAAGTAAACGGTCTCATATGGTTAAGCAGCGTACAGAAATCAAATGAAGCGATTTAAGGCTGTTTAAAACGGCTCGGTTGTTAGCATTGTTGCTAGCGCGAGTTGACGTTGCCGTCTTGGTGTCTCGAGCTCGGCTAACTCGGTTAGCTCAGGTTTTTCTAATGGCTCGGTGATATTAGCAGCAAACTTTAACCCATTTTAGTTGCCATTTATAGCGTATGTATAAGATACTAAGCAGTTACAAGGACAGAACAGTTTGAGTGGGTTATATAGGTATCATGTGGAGTTATTTTTTTTAATGAAACAACCATCCCGTTAGTTAGCAGGTTGGCTAATGCTAGTTAGATAGCTGCATTAGCCTGGACAAAAGGAGCTGCTAGAAAATGGAGGACACGACAGCTGTGTTATGTTAATATATTAGTATGATTTAGCATTCACACGAACGTTCAGTTCTTTATTCTCGACTTCTTTTTTTAACCTTGCAAACCTTTAAAATTGTTAAGTGTGTGATGTAAGTATGGAATTTAATGGACAGATGTTTTGGAAACAGCATCCTCAGTTATCAGACCCTTCTAAATGTCCTAAATCTTATTTTAGACATGTTTAGACATCACCCCTGGTGTTATCATCCATCTCAGGTGATCTGATCCCTCACTGATCACTCACACTCAGTGCAGTTTTAATCTATATATATATATATATATATATATATATATATATATATATATATATATATATA
>CM075018.1:4527760-4546759 GCA_037576675.1 Pangasius sanitwongsei | reverse complement strand
CCTTAGGAGCTGTTTTTAGGGCTAAGATGTTTTGTGAATCATTTTTATCTTTACTAAGATTTAGTCCTAAATTTAAGAGGAAATTCTAAGAAAACATCATAATTCTAAGAATTTTCTTAGAATTTCGTCACTAGGAGCAACTTTTAGGCTTAGGAAGCTTTGTGAATACAGGCCCAAATTCTCAATCTTTTGCTTCACTGTTTTCTTAGCTGTCCCAGCCACTGAACAACGCCAGAGTTTTTGTGGTAAAATTCTTCCCATTTATTGTTAAGTGTTGGCACTTCTGTTCCAATGATTTACCTATATCCTTATTTAACAGTTTAAAAAAAAAAAAAAAAAAAGTGATGAACACCAAATATTTGCTCTTAACGTATGACCAATAATTGACCACCTTTGATCCTGCTGCCTGCAGGTTCTTGTACCTCTCAGCACTACAGACACACACATAGAGGAGAATCACCACCTGCCAAATTATCTACCAGAAGATGAGAGTCCTGAGAAGGAGACAGACCGCGCCGTGTCCCGCACAGCTGCCAAACAAGATTCCAGTGGGAGCTGGCTGAGCTCAGCGGCCGGCTTTCTTACCAAAACTTTCTACTGGTGAAGCTTTGGGCTTTAACGTATGTAAATAACTGTACCACACAAGGACCACAGAGAAAGAAAAAGACTCTTATAATGCAGTTTCCTGAGCGGACAAGCATACTGCTTGATGTCAGAGATACATTTTCACACCTTTTTTTATGTAACATTTCAGAAATTATTTTTGTCTGTTGTACCTCTGTTTGTATTTGTATATGTTATTTCTATTTGACAGGTTATCTTGATCTGTTATGTAAATACATGTCTGTGGATTTATTTTAAGTTCATTCTTTAAAGTCTCATTTCAAGACAATAATTAGTCCAACAATAAAATATGTTGACTGTGCAGTTAAAACAGATTTTGGTTTAGGATGTAAAGTCGCCCGAATTTATGAAAGTGGTTTGCTGTTTTTGTTGGTGCTGTTCCTGCAGTATTCTGCACAGTACGGTTCTACAACCCATCCATTTTAAACTGGTTGTTTGGTTTAAAAAAAAAAAAAAAAAAAAAGGAGTTGCATTCAAATTGTCGCCAACATACACTATATGGCCAAAAGTTTGTGGATACCTGATCATCTAACCCATGTGTGAGTCTTTCCCAAACTGCCCCAAACATGATTGTATAGAATCTCTTTGTATGCTGTAGGATTACAGTTTACCTTAACTGAAACTAAGAGGCCCAATCATGTTCCAGCATGACAATGCCCCTGTGCACAAAGCAAGCTCTATGAAGACATGGTGTGCCAAGGTTGAAAGAACTCGACCCCACTGAACACCTTTGGGATGAACTGGAACACAGACTGCACCGCAGGCCTCCTCACCCCACATCACTGTCTGACCTCATTAATGCTCTTGTGGCTGAATGAACACAAATCCCCACAGCCATGTTCCAAAATCTAGTGGAAAGCCTTCCCAGAAACTTGGAGGTTATTATAACAGCAAAGCAGGGACTAACTCTGGAACGGGATGTTCAAAAAGCACGTACTATATCTGTGTGACAGTCAGGTGTCCACATACTTTTGGCCATATAGTCTACAATTTAACTCTACACACTGGATGAAGTTACCTACCCAAGCTTTTTTTTTTACGGGTTGCAATGAGTGTGCTTGTGCCCCTGATAAAATGGAAAATATAATAAAAAAAAAAAACGAAAGAAAGAAAAAGAATAAGCAAAATATATTCATCCCAACTCTAGGGGTGCTAATACACCCATTGCACCCCCACACCCATTTTTATTATAGACAATTAAACAGATTGTTTTCAAGTTTCAGAAGGTACATTTGAATTATTTATTCACTTAATTATACAGATACAGACATCTGCCAAAATCTTTATTTGTTAATAAGTCTTATTCATTTAAACAAAATATGAAAATATTGATACAATTCAATCTGAAGTACCTAAAAAATGACCTTAACTGATCGTGTTGCATAAATCTATTGCACAAGCAGTGGTCCAGTTACTGTAACTGTAAAGACCGGAGTGACTAAAGGAGTTCCTATATGAAACAAGAAAATCTGAGTGTCATATACAATATAATGTCACTCAAAAAAAAGTGCAACCTAACAAGAATACTAAATAAATATAACGGATTCAAAGATATATCATTATGAATAATCTTATAACAGCTCCTAAATGACCACAGGTTGTTTGCTGTCAGGTGTGACAGTCCACCATGACCATCTCTTTATTGCAGCATGATCGCATCCCTTCTGTTGTTCAGTATAAGCTGGGAAAACAAAATACCATGTATTTATGAACAATACATCACTGAAACAATTCTTTGGGGGAAAAAAAAAAAGTCAGCATGTTAATTTTACTTGTTGAGAAAAAGATGTCATAATTAAAAGAATTTATACCACAGCACTATTACATTCTCGAATCTGATTGGCCGGAAGGTGATTAGTGCAGGTGCAAGACAAATCACAGGTTTATACTGTATTATTGCACTCTTTCTGATACATTATGGTTTCATTCATTATAGCTAATTAAGGGAGTTCATATGGCAAACACTCCACATAATCCCAGCGTTATAATAAACAGATTAATGTGCTGTTATTTAAAAATTAAAAAGTTATTAATTAAAAATTAAAAATTAATAAATATTGCTATTGATGAAGTTTTAAGTAAGGAGACATTTACTTCATATTTTCAGAAAGAGTCTCCAGTGTCAGAGCTTCGTAACTGTCAGTAAGTTTTCATCCACGAGAAAATATTCAGGACAGGAGTATGCACTTCCCAGTTTCTCAGTAACATAAGCTGCTTTTTCCCCCCTATCTTATTAACTTCGAGAAATAAAGGAGAGGTTGTTGAGGGGATGACTGTTAACAGCTGTTGTATGTGATAACAGGAATTAATCAGTTTCGCAAATGTGCCACAATATTAAATATTAAACTACAAACAGTTAAAAAAGCATTTGCCATTCTTTAATAAATTAAAAATTGTAATCATTGGCAGGTCGCTGTGGTATAAAAGGAATAAAACACTATGAGACATGCTGTTGTTGGAAAGTTACACCACACTCTCTTTGATTGTTTTCCTATAACAGCATGCCTCCAAGTGTTTTATTCCTTACTTACCACATCCTTCTTTATTAAGAAAGGAATACTTACTTGAGTTGATCTAGTTTGTAGCCTGGATCTTCGAGTAAGATGTTCAGCAGCTTTGTATCTGTGTCTTTAAGGTTATTTCCACTAAGGTCCAGTTCTTTTAAGACTGAGTGCTTTCCACTCAGAACTGATGCTAAAAATTCGCAGCCTTTCTCAGAGACTCCACAGTTAAACAGCCTACAATGAGAAATTGTAGTTTTGTAATTCGTCATGGTTCCTTTTTTTAATGTTACTTTTATTCTTTTAATTGTACTATTGTTAAACAACACATTACCTCAACATCTCCAGTTTGCAGTTTGGACTTTCTAATCCGACACAAAGAGTCTTCACTCCCGAGTCCTGCAGATTATTTCCTCCCAGATTCAATACTTTTAGACTCGAGCTTTCTTTCAGAAGAACAGACGCCAGTGAATCGCAGCAGCTCTCAGTTAAGCAACACTCGTTCAGCCTAACGGGGGAGAAAGAACGTGTCAGAAGTATATTTGCTTTACTGCTTGGTACAATTTCAAACTATACAGTGAAGCTCTCACTCTAATTGGAAAATTTCAGCGTTCAGCACATCACAAAAACGTTTTATCCCGGCATCTGTTAGTTTGTTGTTTCCCAGGTTCAGCTCTCGCAGACGGAGAGGGTTCAAGGTCAGAGCTGAAGCAAGAGAAGCACAGCCGTCTTCTGTGACTTCACTCTGTCTAAGCCTGTATACAGAGGTCCAGAGAAGTTTCCCATTTCAAGAACTTTCACGCCAATGGGGAAAACACGTTTACAACTGCATTCACACTTTACCTGAGTGTGTGTAATCTGCACTTAAAATCCCCTATCACATGTGAGAGTGCTTTCAGTCCACAGTCTCCAACAGGGTTCTCACTCAGGTCCAGTTCTTCGAGTGTTATAGGATTTGCAGTAAGAGCAGAAGCCAAAGCTGCAGCTCCTTTTTCTGTGATCCCACAGAATGCCAACCTGCAGAAAGAATTTTCTACTTAACCCATATGTGGTCTATCAATCAAGACAAGTTACAGATACTGTCATGTCAGTGCCAGAATCGGCAACCAACTCCAACTCCCATGCTACACCGCGGCCTACAGATATGGCCGCACAGGACTACACTCATCATCACACCACCTCACTGGCACATTCAAGCTCACCAGACTTCTAATAATACACACCTGTTTCCCAGTCACACCCACAATATAAATGGACTCCAAACCAGTGTACCTCAATGTACGTTTATCCTGAAATGCCATGCCTTTACATTGCTATTGCTATGACTCTGCTCTCATTCTGTGGTTTTTGTGATTCTGGCTTTTACAGTTTGCTCTGTTTGCTGATTGCCTGACATTTTTGCTCATTTTTTGACTCTGTCTTTGTCTCTTGTTTTGGAATTGTTTTCTCTTGCTGCTTTCAATAAAAACACTATTTTTCCACTGCATCTGCTTCTGCTGCCTGCCAGATACAGGTTGTCTAAATACTATTCACATCACACTGGACATACGTATTAAAGCAATGGTTCTCAAACCTTTTGCATGGTGACCCAATTTAAATTCTCATGAGAAACATCTTTAGCTACAAACCACAGAAATTATCTCAAACAACTGAGCCATCAAAACATCTAACGGATGTTTAAGTAAAAAATTATTATTACTGTAAAATATTCCATAAACATAGTTTATCTGCATAGAACTCCATATTAACACATAATATGAAAAAAATCTCCCAAAAACCTATGTGTATCCCCAAGGATTGTGAACCTTATAATGTATTAAAGTTAAATGCAGAATGAGTGCATCAGATGGGAACTGAAAGGTTTAGTTGGACTGTGACCTCAGTATCTCCAGTTTGCAGTGTGGGCTTCTCAGGCCAGCAGAGAGCAGCTCCACTCCTATGTCCTGGATTGAGTTTCCACTCAGGTCCACTGCTTTGAGACAAGCAGAGCTGCACCTGAGAACAGAGGCGAGAACCTCACAGCATTTCTCGGTGAGCAGGCCATAACTTAACCTAAAAGAGAAAAACAAAAAAAAGTGCAAATTGTTTAATTCATATAGCTGATATTTATATTATGTATCCGCTGGAGGTTTGTCAAAAAGCTTTTCTTTGTAGATGTAGAAAGAATATTCCAACCATAAGACTTCAAGCTTGGAGCGTGGATCCCTCATGACAGCGGCCAGCTGCTCAACGCCTGGGTCGTCTCCTGGATTGTTCCAGTGCAGGTCGAGCTCTTTCAGGTATGACGGATTCAAGATCAGAGCCGAGGCTAGTGCTTTACTTCCTTCTGGAGTAACTCTGCAGTCCTTCAGTCTGGGAGAGGGAATTTAAATCACAAAGTCTATTCACATTAATCCTGACCCTAGCAGGATCATTCAAGAAGTTCAGTTACCCAAGTTGTGACCAACATCATTTGGCCATCATTTACAAAGTCACCAGGAGACATACTGACCTTAGTATCTCAAGTTTGCACTCCGGATTCTTTAGATGAGTAGCCAGTATTTGAATTCCTGTCTGCCTCAAGCTGTTCTCACTCAGGTCCAGTACTTTTAGGTGTGGAAGTCTGGGAAGAAGCTGTGAGGCCAAAGTGAAGCAGCCCTGTGGTGTGATTCTACAATATGAAAGCCTGCAGAGAAAAGAAAAGCTTAAAGACATTGAACTGTAGCTCCACATTCATGCAAGTAACATACTCTTCATCCCACACATTGATAACACTGATAAATCCTTTGACAGAGATTTGATTATATAATATTGATGTCAAGAAAATGTGTCATGATATGTTTTTCTAAGATTAATGGTAACAAGTAGCTGATAGACATCCATTTTGGCAGCTTTACTATTAAATTACTCAACGTAAAACAATATGTAGTTTAAGATTGTTTAATGTGGTTATTGAATGCAGGACTCAAGTGGGTAAACTTAGAGTGTGTTTAATTATGGGAAATAATTAACCATATACAATGTACAGTACACAGGGAGATGAACTAACCCAAGTAATCAAGGTGAGGCGCTATTTGAAAAGGGTGCTTGAACCCCGTACCTGGGGTTATATATGTTGTTTAGCATATAAAGTGATATCACACTCTTACTTTATACCAGGCCCTGCAATCTTTACCCATATAATCAACTAATCAGTCTGAAATGCAAAACATTTTTACCTTAGTTTCTTTAATTTACTTTTGGCATTTCCCAGCCCTTCTGTAAGAAGCCTAAGCCCTGTGTCTCCGATAGAGTTACCACTTAAATTCAGCTCTTGCAGGTTGGAGGAATCAGAGCTGAGCGCAGAGCCCAGTGCTTTACAGCATCTCTCAGTGAGTCCACAGTTATCGAGCCTGAGAAACAAAACATTAATCTGTATTTCATTTGGCCAGATATAAAGCAAATTCAAAGAAGAAACTGGTTCTTAAGGGATCTTTATCAATCTGTGTAAGGATTCAAAACATAGCGTACTTACAGAGCCATTTCTGAAGCTTTGACCACCAACATCAGCCTCAGGAGACCTTCATCTGATCTGATATACTTCTTGAGGTCAAATACATCAAGTTTTGTCTCAGACGTCAGCAATACGAAGACGAGGGCAGACCACTGTGCAAGGGAAAGTTTGGAGGAACTCTCTGAGCTCAAGTAGCGTTGGACCTCCTTCACTATAGAGAGCTCATTAAGCTCATTCAGACAATAGAAGAGATTGATAGACTTCTCAGTTGAGGCGTTCTCCTCTATCTTCATCTTGATGTATTCAACCGTCGCTTCCGTGTTTTGAAAGCTGGGTCCAACCTGTGGCAGCAGACTGTGCAGGAGGGTCTGGTTTGACTCCAGAGAAAGGCCTAAAAGAAAGCGGAGAAAGAGATCCAAGTGCCCATTTTCGCTCTTTAAAGCCCTATCTATGGCATTCTTGTGCATATCATTCAGTGCTTGGGTAGCATCTGTTGTAGTGCAACTTGTCTGGTCAAGAATGTTCCAGCTGTAGCTTTTACACATGAGGAACACATATATGGCAGCGAGAAACTCCTGGATGCTCAAGTGCACAAAGCAGTACACTTTACTCTGAGTCAAGGTACATTCCTCTTTAAAGAGCTGTGAGCACACTCCTGAGTAGACCACGGCCTCCTTGACATTGATGCCGCAAGCCCTGAGATCATCCTCATAAAATATCAGGTTGCCCTTTTCCAGCTGCTGAAAGGCTAGTTTGCCCAGTTTGAAGATAATGCCATCATCAGATGGACCTTCATTTCTGTCAGAGTACCTGTGGATTTTAGTTCTGGTTTGGATTAGGAGGAAATGTATGTACATTTGAGTCAGTGTCTTGGGAACTTCCTCGCCATCTAAGGAACTGATGGTTCTCTCTAAAACAGCTGAGGAAAGCCAGCAGAAGACAGGAATGTGGCACATAATGAAGAGGCTTCTTGAGGACTTGATGTGCGCAATGATTCTGCTGGCCAATCTCTGGTCGCTTATTCTCTTCCTGAGATACTCCTCCTTCTGGGGGTCATTAAATCCTCGTACCTCACTCACCAGGTCAATGCACTGTGGAGGGATCTGACTGGCTGCTGCTGGACGAGAAGTGATCCAGAGGAGAGCATCAGGAAGCAGGGTTCCATTGATGAGGTTGGTCAGTAGGATATCGAGAGACACTTGTTTTGCTGCATCAGACACTCTCTGGTTGTTCTGAAAGTCTAAAGGAAAGCGACATTCGTCCAGTCCATCAAGGATGAACAGAACTTTGTGACTCTGAGGATTTGTTGCTTCAAACGTACCCATACTAAAACACTGAAGAAGCTTGATTAGGCTGAACCTCTCCCCCATCATCAGGTTGAGTTCACGGAATGCAAATGGATAAATGAACCCAATGTCTTGATTCGCTTTACCGTCAGCCCAGTCCAAGACAAATTTCTGTACAGACACGGTTTTTCCAATGCCAGCAACTCCCTTTGTCAGGACACTCCTAATAGGTTTGCCATGTCCACGTATAGGCTTGAAGATGTCATTGCATTTGATTGGTATTTCTACTGTGGTTTGTGTCCTGGATATAATTTCAATCTGCCTCACCTCATGTTCCATTCGGACTTTCCCGCTGTCACTCTCAGTGATGTAGAGCTCTGTGTAAACATCATTCAAGAATGTTGATTGACCCTGTATTGTCAGGTCATGGTAAATGCGCTGAAATTTTGCCTTTAGCCTATTTTTATGCTCATGATGCAGCTTTACTTCAGTAACTGTAGGAGAGCCAGACTTTGCAAAGCCAACAGCATGATTCCTAAATGGACAGAAACAATTTATACTGCATGCAGTTTATATATAACATACTACATTGTAATTTTGAGGCCCTGATTTACTAAAGGGTTGCGTGTGTAAAATTTGACACCCGCAAAAAAAGTGTGATGTCTTTCGTATGTGTACATTGGACTTCTTGTTTTACGTGTTTGCCTTAATAAATGTGCAATTTGGTCTCTACCTAAAAGAGCAAAATATGGTGTGATGGCACAGCAGGTAGCCTCACGGCTCCAGGGTGTCAGGTTTGATCCTGAACTCTGGTTATTGTCTGTGCAAACTTTCACATGTTCTCATGTGTCCACATGAGTTTCCTCCAGATTCTCCGGTTTCCTCCCACCTACTTGAAACATACCAGTAGGTGGACTGGCAAGGTTAAATTGCCCGTAGGTCTTAATGAGTGTGAGAATGTGTGTGCATAGTGCCCTGCGATATACCAGTGTATCCCTGTTTCACAGCCAGTGTTTTCAGGATAGTCTTCAGATCCAATACTGAAAGTGAGTGAGTGAAAGCAATTGTGTGTGTAAACTAATATGACTCAAGGGCTGGTACTGTCTTTAAAAATCCTACCATATCCATATCCTGCTCATACTCATACTCATCCATACTCAGCAATGTCATTATGCACTGTCTACCTACACCAGTATTACCTGTCACGAAGGTTCAGACTAATATGAAGATATATAAATGAGAAGTTGGTAAGCATTCAGATAAACATCTAATAAGAGTCTAGAATATTGCCAATACATTGCTGCATGAATAGCCCTAATTGTAATCATTATTAATCACTGCATATTGAATACCGTTCCTCACTTTAGCCGACACCACACAAGAAAATCTGGCTTAAGTGAGATATGCCTCTGTTTTCTGCAATATCGAATGTATGTCCCAAGCAAATGTCCATAGTTATGTCTGAGGTCTGACTACTGATGTGTGCACTTTCCATAGTAACTCCTCACTATGTGCACACACCTCCCGTACTTGGTGCCTTACTTTGGGTCTTAGGAAATCAGGGCCTGAGTGTGTAGGAAACCAATAGCAAGGTAGGTATTCTGTGCTGTGCTGATGACTTACCTTCGGTCTTTGTAAATGTCCTTGATTGTTGGAGTCACAGGTTCAGGCAGTGAGGACTGACAAGTAGTTCTGATTAACACACAGTCAGACACAGATGAGATCAGGCCAGGTTGCTTACAGAGGATTAAAACACCACACATGTATGCCAAATTATCACTATTCTAAAATGACGTGGATGTTATACTACTAATTATACACTTTATTACACATATTGTGAAATTTTGGTGAAATCATTCATGTCTCTCATTTCGGTAACAGATGTGTTTCTGAGACCTCAGTGGAAATTCCTACCCTTGTATGAGAGAAGCTCCTTTTTTAAATTCAATTGGCTCCAACATTGAATTTGAACTCTTCATAGAGACGCAGCTTGGTCCATCCAATTTGTCCAACCTTGAAATCCCAAAGAAATACCACACATCTGACTCATCAAGAATTCTCCAGCTAAACCATTATAAAAACAGATATACAACAGATATTGTTCAGTATAAATTGCTTACCTGGGATCTTTAGGAGTACATTCTCCACAGTGGTTCATTGTAGATTGTAATTGTGAATATCAGTCTATTTGCATCTGTATAACAAATATTATATATAATTTAAAATTTTCTATACACTCACTGTCCACTTTATTAGTACACCTGCAGATTCTTGCAGTTATCTAATTAGCCAATCATGTGGCAGCAGCACAATGCATCAACTCATATAGATAAAGGTCTGGTCATTCTCCTCAACAAGGTGCTTCAGACTGCAGACCCTCCGCACAAAGGGTTTTTTTTTTTGTTTGTTTTTTGCACCATTCTGTGTAAACTAGTCCCAGGAGATCAGCAGTTTCTGAAATACTCAAACCAGCCTGTCTGGCACCAACAACCATGCCACAGTTAAAGTCACAGTGATCACATTATTTTCCCCATTCTGATGTCTGATGTGAACATTAACTGAAGCTCTTGACCTGTATGTGCATGATTTTATGTATTGCAGGTGTACAGGTGTTCCTAATAAATTGGATGGTGAGTGTATTTCTATATACTGAAATGTAATTTCAGTAATGCCCAGATTAATGGAGCTGCATTGTCTAAATAAAAAATACAACGACACAGTAAACATGCAACCCAATATCAGGATTTTCATAGCTTATAGATCCATTTAAACATTAGAGTTTAATTTTTGAAGCCCGGTGAAAATAGCACTGGTCAAGTATTAAGCCACCCATACTAGTAAAACTAGTAAAATTATCCAACTTCACTAGCAGCTACTTAACATTAGACTATTTGTGGAATTAGTTTCAGGTTTCTCATCATGTGCAACTGAAAATGACTGAAATGGGTGCAACTTTCACTTTATGATGCAAATTTTAAATAAAACCCACCCATTCTGTATATTTAAACTAATTTTAGACAATTAAAAACAACATCTTACAGGACAACAAGCTAATGGGCGCTTTTCATGAAGGTTTCATAAAAATGTGAATGTTGACATAAGTGAAATCGAAAAAAAAGGAGCTAATGCCATGAAACAAACCACAAGAATTTCCCCAACTATAATTAGGCAGTCATGTGTAAACTGTATATTGCAACTCAAACAGAAGGAAGTGTAGATGATCGGTCATACGGTCAGCCTCTTGAGGGGGCGACAGGAAATGTCGGTATACCACTTGTGTTTGTGGTTTAAAATATAAAATGATTATGCCTTCCACCATGTCATGTGTTGGTGTAGTCTTCAGCCAATTATCATACAAAAGATGTGGCACATGTCTTCATCGCCTCAGTGACACAGACACTGGTGGTAATGACTACACAGTGCTATTCTTGCACACTAAGTGCACCCATAACGGATAAATGACTCATGATATCTTGAAGGAAGTCACATGGAGTACACAGTTCAGTGTAAAGATATTATGAAATAATGAAATAATATTTTAAGGGACTGTAATTTTGTTAGAGACCCTGTAGAGTTGGTGTTATAAAGCATTAACACATTTATTCCTGTGACTTTAACACTTTAGTTAATTCACTCGTTGATTTAATGTTGTCCATGAGTGAGTTGTTGTTATTACTAGTGTTATAGCAGCTATAGACAGTCATCCTCTCACCAGCAGGACGGCTGGTATAAATGGGCTAGCACAGCTAAGATCTCCCTTAAAAAGACATGAGTATAAAGTTTCAGCATCCACATCAGATTATTTGCTGTTAAGAAGCGTAAAGTGGATTATTTTTCACTTTTGTGGAATCAAACGCAACAGCACCACTAACAGTTGTAAGTAAAATACATAGAATGTATGAAGAAGAGAGGCTGCGGCTGACTTCTTCCTAGTCCAGAGTGTAGATTCATGCAGATTATCAGTGACAGTCATGTCAGGTGAAACAGCCCCTAGATTTGATGTCCATTTAGGCTGATATTTTTTTTTATCCCTCTTCGCTGACATATCCATAACACATCATCAGCAGTGATTGAGAAGGCATGTATGAAACTCAGTCGTGGGTGGAATGAACGTGAACTAGGTGGATTATTTACTCTATCATGCCTTTGGACGAGAAGCTAAAAGAAGAGAGACTAGACAGACACTGTCCAAATAATGTACAAATTACACAAAAGGACAGACTGTAGAAACACCATCTTAGTGTATTTTTGGTATGAAAGAAAAGGTTACAACCTTTCTGTTTATCATGTTTGATATTCAGGCGAAACATGAGGAAACATGGCATGAAGCCTGTGGAGTATTAAGGACTCTAAAAACTTTAAAAGTTTCATTGTCAAGCTATTGAGAAATATTATATTTAATATCACAACCAGCCAACACTGTTCCCCAGCCTCTTTTAATATGTTAATAAGACAAAAATGTTAAATATACATCTCCTCACAAAAGATTTCACCATATCAAGAATTAGACAATTAAAAAACATGTTTTTAACCCATTTATTTGGAGTGTCTGCCATACAAGATCCTGTGAATGAGCTATTATAGAAACAACAATCTATTTGTCTGGCAGCCAGAACTACTGTGAGAGCTGCTGATGTAGAAAATTAATCAACACGAGTCTTCTGACTAATGAGAGTCAAGAATTCACCAGTGCTGTGGAATAAACTGACTTCAAACTAAGCTTATGGAAACATAATCAGAGCATAAAATCAGGTTTATCTTAGCACAGAAGCGGAATGAAACTCATTCCAATCACTCAAAACATGATCAGGCATATCTAGTATTTCTTTTTTTTAAAAAACTGACAGCAAGGTAAATTGTTAATCAAATCATTAATAACCTGAAATCATACTTACAACTGAAGCTAATGTTGGTTGAGGCTGAAATGGAGCCAAACGCCAAAACTTGGTTAACTGGTCATTTCACTTCCTTTCACTTCCCTGAAGCTGAAGTTGGTTTCTTGGCATGCTTTTTTGTTTGAATCTGCAGCTCCACCTTAAATGACTCAGATATGGAGGAATATGTAGACAGAGGGCACTCATGAGTCTTTTTCTTATTTTAATCCACATTGAGGATTGTTAAATGCCATTGAATTGACCACTTGTAAATGTACTTTAACTGGGGTTTGTAGTTAGTATGGAAAAATACTTATTGTCTGAACCATTTTCACCCCTAAAAGGATAATACATTATCTGTATTATGTATAATGTATTTAATATACCTAATTTTTTTTCCTGTATAAACCAAAGTTGGCAACTAAGGGGCTAAAACAGCTTGGGCCACCAAAATCTCACCACAGTCTGAAAGAAAGGGACTTACTAAAACTGGCCCAATGTGTTCTTCATCCATAGAAGTTTCATAATATGTTGCATAAAATGCCTAATGTTCCAATATGAACCAATGTTCATGACATTGGTGAATAGTATTTAAGGGGTTAAAACATCTTGGCCCACCAAAAACTCACTACAATCTGAAAAAAAGGACTTTGTAAAAAGGAAAATTTTGGTTCCTGTCTGGTGAAAACTCATCTTCACCTTTAAAAGTGTTATATTTTCCTGTAGGACTAAGTGTTCAGACCAGAAGGGCTAAACATTTTGAGCCAATCATAATTTGTCCAGTACAATATCTGAAACAGGACTTTCCAAAAAGGGGTAACATGGTTCCCCGACTTAAAGTCTTGTGCATCCCTAAAAGTCCCTATCATAATACAGATAATATAAAATTCCTACATTATCTCCCCATATGGCTCCCCATATGTTCAGACCACTGATAAGAGAGTTAAAATGTTCCAGAATCCACCACAGTATTTAAAAAAAATCGTCCCAAATAGGATCATTTGTCTCCAACCTGGAACAAAGTGTTCATCCATTCATTTATTTATTTTATGCAAAGCTAATCCAGTAAACCCTCCCCTTTCGCTCTGTAAATGCCCAACCCAGTGATCCAAAGTTTTGTCTGTATGTAGCAGGAAACTCCACTGGAGGAAAAGCTACAACAGAGAATGAAGCCTAAATCTATTCTGGAGACGTGGGATGAAGGGCAAAATGAGAGCAGATATCAGCGATATGTTTGCTCAAAGAAATACGTGACTTTAGAGGAGAATGAGAGCCAAGAGAAAACAAAGGAGGAGAAGAAGGCAAAAAAGAAAGAGAAGTACAAGAAATATAAAAAGGTAATGCACATTTCTATCTGCAGGATTATATCTATGATTTGAGTGTGTGTTGTGGTGAACATGCAGGGCTGTCTTATTATATATTTAGTGAACAGTATAGTATACTGAATACAGTATATACATTATCCAGTGGGTAGATGAAAAACCAAATGTAAATTGTTTATAGTTGCTATAATGTAAGTGATAACAGGAACTAACATGTTTTGTGGACTTTTAATGAAACATTAAATGAAAAAAATTGCTGTGGAATAAGAGAAATTTAATACTTATACCACAAACTTACTTTTTATGTTTTTAAGTATGTACTTTTTTTTTTTTTAACTTTTTTTTTAACTTTTTTAAAAAGTACTTTTTTTACTTTTTAAGTATGTTTGTATCGACCTCTTTAACAGTATTTATGATTAACAGCGTTGTTTTCGTGTTGCAGAATGTGAGGAAGGCTCTACGTTACAGCTGGAAGTGTCTGTTGTTGGGACTTCAGAACTTCACAGTGGGATACTCCGTACCCAACATGTCCGCCGCTTTCGTCCCCGAGTTCAGGCCAAGCTCAGACAAGACAAGACCACATCATTTATAAGAAGTCAGCTGGCCCAAGCAGATAATTCAACACTATGTCCTGGGTGGCCTTGAGACTTGTTTTGGGATCCATTTGGAAATTTGGAGCAATCAGAAAATGACATTGGTTCATTTTTAAAACTGCGACTTTCACGTTATGATAAAGATTAAAGGCAAAAAAGGCATATTTTGCAAAAAGGAAACCCAGAGTGTTTCTCACTTGTGTTTCATTTAGGTATCACTTTGTCACAAATTATATTCCTAAAATTGCTTAGGAGAAATAAAATAAGACAAAATACATGTCATTTTTCTGAGATTATAAGGAGCTAAATAGAGAGAAAGGCCATGCTTGGCATTTGCTGGATTTAAACATGCAATCTCTTAATTATAAGGCACTTTATCATTGCATCACCTAGCAGCTTGTTACTAGAAACATTTTTCTGTCTATTGTTCCCTGGTTAAGTTCACTGAGTCAAGTGTCGGGCTGAAGAGCTGAACAGGATAATGATATCTGAGTAAATGGAGATTGAAACGTCTTCGCCAAATATAATTTTTAAATGCTTGATAAAAATGTATTCTGAACATAGTATTGGTATACTGCATTAAAACTTACATTAAAAATCACATAAAACCAGTAAATAACTAATAAATAATGTACCATGATAAAATACTTTCATGTTAGCATATAAAAAGTACACTAGTGTAGGCTACTTCTCTCCAAGACTAGCATATCAAAGTATGCACTAGTGTCCGTCTTTTCATATGTGCTTAGACATGACAGGTATATCAGTTTGCTAGACATCCAGTAAAATGTTACTGAATAATCGCTTAGTTTATTATTTTCTGATTTATCTGCCTTTTTTAAAATTCAACTGTCATATTTTTATTCTGCTTGAATTATTCAGTGAGCTGTCGGGTAACCCCAATATATCTTCCAATCTCCAGGAATATTTATACTGTTCTGCTTGGATTTAATCAAGATTTTATTTGATGAGAAATGGACAATACAGAGTCAGTGATGGTTTGTTGTATGTAAGTCTAGTATGGAGATTTAGCATGTCGTCAGCAAGTGTAGAACACAGTGCACAGGATTTTGAAACAGGAAGGTTTTAGAGCAGATCAAAACAGGATGTTCTTGCAGAGACTAGAAACGCTGGGTCAAGTTTCATGAAGTTTGGAGACCTTTTTCAACACTGCCTTGAACACACCCCTGTTGACTTCCTCTCATTCCCCATTGTCCTTTGTGTGATCAGTGTCACCCTGTAAAAGAATCTTCAATACCTTATTAACTATAGTGAAGTTTGGAGCAATTTACTTTTTCAAGCCAGAAAAAAAATGGTGAAACGGTTTAGAAGCTGAAAGGGTGTCATGTATACAGGCCAGCTATATATGCTAACTAGTTGGGTGATGCAGGGATGTAGGCTAAATATTGCAATGATAATCACTTATACTACATTGTGCATGATAACAGTCTGTATTTGTACATTTTAAATTTAATTTTGATTGTATACTATCAAACTAATTAGCTCTGTACACACTTTGATTTTCCATGTTGGGAATGTGAGCTACTGAAGCTTTGTTGAAGTTTCAGAAAACGCAGCTTACGCTGTGGTAGATGCAATTCATTTATCTTTCATTTTACATCTTTAAGTCTTGAGTGAATTTTTAAAAAATACTATTATGCAAAAAGCATTGTTATTCATGGGATTCATGTGGAGTTTCTGTACATTTTCTTCCTGTGCCTGCGTGGGTTTCCTCTGGGTTTTCCGGTTTCCTTCCACCCTGCAAAAACATACTGTGACCCTCCAAAACCAGTATGTTTTTGAATGGCAGGAGGGTTGATTGTCGAGTCTAAATTGCCCCTATATGTGAATGAGTTTATGAATGTGTGTGTGCTTGGTGCCCTGTACTGGAATGGTATTCCTATCTGGTGCCCAGTATATTCCTAGGATTGCCTCCAGATTCACTGGCACTGTGACCAGGATAACTTAGGGAACTTGCTGAAGAAGAATGAATGAATCTTTATTTGTTGCTGGTACAGTATTAATTGACAAGGCAAAAGTGCCTTTACATGATTTAAAATGTATTTTATTGTGTTCTTTAAGTCTCTCATACACTACAGTCATTTTATATATTGTAGTTTACCATGTTGGGAGGTTGCGCTATGGCATCATGAAGGATTTAAAGTGTTGCTTATTATGTGCTGTTGTATGGTGTGGTGGATAAAAAGTATATATCTTTTTACACGTTTTGAATGAATGGATAACTTAAAAAATAAATGAATTACTTAATATTATTAAAATTGTGTGTTGTGTTCTCTGTACTTATTTGTACACTAGGATTTTTGCACATGAATGCTGACTCACTGTGAGGTTTTAGAAAGTGTTGCTTATCGGCTCCTACAATCAGTAGAAGTGTATATATACTGTGTATATACACTATGTGGCCAAACGTTTGTGGACACCTGACCATCACACCCATATAGTATGTGTTTTTTGAACATCCCATTCCAGATTTAGTCCCTTTTGCTGTTATAATAAGCTCCACTCTTCTGGGAAGGCTTTCCTCTAGATTTTGAAGCGTGGCTGTGGGGATTTGTGTTCATTCAGCTACAAGAGCATTAGTGAGATCAGGCACTGATGTAGGGTGAGGAGGTCTGGGGTGCAGTCGCTGTTCCAGTTCATTCCAAAGGTGTTCAGTGGGGTTGAGGTCAGGGCTCTGTGCAGGACACTCGAGTTCTTCCACTCCAACCTTCACACACCATGTCTTCATGGAGCTCACTTTGTGCACAGGAGCACTGTCATGCTGGAACAGGTTTGGGCCTCTTAGTTCCAGTGAAGGGAAACTGTAACGCTACAGTATACAAAGACATTCTATACAATTGTGGGCTTCCAACTTTGTGGCAACAGCTTACAGGGAAGAACCACATACGTGTGTGATGGTCAGGTGTCCAGATACTTTTAGTCATATGGTATATATACTGTGGATAAAATATAATGATTGAAAATGGCTTTAAACCTGTATTTTAGTCTTGATTGTACACAGCAGCCTCTTTACACATTGTGGTCCACTACTTTACTCTGTAGTGGTTAAACATATATATTCAATTTAAAAAAAAAACCCAATGTAATTAAACAATTACAAATGGAATAAAATGTCTAAATATCGTAACTGGAGAATTAATGTCCTGCTGAGAATAATACAAAGCAATACACTTCAAAAAGCCTGTAGTTCTTGGCTCTCGCCTGCATGTTTATACACTTCCGCTCGGCAGAGGGCGCTGGTGAGTCAGGCGGCGCTGCTGCTGCACTGCGACCTGCTTGAAGTCGCTGCCGAAGAAGTGAAAGCAACAATATGGCGGGATGCATGAAAATGAAGGAAGAGTTTCATTTTGCAAACGTTAGAACAAGAAGTGTCGCGTTTATTGTGTTGGTTTTTCTTCAGCTTTTTGAGCTCACACTCGGTAAACATGTCTGTGAATTTCTAGAATAGCTGTTGATGGCTAGAATACATTTAAATAATTGAATAACTGAAGGTTTTACAGCTGAAGAAGATGTCAGATATTCAGAGACTAACTCTCATCTTGTTTTTCCGGTTGTTGATGTTTGTGCTGCCTGGTTTTGCTGTAAAATTGCTTCTGTCTCTCTATAGCTAGAATTCAGCGTTGAAAGTGTTTCCTGGACGTGTTTATTTAGACACAGAAATTACACTGTCAGCTCTCTTTGTTTCTGTGCAGCTACACGCAACATTATCAGTATTAAAGATGGACAAGAGGTGAAATACTTTGAAGCTGAGCACTTTTGCTACGTCAACCCAATCCCTGTTCCTGGATGGAGGGAGACCTGGACAAGGATCCAAGTAAGAATATTTACCTGTGTACTGATTTGTATTTGCACTTCCTTTGGCCACCAGATGACCAGAAACAAGTGCATTTGTTTGGATCAACATCATAACATAACATATAACATAACATAACATATAACATAACATCATGATACATATAAAAGTCCAGGTAGTGCTTAAAACACAGTCATCATTGGTCATATGACATAAGATAAGATATGCTACCAACACCTTTTTTCTCTCAAATTTACACACAGAATAAGAGATTTGGTGCACATAACCATAAATGTGAGGTACACTATATGACCAAAAGTATGTGGACACCTGACCATCGTACCCATATGTGGTTCTTCCCCAAACTGTTGCAACAAAGTTGGAAGCACACAATAGTCTAGAGTGTCCTTATATCCTGTAGCTTTAAGATTCCCAGTCACTGGAACTAAGAGGCCCAAACCTGTTCCAGCATGACAATGCCCCTGTGCACAAAGCGAGCTCCATGAAGACATG
>CM075018.1:4504011-4527660 GCA_037576675.1 Pangasius sanitwongsei | reverse complement strand
CACAAATCCCCACAGCCACGCTCCAAAATCTAGTGGAAAGCCTTCCCAGAAGAGTGGAGCTTATTATAACAGAAAAGAGGACTAAATCTGGAAAGGGACGTTCAAAAAGCACGTATAGTTGTGATTGATCAGGCGTGCGCATACTTTTGGCCATATACTGTAAGTTTTGACACACTTTCATGCAATAGATCATTCAAATTTTCTAAGTTTCAGAAGCATTCAGAATTTATGAATCTTGAAATCAGATGGCATCCATATTATTAACAGATCGTTGTCCATTCTCAGCATAGTAAGAGATATTGTATATACTTTCCCAAGGCATCTAATTTAAATTTCTGTATTGCAGTTGAAACACCAATCAAAAACATCACTTAAGTAAATATAAACCATACCAATCACAATTTTTTTTTTTTAGAAATATCAACATATTACCCTTAAAGCCTTAACAGAAAGTATATGCCATTTTTTCCTGAGCAAACATGACTGGAACGCAGAAAACTGCAGAAGAAAAAAACTGTAAAAATGAACATTTTACAATTTTGAAGATTCAGTATAAAACTTACATCAGTTAAGCAGAGTTTTGTTATAAAAAAAAATAATAAATAAATGTAATAAAAGATAGCTGTTACTTGGCATACACATGAAACACTTCTTCATAGTGTGTCCTTTAACACATGGGCAAGTTAGTGTGTGTGTGTGTGTGTGGTTTGAGGCTGATATTTACAGAAGTTATTTCATCACTTGTTAATTATGTTAGCCCAGTAATTTCCAGTACAACACCATAGAATCAAATGTTAGACACCAAACATGTCTTAGCGACATTTGGACACTTCGTTTTCACCAAAGTGTTCTTCTAACGCAAAAACTCGCGTGTGTGGTGCTTGACAGGTGAAAGTGTGGAGCTCCAAGGAGCTGAAGGTGACTGTTGTAAAGGATGAAGAGGAACTGGAGGAGCTCGAACATTTTAGTTTCTGGTCCATGGTGCAGCACTGGATCCATGAGCGGACTAATGAGACCAGCGTGAGCATCAGCCTTTTCAACCAGAAGACCTGTTTCCGTGTGGATCCTTCAGATCCCGCAGTGTCCTACACAGTAAAATCCAGCCGAAGTGAGTCTGACATGCTCATTACAGCACGATATCATTTCAGTTAGAGTCAGGTCTAGAAAAAAAAGAAGCAGTCACTAACTGTGTGATTTGTCTCTTGGTAGAATTTGACATCTACCTGTTTCTGGTGTTCATGGCTGGAGTCCTGCTGTTCTTCTTCGCAGATATGCTCAGCAGGTAATGACATGGAAAATGACAGATTTAGACCACCGTGTGGAGCCATTAAATGACGTATACAAATATATATAAAAAAAAAGCTAACAATTTTGTTATCTCTAGTTACAATTCAGTGTTAAGATATATGCATTTCTACCTGCATTGGTCTCCCTGTTTGTTTCTTTTTTGCCCTCAAAGCTGTGACCGAATTGTTTGTGAGATATCACTCGGCACTTTTTAAAAGCGGCTGTATTCTGTCTGCCTTGCAGCCACTTCGCACAGGATTACATATAAAACATATGCTGGTGGTTGAGGGAAAAATTGTCTAGTATGAAAGTAGCCCTAATTTTCCTCTCTGGCAAGGGGCTGCGACCTAAACAGTGACATCCATGTTATCATCTTTGCATTAGCCTAAAGGTTATATGTTGTTGTTCTTTTAAAGGAGTCAAGTGTTCTTCTACTCGGCAGGAATGAGTACAGGCATGATAGCCTCCCTCATCATCCTCATCTTCATCCTGGGACGTTTTTTACCAAAGGTCAGAGTCAACACATGACTATCTTTTACACTTACATTACCCTGCTTTGTCTTCAAGGGCTTAATTTATTTATTTTTTTTTCAGTTAACAGACTCATGGATCTTATAAGTCCTTTTGCACAAAGCATTTTCTTTTTTGTGATTACTGTGTCCAACAGAAAAGTCCTTTCTATTTGCTGATGGTGGGAGGCTGGTCCTTCTCTTTGTACGTGATCCAGCTGGTTTTTAAGAACCTGCAGCTCATCCTTAAAGAGCACTGGCACCTGGCTATCGGTAAATCTATTACATATATGCTGTATGTAATGTATGACCTTATATCACAGCTGTTTAATTCTCGAATCTGATTGGTCAGAAGGTATTGATTACCTTTCTGTAACAGCAGCTCTGACTAATTCAAACACACATCATCATTCCTGTAGTAACAACTAGAAAAGGGACTTGGATGGTCAGACACCAAAAATGTCTTGGCTTATTAACTAAATATGAACCTTTCATTTTCGCACTTAATAGGTGTGGAACTCCTTAAAAACAGATGCTCCACATAACGTAAGACTAATAAATGAATTACAGCCACTATAGCAAAAGTGATATCATGAACTAACTTATGTTCTGCAACAGTAACTATAAAATGATTTTAAAAAAAGTATGATGTGTGGCAGTTTACTTAATACAAAATGCATGCAGCATTTTTTTTTTCCCATTAACTTCAAGAGAGAAAAAGAGGCTAGTAAGAGGAACAACGCTGTATAGCTGCTTTAAAGTAAACGATAAGAGGAACTAACTCCTGTGTTGGGAAACTTTTACTTTTACAAAGCGCTGACACTCCTTCCATAAATGTTAAATAATCGTTTCCAAACAAAACCTCTCCACATCAACAGTTATATTTATTACAGTTTTTCTCTTTGTTAAATAACATGTTACACTTCTGCCTTATGAGTCCCTGTGAGTGGGCTGTTACTATAGAAACGACAACATATTAGATTTAGCGCATTAAAATAAACGTATCATTTATGTTACAGATGTAAATATTCAGATTTGTGCTGCTGTAAAAAAACAATTACTCACCACCTTCTTATTTGAGAATTCAACCAAGCTGTGGTATAATTATTGTAATCAATACACAACTGCTAAAAAAAAAAAATTATTTGACTATTCTTAGGGTGTGATGTCATGGCACGTCCTATATATGCTGAGAGTTGTTGATTATTTTTTCGGTAACATCACGAACCCAAGTGTTTTATTCCTTATTTAGTAATAGTGAAAATGATGGTCGCTCAATTTCTGAGAGTTAACAGTGTTTGTTTCCAAAAAGATGAATTATTGCATTCTATTCTTATTGTATTTTACATGAAACGTTTGGCCAGTTAGAAGAGAAATACAAAAAAAGAACTTACCTTTCATGCAGATGTTAAAATTTAATTATGAAGAACATAAAATAATGGACCCAATTAAAATAAAACCTCTCACTATGATCCTGTATATAATGCACTTAAAAATTTTTTTTTTTTTTTTTTGCATGACTTTAATGTGGTGATGATTTTTTTTGCTGTAGGCTACGCCGCAGTCGTGGGGTTCGTCAGCTTCGCAGTGTGTTACCGCCACGGGCCGCTGGTGGAGGAGCGCAGTATTAACATCCTGTCCTGGACACTGCAGATATTCGGCATGCTGCTGATATACGCTGGCACTCAGGTCCAGCAGGTGGCGCTAGCAATCATGGTGGCTGCTTTCTGTGCCAAGAACCTGGAGTACCCAGTGACCATGGCATTTAGTCTATATGAGTAAGTATAGTGATCCAAGTTGTACATTTATCCACATAATAATGTAGTTGTTTTCTTTGTTTCGAAATGCCCTAACTTACTAACACCTAGTATTTGTACGTCTGTTGATCTTTACTAGTCTAAAAGTAATTCGTGTTTCTGTCGTGAAGGAAGCTGAAACTGAAGCTGCACTGGAAACTGGAGCCTCGGCACCTGTTGACGGAGGAAGAGTACCAAAAACAGGCTGAGGTGGAGACTCAGAAAGCTCTGGAAGAGCTGAGGAAGCAGTGCAGCAGTCCTGACTTCAACACCTGGAAAACTGTGTCCAGACTGCAGTCTCCCAAGAGGTTAAACTTCTACAAACAACTGCACAACATCAGTCCCACATTATATGAAGTGTTTAATAGATGTGTAGTTACACATAAATGATACAGGCATTTGCCAACAATTTATTTCAGTGAATCATACTTTTAATCTGTTACATCTAATGTTGTGGAGCATCTGCAAAACAAGTTCCTGTTATCACGGTTTATAGCAGCTATTAAAAAAAAAAAGTCCTTCCATTACCAGCTTGTCCTTTTTCCTCTCTCATGAAGTTAATATGATGAAAAGGAGCTGGTCATGTGACCAAGAAACCACAAATCTCAAACTTTGGTCCTGAAGACTCTCCAGTGGTGAAAAACCTGCTGACAGTTCCAAAGCCCTGACACTGGAGACTCCTTCTGCCCGCAGAAAACGTCGTCATTATCGATAATGATACTTTTTCCCTTGTCGAATAAAAACAGCTTGTTTTTAATAATTAAATTATGTAGCGCATTTACCACATGCTGTTGCTATAGAAACAGTAAGACGTTAGAACAAGCGTATTAATACAAATAAGCCTGTGATTTGAATTAAATGTAGCCCTACTGTCAGAGCTTCTGCTATAGAAAATTAATCAATGCCTTCTTACCAATCAGATTTGAGAGTTCAGCAGCGTTTGGAATATGAAAATCAAGACTCAGATAGTGTTATCACTCTTGGGTTTACCTGTGACAAAGGTGTTCTTAGCTATTTGGGAGGACAGGGGGGTTTCCAAATTGCGTATTGTTGGATATTGATAGAACTGTGCGTAATTTCTTATGCATTAAAAATATTTTATTTATTATGAAAGAAACATTGCTGATTTTCAGTATAAAGTCACATGTTTGGGTCCTTTAAATGTACTTTTCACACATCAGATTGTTGAGCATGTAGCAAGATGCTTTAAAAGGAGAGACATCCCTTATATTTAGTTTTACAGTTATCTAGGCTTAACTACCTACATAATTGCCACAACACACCAAGTGTTTCCTTTCCTCTTTAAATCACCTAGTTAACTGTCAGCGTCACAGTATTTTGACTTCCTGTCTGCTCTGGTCTCAGGTTTGCTGACTTCATTGAGGGCTCTCCACACCTGATGCCCAACGAAGTCTCAGTCCATGCTCAGGAATACGGTTTGGGCGGATCGCTGTTCGAGGACGAACTGTTCTCCACAGATGAGGAAGATGAGGGAGAAGCGTGGGAGACCGACGAGGACGAGAAACCTAACATGTCTTCACCGTGGAGAAACACGGAGAGAGAGAATTGAGGAGGGGAAATAAAACTGCTGCAGGTGCTGAAGAGCTCCTGACTCTGTAGCGACGACTCGCAGAACAACCAGGACATGAATGTGAAGAAGCAAAGCCATACATCAGGTAGGACCCAGGAATGCAGCGAAGATTGTACACCAACTTAGAGACGTTTCAGCACTGACCTTATAGTAAGAAGAGTTTGTTTTTGACATTAGAGAGGATGACCAGTGGAATTTTTTTTTTCTTTTCTAAATAAGGGGTTACAATTAACATTAACACTTTTTGTGTTGTAATAACCCTGAGCCACATTATGGCAGAAGAGGATCTGAGAGGATCATTTTGCAGGTTGGTGACATTGTAGTGTGTGCATCACACACTTTTCCGGTGTTTTGTTTGTTTTTCTTTCTTTCTCTTTCTTTCTTTTTATTAATGATGCATTCTTGTGAACTGTTTTATAACACAATCCATATTTTTGTTGTTTGTCTTTTTTTTTTCTGGGGTGGACAATTTGAACATTTTTAATTTACTGCCTGGAGTGCAACCTTTTTTTTTTTTTAAGTTAAAAATAAATAAATAAATAAATAAAATAAAGGAAATGGGTACTTTTTGTTCATAGTTGGTTTTGCAAACTGGAGATTTGATTCTGTTTGCTCTTCTAAAAACAGGTTGATCTTTTTCTATGCACAATGGCAGCATGAGCACTAGGTGGCAGCAACACCATGTAAGCATATTGGCGTGAGCACGTTCTCCAGGTTCCTTCCACTGTGCAAAAACATGCAGGTAGCTGGATTACCTCTAGGTGTGTGTGTGTGTGTGTGTGGGATAGACTCCAGGTCCACTGGGACCCTGACCATGTTAGTGCATACTGAAGAAGAATAAATGAATGAATTATATGATAAGTGCAGATCTCAGCTATTAATGCAGATGAGCTGGCTTTAAAAAGTTTGATTGCTGGCTTTACAAATCACAAACTGAAATCCCAGGTTTATTTGATTTTTTTAGAATCAGATTTTTCATCAGCACTTTAGCTCGTTAATAAGTATGTTTTTAGTACCTAGTATCAACAAATTCAGTAACTGGTCGATTAAGAGTTTTTGGGCTTTGTTTCCATTAAACACAATAAGACATTTATAATATGATATAAAAGGAATATAAAAAAATATTCCTTGCTTATAAAGGTCCGGATAAGCAACTAACATGAACAAATGGTGACAGCACAGTTACATTTTAATGCTTAATGCTTATTAGTTTATGGCTATAAACAAGACAATTTGAAGTGGTCATGTTGTGTAGCAACACTATGAAACAAGTTACCACTTGACCCTGGACTTCTGAATTTGATTTGCATAAATGCATTTGACTGGATGTGACAACAGAGGATCTGCTACAGAAGCCATGCTGGTTTAGAAAATGCTGAATTAATTAAAAATGTATCAGCTCAGCTACAGTATTTTCCTGAGTACTTGTTTCATTCTGCTGTGTGCCAGTTGACAACCCCTGACTTAACACTTTATCTAATAGCTTCTCATAGCAACTTGAGAAACTTGCTATTGGTGGTCAGTCTTAGAAACTATGGGCATTTTATCTTGTTTCCCATTTACGCATTAGATCTCACACCACGAAACCCTTTAGTTCTCTCTTTGCTGTGCTTTTGTGCTTCAACACACACCAGCATTGTCACACATTTAACTCCCCTATGTGGCAATAAAACCCGACTCCCTTTCCCCTGAGCACGCATCAGGCAGTAGATTCAGCCTCAGTTCCCCTTTAAACACTCCGGCTCGGCTGATCACCACTAACCCTACACTTCTATTCAAATGGTGTGGTGACGGTGACCTTCAGAAGTCAGAATGAGCTCTTCTGCTGATGTTCAGGAACCATGAGAAAGCAGAAACATCTCACACTGTCTCCTTTGTGCTGTCCCGTGTACCTGAGTGAATGTCACTCAGCTTTTGCTTTTGCTTTCCTTCCAGCTGAGATTCAAACATGCCACCATTTCCTTGTGAACTTCGTTGGCCCCTGCGTGATGCAAATTTCCTTTGAGTTCCTGCCATCTGCTAGGTCATGCTGCCTGGTCAGATTTCTTCAGTAGTGCAATGGGGCCATTTTGCATGAGGTTCCCTGGTAAAGAGATGTGTGTTTGTCATACTATGCAAATCTAACAGGGAGGCAGGGACTCGTTTTTCCTTTCACCAGGTTTTCTTTCCTGGGAGAGCCATGAGACAGGAATGGGGATTCCCATCAGCATGGAGCTGGAAATGGGCTAACCTCGGGCGGAGGCAGCATGTAAAACACTCGGATTTTCCCAGGGACAGACAGGTGGACACAGGTAATCCAGCAGCATACGTGTACTCCCCCACTGATGGACCACACATCTGAATAACGTGGAGAAGGTGGGCGTGTGCTGGGCTTCCTCCTGGTGTTTGATAACGCCCACTTCCTGTTTGTATCTGAGGTTCACTTTCTGGTCAGTGATCATAGGGAGGATTCCCTTATTAACATGCAGGTGGTTAATATGACAGATACAGCAAATATTTAAGGGTAGGGTTACTTGGATGCCTTAATAAATAGCCTAGAATACCTTTTTTCAAATTATGATAAATGTAAATAGTAGTTTTCTCATAAAACAATCAGAAGTTTAGTTTTATTGCATTTTAAATGCCCCTTTCTGCAGTTGATAAATATTATCCTTAAAGTTGAAAAAAAAACCACTCTCTTTTACATTAATAACAATAGAAAACAGACAAGTTATGCTATTATTTGAGGATTTATAATCGACAGTATGATATGTGCAGTACATCATTCATTGCCCACACTTGAGCCTTGTTATATAACTGACCATGAAATGAAATATAATTAATAATCATCTCTAAATGTGAAAACACATACACAAACATGTGAACAAGGATCATTCATCATGACCATCAACATTCGTGGCTACAAATTAAAAAAAAAAAAAAAATCTGTAGTATCCAAAAATAAATACAGTATGCCACCCTGTTTTTTTTTTTTGTTTGTTTGTTTTTTTTTACTTTCTTTCATTAAGAACTGTAGCTGTAGAATATGATACAGTGCAGAGAAGTGTTTTAAAAATTTTTTTAGAAATTTTGGTTACTGTTTATTCAAAGGCATGCGATCATTCCTGCAATAACATGCTTCAGGATTACAACCGAGACTCAAACCTGGTCCTTTGACATGTAATGTGCTACACACTGAGACATTAACAGTTCAGCTTTTAAAGACATCAGCAGCCTGCATAAATATCACACACAGCTAACAAAAATCCATGTTTTGCAATGCACTGACAGAATCTAGACTGAGAAAATGGCTGAGACAATTTATACATATAAAATAAGTCGATAAATGAAAAAGGTGACACAAGGCACTTCAAAGACAAAACAAATTAAGAGGCTACAATATCAGCATCAAGCACAAGGCTTCCAGAGATGAGAGTTGGCTTAGATTGATACCAATGATGGTAGCAAAAAAAAAAAAAAAAAAGGTGAAATTAATGAATCACTTCTAATAATCTAATATTTATTGAGAAGTGACCATTTTGGTTTGCTATCAAACAGGTTTTTTGGGAGGGAGAGAAATCAGGTTCAGGAATCTGGAACTGGACAGCAGCAATCAAGAAGACATACATTTTATCTCCTGATGAAAAAGCACACACCGCCTGCAGTGGGCCTTTCATCACTCAAACATTCGAGCTCAACTGGGACTGCACTGTATCCTGATCACTATGACCAGAGGGAGAAAGGTGTTCGGTGAAAGCAGGTCTAAAACTAGACTATGCAGCTGTGCAGATAAGATTCTTCTCTCAGGTTTCAGGACACCTGAACCCTCAACTAGAGGCGTACACAGGACGTTTGTTTTTTTGTTTTTTTTTTAAATCCCACTCCCACCCGCTTCTGAAAGAATTCTGATCAATCCTGCTCACTCCTGAAGGAATTCTGATCAATCCCTCCCACTCCTTAAATCATTCTGATCAACCCTACCTGCTTCTGAAAGAATTCTGACCAATCCTGCCCACTCCCAGAAGAATCCTGATGGCTCTCGGCAGCTCCCGAAATAATTCTGACGACACCTGCCCACTCCCTAAATCATTTTGACCAATCCTGCCCACTCCCAAAAGAATTCTGACCAATCCCACCTGCTTCTTAAAAGAATTTCTGACCAATTCCGCCCACTCTTGCAAAAATTTTAACCAGTCTGCTTCCACAGAAAGTTCAATCATTCCCACCCACTCCTGCAGTGTGTCTTGACCAATCTTGCTCACTCCGGCAAGAAATTCAACCAATGCCGCCTGCTCCTGAAACAACTCTAACCAATCCTCTTCACAACCAAAAGAATTCTAACCAATCCCACCTGCGCCCCCTCCCACAGAACATTTGACCAATCCTGCCAAAAGTTCAACTTCTCTTTCCAGCAGAACATTGGACCAGTTCTGCCTGCTCCTAAAAGCATTCAAACCAATCCCGCCCCCTCCCACAGAAATTCTGACCAAATCTGCCTGCTCCTACAGAAAGTATGACCAATCCCACACCGCCAAAACGAATTCTAAGGTCTAACCAATCCCGCCCAATACCTGTGATATTTTCTAACAAACTTAATTGGTTCTATTTGGCAAAATATAAATTGATTTGTAACTTAAACTGCGACCCTGACCAGGATAAAGCATTAGCTGAAAATGAGTGAATGAACGTCGCACAGCATCGCTCAAGCAATGAAATTGGCCTTTCTTTAACCTACGAGATTCATATATGACCGCCCTCACAACAGTAAAAAAAAAAAAAAAATCACTTGCCCCTCCATCTTTATTTATTCGGCTCTTGTGGGTCTGGATCCCAGTCCGGATGCACACCTCTATACTCAACTCCTGCGAGAGCACATTAACGTCAGTCCAGACACACATACATGCGTTTATGTATATCTACAATGTGCTTTGGTCATACCGGTACCTGTTAGCTGACTGATAACCTAGACATCTTATAATTACGTATATTACTCTATTATTGTGCATCACTGTTGCAGAGGTCAAACTTCTACGATTGTCATTAATCATTTCACTCACTGAATTTGTGGGGGGATGGGTAGGGGTTGGTGAACTAACTCTTATCCCAATCCACGTGTGTAGTTGTGGCTATTTATTTATTTTTTTTTCCTACAACTTTCTTTCACTTATTTGTAGACACCTGATGGAAACTCAGTCAGCTCCTTTATCAACTCTGTTACTGGATTCTGTCCTCGTTTAAGTCTCTTTGTATAAAAGGTTCCAACTAAATGAATAAATAAATATAAACATCACCTGCACTTGAAGTGAATTCATAGTCTGGAATGCATTTCCAGTGAAATTAAAAAAAAAAAAAAAGATGGGAGAAATTAATATAAAATTCAAACACAGAAGTGCACTGCAAAAAGTCCTTTTCAATACAGTGTAAGAAGTTCAGATCAGCGCTGCTTCTTGACCGTCAGCTCGTATTAAGAAAAGGCATTAAACCAAGAGACAGACATTTTCTTCACTACCGTTCCCTTTACCTCTTGATGATCGCTCTGAACTTGGCTTCAGTATTTATTGATACCGAACAGACGCACTCCATGGAACTGAGGCAACTTGGGCAGAAGGACACTAAGAAGGGAGCTTGTGTTGATCAGGAAGTGGGTGGCATCATATTTGGTGTAAAAGCTGGCCAGAATGTACCTAAGAGAGGACGAAAATCATAGTGGCATTTGCAACAAGCAATTATATTATCAATAAATATACTGTAAATGGAAAATGATAACCTGTCAGTATGAGGAGGAGACTTTATGGTGTGAAGTAACAGAGTGATAAATTCATGGTATACCATACTATGCTACCAACTTTTGAAAGGGCATAACATTAAAAGCGATTTCTACCAAAGCGCTGTTGAATTCTCCAATCCGACTAGTCAGAAGGTGTTGATTTAATTTTCCACAACAGCAAGACAAATCACTCTCGTTCTAATACATTATAGTTTCTACAGTAGCAGCTAATCCATAGGGACTTGTATGTTTTCTGTAGGGAGACGTAGTGTCAGTCCTTTGGTTCTCATGACAAGCTGCATTTTCTGTCATATTAAGAGAGAGAGAGAGAGACAGAGAGAGAGAAAGAGGCTGGTGCGAGAACAACTTATCGCTGCTATAATGTAAGACATAACAGGACCTAATTTGTTTCATGTGCTTCAAATGTAACTATAAATGGAAAAAAAATTAACATTTTATTCCATAATAAATAAAAAGTTGTAACGGTTGTGAAACTGATGTGGTATAAGAGGAATGAAAGAGTTTGGGGTGGTAATTGGCATCAGCTTTGCATCGTTGATTAGCGTCCTAAAACAGCACACCCCGTCATGCTTTATTCCTCACTTATTCTAGAATTAAAAAAAAAAAAATCTGAAGCATTCAATTGTTGGATAAAATTCACTTTATAAAATGCATTTTAATATTGTAAGTACTATCATATCATTCACCATGAGACCATTTTTGAAACTTAGGGTCATGAAGGCACACCTGTGAGACCTAACACACTCTCTGTGGTGTAAAATTAATTTGTTTGTCTTTAATTTTATCCTAATAGTATGCAAGCATTTCCACTCCAGTGCGTAGACACACACCAGATGTTTAAAGACTCTAGTTTCTCACAAAGCTCGTGTCGTGTCACCAGGAAGTTAATGGTTAACTCACAGCACTATGGGTGAAATGGTGAGGAATTTTCTTGAAGATGTGAACTGGATGCCGTAATCCATTTGTTCCCAGTGAGTGAGCAAGCGGGCTTTTCCCTGGTCTGGTGTCTCAAACGGAGTCCCCTTTACCGTGTGAAGGAACACATACATGGCCTAGAAAACAAAACGTGTAGTCAGCACTCGACTCCAGGACTGATAAGGAACTTCATTCATGAGTTCAGAGCGAAGACATCTGCTGATGGTTTTGTGTGGAATTTTTACTTCCTTCTTGAAAAGCACTGTCACTCAGGATCACTGACTAATATTTACACAGAGCTGGATCCTAGTCATTCTCCTTTCTCCTATTAACAGCAGCGTAAAGTCTGACATTTACACCTCCATATACAAAAAAAATAACAATTCTAACATTTTTTTTTAAAAATGAAAAGGCAATGATTCTTAAAGAGTTACAAATAAAGAACCTACAGGAGCAAATCAAACAACTAGTCAAATACATGTTTATACCTAATGAAGTGTCGGTCTGTGCTATAGATGTACTCATGATATCTCATGATATATGAATCACTCCAGAATTATTGGCACCCTTGATACGGATGGGTAAAAATGTTTATGGGACAAATGTCTCTGATTAATCAGCTTCGTCTCACCCTTAATATATGAGGAAAAATCTAACCTTTAATTGATGTAATTTACTCTAGGAAATTTTTTTTTTTTAAAAACTTAATGTTTCTAGAATAAATTTAATTAAAGGTTACATTTCTCTGATAGATATATTTCATAACCTTTTTCCCCATATACTGTATTCTTATTTTTATTCTTATTATTATTCTTATTATTATTATTAAGGTCCACTGACAGAGGAAAGCTGTGCAAATTAATCTCACCGTTCTTGCAACAAAGACAATAATACAAAACTAAAATTAATAGCAGAGAATTATTCACAATGGCTACGTTCACAGTACAAGCTTCTTTGCATAATTCTGATTTTTGGCTCCGACTCATCTCTGTCTATCTTGATGGTTCATATTCGTAACTGCAAGTGACCCATATCTGTCTTTAACGTGACTGCAACCTGTCCCCTGAAACACCTCACAAGCACACATCGATTTCTAACACTACTCGACAGTGTTATGCGCAATGAACGCTGGTATAAAGCCACATCGATTTCGTTCTCATCTTGGACCGCATACAAAATCGACTCGGGTCTGACTTGAAAAGATCAGATTTTTGTGTCCACACAGGCCTGAAAAAAATCTGATCTGTGTCACCTATCCATGTGAGCATAGCCAGTGTTCCCAGCATGCATCATTCTTTTAACAAATGCATCTTGCATGGACTGACCAGATTGTGAATGACGTTGGTTAAGGTCCACACGATCGGCACGCTGAGGAACGGGATGCTCAGTAAGACGATGTGTAACACGACGGTCAGCAGCAGGTAGGTGAGCCAAATCCCTCTGCTGTTCATCACCCGCGTGTTGGGGTTCACCTCGCTGTGAGCGACGCCCACATTCATTCTGCAAGCGCTGCAAGAAAGGACAAGAAAGAGAAACGGTGGCTTTAGACATTTTTACACAGTGGTTCTGGTTTTCAGTTTTAGAGACCTGAAGGACTGCTTATTTTTATTTTTCCTGCTCTAACAGCCTTCGTTTAACCAATTATTAAAGAAAAACTCCACCCTGATGCACATATTTATATTGAAATATTTGTGATGTGTATAGTGATTTTTGTGCTACATTGTGATTGATGCTGTATTTTCGTTATTCCTATGAGAAGTTTGCCTGCCGAGCTGATGTCTCAGTGTCAGTGAAAGCAGTTTAAACTAAAAAGGCCAAAACAGAATTTCATTACAGAATAAATCTTTTTCCACACATATTTTCACATATTAAATATAAATATTCATACGCAAGTGTTTCAAGGTGGATTTTCTCCTTTAAGCCCTTCATGATGTTAGTAAGGTGTGTCAGATCAGGAAAAATACTACAGCATCTACCTTTTAGTTTGCAAAGAAATTAAATACCAACTTTAATTTAAAAGTAATATGGGATTCTCTCGGATAGATTGTAATACTGAGTACATTGGGAATATTGTGATTTTAATAAGTAAAGATTATATACATATGCAATATACAAGTTATTGTCCACAGTATATATATATATATGGACAGAAACTTTAATTAATTAATTAATTAAGCTAGTAGGCTAGTTAGCTAACAAGCCTTGCTAGCAAACTCGTAAAGCGACTCCCTGAATTTACACCCAACACTGGATTTCGTGTTTGACACCATATTCACGAGCCGTAAACATGCATTAAATCGATATAGAAAATTTACCTTTCAAACCAGACGATTAAATCAAGCAAATTACTTAATAAGAAATGTTATCATAAGACAGACACCCACCTTGACTGTAACCAGGAAATCACGAAATTCCCCGCTTAGCTCCGCCCTCTCCTGTTTCTGATTGGTCGCCGTTCCCTAACTGACGTTTCCCTTCTGCGTTTCTGATTGGTCCGCTATCTACCCTCATAACGCTATCGGCTGGAGATAAGGGCGTTCTTTTTTATTTTTTATTTTTTTATTATTATTATTTTATGTTGTATAAGATTTTAAGATTTATACGATTTGATGTCGTAAGACAGACACCTACCGTGACTGTAACCAGGAAATTATGAAATTCCCCGCTTGGTCCCGCCCTTTTCTATTTCTGATTGGTCGTTGTGTCCTGTCTTTTTTCCTTCCTGCTTTTTGATTGGTCCAGTCCCCAAGTTCGTAAGCCATCATCAGGAAACAAGATCTCACAAATATTTTTAAGAAGTTTTTTTTTTCTTGTCCTATTTGGTACAGTGTTTTGAGTTATAGATCTTTCTTTTTCATATGTCCATAGCCTATTTAGTTCTATTATATTTTTTAAATTTTATTTTTATTTTTGTTTATATTGTTGCTACCGTCGTTGCTAGGTCTGTTGATGGCGTTTCCACTTCCGCAGTGTGTAATAGGAGTAAGAGGAAAAAGGGATAACAAGCTCCATATCAACAATGGTGCTTTAGATCTTCTTTTGACTTTCTTCAAGCTCTTTTTTTTTTTATAAAAGCAATATTAAAGATTACCTTCTAGAATTGAGCCAAAACACCTTATGTGAAGTATTCAGAGTAATCTGTTTATTTAATAGTTTGTTTATAATGTATAAGGAAGCCATTTAGAGATGATGGGAATGTTTTTGGAAAGCACACCTTCCTCCTCTTCTTACAAACAGACTTTGACTGCAGATTGGGAAATTCAGTCAATATGACCATGTCATTTCCTTATTGGTGCACTGCCACACTGAGGGCTGAGTTCCTCTGTAGGTAATGATTTCATAGGAAATGCAGTTTAAAGAGGGGGAAAAATACACGGAAGTGAGTGCTTTGTACTGCTTGTATATAAGTTTATTAAATATTTTTAAACAAAAAAAACAAAACAAAACCAAAGTTACATTGTAACATACTGTAATGTACTCAGCACATAGCAAAATGATGACTTAATAAATAACAATAAATATTGTTAAAATAAATAAGTTAATAAATACACAATATATTATGCAAAACATGAAGATCCTTTTCAGGATTTGCTATCATGATAGTTCCAGAATGTAATTATTAATTAACTTATAACTCATGAGAACATTTCTTCAAAATGCAGCAGTTTTAACACATTTTGACCAACATGATCATGATAAAGAATCATTAACCACTCATCATTCTCATTTAAGCTGACTGTTGAAGTGAAGTCAAATGGCTAAAGACACGAGCCGTTATGATGGAGAAGGAGTAGAGACGCTCAACGCTGTCACGGCACAGGTAGCCCTCAGTCATCCAGTTATCCATCATCATAGGCGTCAGAGGATCCGATGGCTCCTGTGGTGACATTTTCAAAGTTAGAAGCAATAATGCACCAGTTACATTGTCAAAGAAACCAAATATGCAGACGCTTAAACTACATTAACCTGGAATTCTGAATATTTTGGAAATCAGGTTCAGAATCTTTATATTTACTGTTTGGAGGCATGAATTTAAAATCAGCGCAAGAACGTTTACCAAATGCAGCACCCATCCCATGCATATATATATATATAATTTATACAACAATCCAAACAAATCTAACGAATGCAAAGACTAAAACTAAAAGAAGTTGTTTTCTTGTATCATCAGATTCCTTGTATTATTATTATCAACTCCAAATCTAGATGCTTGTCTAAAGAAATGTTACCTTTAGTACTTCCAGGATTTGTTCCGTCACCTCAGCTACAGCTGTAGCGTTTGCTCTCCATTTGTCACAGTTGGTGTTTTGGCCCTGAAATATTCCACTCTCCCCAAAGATCCTGCTATAGTTCTTCAAAGCAAGAACAACCCTGGACAGGCAAGTCTGAAATCAACAAAACAAACGGAATGAATCAATGAAACAATATATTGATTGGATCAATATGGACTATGCAAGTTAGTCTATGCTCTGAGTGTATTATGCTTTAATATTCCATGCAATGCTGTGCCAGTACATTTCTGACAGATGTGTTAGTCCACATTTTAAACCTGATACAGCTCTAATGCAACTGAACCAGGTAATATATGATGAAGAATGCTATTTACTGGTAGTGGTGGCTCAGTGTTTAAGGCACTGGGCTACCGATCAGAAGGTTATTAGTTCACATCCCAGTAATGCTAAGCTCCCAACTGTTAACCCTCAAATGTTTAGTTGTGTCCTGTCTCAGCTGTATGTCATGAATAAGTGCAGCTATAAAATGAAAAGTTCTGCAGAAAGGGTTTACCTCTGGGTTTGTCTTAAGACTGTCAGGATCACACTTGTCCTCGGACCTGATCATCAGTGGAGGGTCACTGACTGCAGCCACCTCGTTCGGGGTCTCCACCTGAAGAAAGCAGAATAAATACCGGTTATGCAATTCTTAATTTTTTTTTAAGAATTATTATTTATGATGGTATTATTCTTAATAATAGACCTTATTTAATGTAATATTACAAAATCGTAATTTTTAGCTATTGTTAATAGTCTTACAATCTCAAAAAAAAGTACTAAACTGTACCATTCTTTGGCACTGATCTGGTACCCTTAAGCATACACCTTATGTACCTTTAGTCTGTATCATTTACCTAGAAAGGTGTATATAGTGATAGTGTACCTTTAAAGTGTTACACTAAAAGCTAATTATGTACTTAAGTACCTTAAATATCTGTTTTTTTAAAAAAGTATTCTATATGCATTGTTAAAGGTGAATTATAGATGTTAAAGGTGAATTATAGATATTAAAGGATGCAAAAGATAATGGAACAACACCAGTGATAAGAAAGGGATCAGTTTTGTATCTAAGTAGTATCTTGTATGTATCTTTCACCCACAATTTGAAAATAATTTAAGGTATAGAAATAACCAGTAAAGACCACTGATATTCATTTAAAGTTTTCCTCTGTCTGTTAAAGCTAATTAAAGTAACACATGCACCTTTCTAGGTAAAATACTAAATGGTACGATAGGAAAAAGTACAGTTTGGTATCTTTATTTCTGTGAGAGTGTAATCCTCATATCATATCATATCATATCATATCATATCATTTAAATCACCCAAATAAAACCAGAAAAAATGCAATTAGAAACTTCAGGTTAGTGAGGAATGTGTGTGAATTCATGTTGGCACTCACCTCTTCATATAAATGTCTGGCTTTTTCGTTGAGCTTCATTGCCAGTGTCTTGCCCTCCGTGTAGTTCATCTCGGGGACGCGCACTGGAGCGCCGAGCGCGCACACGAGCATCACCGCAACGAGCGCAAACTGCTGAAATGGGCCCATGGTCAGAAGGATTTTCTGTGACTTAGTACACGAAGGAGATCACGCCTCTTTATCTCTAAGCTGTCAAGCACCGAGATACCTCTGCATGTGTATCCCCATGTGCTCACCTTACTTATAAGGACGATGATGAGTCACGTGAGGAGTTTCCCGCCTCCGCAGCCACAGGTACAGTGTGGGTTTCCACCATTCAGTGCATCGCATTGCTGTAATCATGTCTGACTATAGCTGCGAAGAAGTCCAGCTGCCATATGATAATACCAGGATGCATGCTTATTATTATTATTATTATTATTATTAAGTTGTCCTGCTTGACTAATAAGGTGCTCATTATAGCTCACATTTCCAGAAAACAAGGATACTAAACTGTACCATTCGTCTGGTACCTGTATCTTCATTTGGACCTGTATCTTCTTACTTGGAAAAGAGTATATAGAGATAGTGTACCTTTAAAGCTTTACTCTAAAAGGTCCATTTATGTACCGTAATTTTTATTTTTTTTTTAAAATTTGATTATATTCACATTCCCAGGTGAAAGATAACACAGATAACATTACAAGCCCAGCGACCAGCTAACAATCCAGTTCAGTACTTTTTTTTAATCTGAGAGTGTAGATTAGTTCACTGGATTGAGATTGTGGTGTTTGGATGCTCATACAAACTCAAAAAGATTCAAAAAGAATTGAGCAAGTAAAGTTATGAATGTAAGAGCAAAGAGCAAAATAGGAGTTTTGGTTTTTGAAATGTTTTCTCTGGGCATCTATCTATCTATCTATCTGTCTATATATATATATATATATATATATATATATATATATATATATATTTAAGTCATATAGAGAGAGAGAGAGAGATGTATATAAATATAGATAGATAGATAGATAGATAGATAGCATTACACTATATATATATATATATATATATAATGTTTGGTTAAAATGTAGATTCAAAAACAATACACAAGTCTCTTTGCGATTGATGGATACAGTTGCTTTAAACAGAAAAGTGGTGGGTTTGGATTTGATTGATCATTTTCTTTTTAGACTTCAAGAATGGAATAAGCAGGGTAGTTACTTTTTTTCTTTTCCTGTATACCTAACACAGGTTAGCACAATTACTACAAATAAAAAACACTTTATTTTGACTCTTTCTGTGTGGCTATTTGTTTTACTATATTTATTTCACTGTGCTCTAACATCTAATATCTCAGCTGTGCTGTTGTGTCTTACTGTGTGTGTGTGTGTGTGTGTGTGTGTGTGTGTATGTATATGTTGAATCCCTGTCCTGTTTCATGGTTTTTGTCATATTCACAAACCACCATGGTGTCATGATTATACAATGTTATATTACAGAATATTATAGAATATTAAAGAAAATTATATGTATATATATATATACATACATATATATATATATATATATATGTATATATTTGTTAGTAGACATGGATTAATCATCAGTGTTTTTGACTAGGATTACCCATTAGTCATTACATTATCAAAAGGCAAATGATATTGATAATGACATAAAAGGATATTATAGGATGACTCAATCATGTGCACTTTATTTTATAGATAAAGCTATATATATATATAGGCTAATAGTTTAGTCTTAGCAGAAAAAAATTACCTAATTTCTCCAAACTATCAATGGTTTGAATGAAACATCCAAGACTTTTTTCCAGTATGTTCATGGATGAATGAATTTTAATGACTAATAGCTACTATACACCTGTGACCTGGACACAAACACACACACACACACACACTGTATGACAGGTTTGTTCTGGAAGTTCTGAAATGCGTCTATGAATGATCTTGTATACTGTAGCTTCCAAAAAATCCCTTTTCAATTAAAACGTAAACTCAGAGCTTCCTGTTCAAATTAAATTCTTGAAGCATTGTGGTTGCTATTTGGCACAGCTCCATTGTTGGATTTCGAAACAGGAAATGAGAAGTGAATGACTGTATATTTATGAATAGCTTTGTATGTTTTAAATATATATGATGTCATCCATCGTCCGGACTTTTGATAGGTCTCTACCATGACATTTTCAATGACAACATTATTTCCAGGGTTGTGACCAGAATCAATATTTTATTCCACATTGCAGAAATTTGTCTTAGTTAATATATATCACTATGATGCATGTATACTACACCAATTGCTCATTTTTAATCTCTGTTATTTTATCCTTCCATTCTTCCATATACTGCTCACTCCAGTGTAATTTTATAGATTTAAATATAATTTAGTTTACAAGATCTGTTCATTTCAGCATCCAAAAAAATAGAAAATTTCACAGTTTTTTAGAGCTTTTTCTGTAGTTTGTTTTAATATTGCTTTAAAATGATTCGGCAGTGTTTTGACTTCATGAGTGACTGCATTTCTTACAGAGAATTTTCTTCATTTTTCCTTGAAAATTTTTTTTTTTTTAATTGTCAAAGTGAACTGATTTCATATTAAAGAACAACAGAGTAGAGATCTTACAATTAATAAACTGTCTATTGTACCAAGGTATTGCAAATGATAGATCTGAGATGTTCATTATTTTGTATATTAGATGAAAATGAAATGTTTTCATTGACCAAACTTGCAAAACAAGCATTCTATTCAACGAAAAATACGTTATATACAGTCATTAATAAGAAAGTGTATATGTAAACTGTACAAAAGTTTACATGCACTGTTTTTACAAACTTCTTACAAACATCATAACTAAAACTTAACTTATTTAAAATAAAATCTTGTGCTGTCAGTGTGTTTTTCTTACTATATTACCTCCTAACCAGAATGTTTTAGACTGATAGTATTATCAGTCTAAAAAAATCCATGACCTAGTGAACCAGTATCAGGATGTATTTATTGGTAGAGACTTGAAAGCACTTCTTTAAGTCACTCTGGATAAGTTTACAGTTCACAGTATTGTTTTAGTTAAGATGTACAACAGCTCACCTGTGTGTGACAGATGATAACACTTTCACGTTACACTACTTCAAGAAAGCAATCATTTAGACAGCTGTCATTATATTCTACAATCTCAAGGTTCTTCATATTCTTTATTCACTGCCAGTTTTCACAAGTGTACTTATGTAAATCCTGATGTAAATCTGGTTAAATCTACATCTGTGTTCCATATCTGCACCACTACATTTAATTTAACTTATTATATTTTATATTTTATATTTTGTGTGTGTACGTGTTGTATCTTGCTACTGACCATGCTGCTGTAACACAAGAATTTCCCTCATGGGATCAATAAAGTCTATCTATCTATCTATCTATCTATCTATCTATCTATCTATCTATCTATCTATCTATCTATCTATCTAAACAGTTTGTAAAAACAGTGCATGTAAACCTTTGGACCGTTTATACACTTTCTTTTTATTTAATATATATAATATCTTTGTCATAGAATAGAATATTTGCAAGTCTGTTCAATGAAATTAATTCAATTTCAAATTAATTAAATTTTCAATTTAATTAACAATTTTTTTTTTTGAGTGGCAGCTTTTTCCACCCCAAGTACCTGGTGCTTACCATAAAAACTCCCATATATACACAAGAAAAAGCCTTCCTGAACTACTGAGCCTCGGACTTCTGTGTCTTTATAGCTAATTATGACCATGATCTTTTTTAATATCTAATATGAATATAACAAAACTAATAGAAAACCATTTTGAATTAACATTTTTAGGTAATTATGTATTTTTTTTTAAAGTAAAATTAGTAGGATAGGCTATACAGGATACTTTTCAGATTTAAAAAAAAAAAACATAAACAGATCTATCTGAGTTGAAGGGAATTATTTGTCATGTGTTGGTAATTCATACACAGATGATCAATCTTTGATGTTTGAACCTAATTTAATTTATTTTTTTAACGAAAGCCCCATCATTTTTTCACAAATGTGTCAAGTAATTATATTTGACTGATGCGCAGTCTTTATTCTGAATTACTCATCAAAATGAAAATTTCCATTGTTTTGTGTTGAGTCGTTGCTATTCCTACAAAACATAATACTTTGATTTCCTCATCTGAAAGTTGCTCAAATATTGTGCTCTTTAATTGTGGTTTTGTATGCAGTGTTCTGAACTTTGTGTACGGAGGAAGTGAGACTACACCATGTAGACAATGTGTGTAAGTAATATACAAGAAGATATCGGCCCCATTTCAGTACTGTTTCATCACTCAGCATGTCCTTGAACACTTCCCGTAATGACTAAAGTGCAGAGCTCGTGCCTTTCCAGTGAATGGGGAAAAGTACTGAAATTATACAGCCAGTCCTTATATGGTAACATGGTTAGAATTGTGTATTTATATATATATATATATATATATATATTTTTTTTTTACGCAAAAGAAATATTAAAGTATTGTTTCATTTTTATGCATTAAAAAAAACATTTTTTTTTTGCTGTTTTGAAAAGAAAAACCATCCCATCATAATGCTTTCTGCATAAATTGGGGTCCTGAAGTATATATTCTATACTGTTTATTAGAAACAACTTGTTCACAGTGACATCTATGCCTAATAATTAATGGGTTGTTATTTAGCATTTAAGGAAGGAGTCTCCAGTGTCAGCATTTTGTAACATTCAGTAAGTTTACTGCCATGGGAAAGTCTTCAGGACAGAGAACTTTGGACTTTTCCAGTTTCTCTGTAATATGAGCTACTTTTTTAACTACTTTTTATTAAAGAGAGACTGCAAGAGAAAAAAGAGATGCTGGTGAGGGAACGACTGTTTATAGCTGCTATAAAGTGATAACAGGAACTAACTTTCACATCGACTGTAACTATAATTGATTAAAACGCACAACACTTAATTGTTGGCAAATTGCTGTGGTATAAGAGTAATAAAATATTTGAGGACATGCTGTTATTGGAAAATAATCAACTCCAAGGTGGTAAAGCCGACCTTTTGTCCTTATTACGGCTCGTTTAACAATCTTCCCATACTTAAGATGCCACCGGATTTCCCCTGACAAAGAATGCTTAAGACAATAATAATACAGGGCTTTTTTTCAGTGTGTGCTTCTTGCATCACTACGTGAATGCCCTTTGATGTGACTCTTTGATTTGAGCTTTCAACTAAATTCCCTTTAGAGAGAGATAACGGTAAGATCGACTATCAAAAAGTACAGTGACAAAAATACCCTGATTCTCACATGCCACTGCCACTATAAGCATACCCCTTTTGTTATCTAAAAGATGAATTTTCCGTGGAGGTGTGGGAAATAACAAAGCAAAATAAATAACAAAGCAACAACAATGACTGTTGCAGAAAGTTGATTATAGATCAGGCTATTTAATTAATTACACAATATTAAGGTTGGCTATAATACACTATAACAGCATATTACTATGTATGATTGATGTATCATTAAATATGATTCACTTTTAATGAATGAGAATAAAATCAGGTTAAAATTAGAAAAAAAAAAAAGGAAGCTATTAATGATTACGATACATGCTTGAGTTGTTTAGGGGAGGTGTACATATACGAAAACTCAAAATGGAAAGAACATAGAAATAAAATATGTTTAAAACTAGGTTCTAAAAAAAAGAGAGGGTGTGGAATAGCTATAAACAAATTTGATACATGCTGTACATTAATAAATAAAATATAGGATTAATTTTCTATAAAAGCATCTCTGACAGTTGCCCTGGCTGTAATTCAAATCACAGGTTTATATTAAAGCGCTCATTCTAGTACCTTATGCTCTTTATAGTAACATCACACGGACCTGTGTGTAAGTGTTGATATGGTGAAGTTTTCTCTAAGAAGACATATTCAGCATTTATGGAAGGAGTCTTCAGTGTCAGCACTGCAGTAACAGTCAGAGGTAAAGCTGTAACTTTCAGAGGGAGTTGCACTGTGTGTTTGGAGACTTGGAGAAAGCGTATGACAGGGTGCCAAGAGAAGAGCTGTGGTACTGTATGAGGAAGTCAGGAGTAGCGGAGA
>CM075018.1:4483345-4495335 GCA_037576675.1 Pangasius sanitwongsei | reverse complement strand
GCATACCGGGAACACCCCACAAGACCTGCCGTTTTAAAGATGCTCTGACCCAGTCGTCTAGCCATCACAATTTGGCCGTTGTCAAAGTCTTTCTAATCCTTACGCTTGCCCATTTTTCCTGTTTCCAACACATCAACTTCAAGAACCAACTGGTCACTTGCTACCTAATATATCTCAACCCTTGGCGGGTGCTACTGTAACGAGATAATCAATATTATTCACTTCACCTGTCAGTGGTCATAATGATCGGTGTATGTCAGGGTATACATGTGTTTGGAAATGTGATCTACATCTATGACCTTCAACCATCACACCCAAACTTTCTGCACCTGTGCATGTTCATGGCATGTTCACTGAGGAATCTTTGCGTTTGTGGTTGAACAGGAAGAGGCGGAGCTACGAAGCGATGGCACCAAGTCCACGATAAAGCCGAGCCAGATGTCTGTGGCTCGTATTACTTGTGTGAGGGGACAGGGGCCCAATGAGGGGGTTCCCTTTATTGACGATTACATTTCAACACAGGAGCAGGTGAGGAGTCTAGTAAATTTGAGCTGACAGTGATGAAGCTTGATTATTTAAGCTGATTCCCAAAGTTATATTTCAATATATACAATTTAAATTGTATAGTAAAATATATTGGGAAGTAAAATTTGAGATAACGAAAAAGAATTTGCCAAAGTTATATGACAGTATATGGTCAATTTCTTTCTTCTTTTTTTTTTTTTTTTAATTTAGTTTTTGCTGTAGTACAGTAAATGTTCAGTAAACTTATTAGTATTTTAGTAATAGTTTCTTTTGTAAAGCCAGACAAACTTAATTTATTTACAAGTTCAGTGATAAATAGCTTCTTCACAATGTGTAGGTGCATTATAGCAAAAAGTGAACGTAAATTACATGATTTTTTTTTTTTTTTTTTTTTTTCCCCCATTGCAGGCCTGTATAATTCAGGAATATGTATTATGAATACAAATGTATTATGAATACTATTTTCACAAAATGCAAATGGAAGCCTTTATTTTGCATTTTGTTTAAATATATTCTGCACATACATAATTATTTTTTCTCTGTTATTTTCCCATTTCCATAAATACACTTTAGGACACTTTCATTAAAATTTTTTTTTTCCCTAACTTTTGCTGTAGGTGGTTGATTACTTGACTCAGTACTCGGGAATCAAACCTGGCGACCTGGATGCCAAGATTTCTTCTAAGCACTTAACCACTCTTAAGTCCACTTACCTCAAACTCCGCTTCCTTATCGACACTGGAGTTCGTTTTGTTGGCCACGGTTTACAGAAAGACTTCCGAGTCATAAACCTCTTGGTGAGTCTGATGCATATCCTCTTGCTGTGTGTGCTCTGTAAGCTGACATCAAGTGTCATCAAGTGTAAAATATGTCAGTAAATTGACCAGCCTGTTTTTAGTGCTACTTTCTCAGCGAGTTATTACATATCAACATGCTTACTGTGCTTAGGTCCTGAAAGACCAGGTGATAGACACAGTCTACCTCTTCCACATGCCCAGGAAAAGAATGATCTCCCTGCGTTTCCTTGCCTGGTATTTCCTGGGTAGGTGATTTCCAGTGTCCTGAAGCTTCTGTTACAAAATACTGAAACACAGCATTTTGTATTGTACTGTATTTTATGACAGAACCTTTGCTTTTGCTACAGACACATATCATGTCCTCAGTCCAGTTCTTTATATTTATATATCTGATTTAGACTTAAACATTCAGAGTGAGACCCATGACAGTATAGAGGACGCACGCACCGCTCTGCAGCTGTACAGGAAGTACTTAGAGCTGAGCCGTGGGGGGCAGGAGGAGTTCCGGAAAGTACTGAAGGGCCTTTATGAAAAAGGACGAAAGCTAGACTGGAAAGTGCCAGAGTCAGACTCGGCAGACAGCCAAGGAAGCCCCAAAGGTATGTACCTTGAACAGAATGTGACTATCAGTCAGTACATGTAGATATTTGGAATCTTATAAGCAGTTTCACAGAACAAAACCAGTCCTGCATTCAGAATTGCACCCTACTCACTGTTCCCTACAGAGGAAGATCAGGAGCACCACACAGAGCACTATTATAGGGAACAGAATTTTGTAATTGATTTTGTACACTACATAACACAGGCCTGCTCACTCTGAAATAGTAATCAGTTAATTAAATTAACTTACTGTTCATACACTCAGCTTATATCTAACTTAAGGACAACAGAGTAATTGAACCAGCTATAAACTGGACATGTATGACTAGAAAAAAATTCACGAAATATTTCTGTATGCTTGAGAATTCAACAGTGCTGTGGTATAATTTTTTATTTTTTTTTACCTTCTCTTTGTTCAGAAGGTGTTGATGGATTTTCTAAATTAATCGTCATACTTTACAGTTTCTTTGTAGCCTGACAAACTGTTTGAAAGAAAGGCTGGTGAGGGACAAAGTGATAACAGGAACTACAATAATGTAATTATAAACTGATAAAAGTATGATGTGTCATCCTTTAATAAATAAAAAAAACTTGGGATTGCTGTGGTATAAGAGGAGTAAAGTATTTTATGATGTGTTCTTATAGGAAGATAATTTGCTTTACTTGCCTTTTATTGGCTTTTGCTTAATTTTGTTTGAGCAAGATTCTGCCTCAGTGTTAATTTGTTTCGTTTTATGCCTCTGTCAGGTACTGCTGTGTTCCCCTCAGTGCTTGGGTTATGATCAGAGTGAAATTCCTTTGGCAGATGTGACATTCCAGCCAAATGGACTTCTCCCTGTTCTTCACTCATCCATCCAGGAGTCCTCAATATCGCTGACAAAGCCAGCCGGTTTATCGCTATGCTCATTGTCTTGCTGTTACAAACACTGGAAAAGCAAACACTGATTTATACCAGTTATTTAAGGAAAAGTGAACATGCAGTTGGAAAAAAATAATTTGGATTGATGCGTTTGGCATCTGTTCCCTTGGTTGGTTCCTTGATTGGTTTAAAGAAATAGTTAAACCCTAAAAAAAAAAAGTACACAATTTTCACTTTACAAAACATGTTTGGTCAGACGTTTGCACCGGAATTACAAAGCTAATGTACAATGAATATAAAAAGTCTACACACCCCGTTACAACTGCAGGTTTTTATGATGTAACAAATGAAACCATGATCAATTCTGTCTGATCTTTTTCCACCTCTAATGTGAGATAGCAACCAAAAAAATTAAAGTGAAGAACAAATAGAAATGTTTTAGGGAAGAAAAAGAAAAACTTGAAATAATCGGGTTGCATAAGTGTGCACACCCCTTAACTAATACTTTGTTAAAGCACCTTTTGCTTGTAATACAGCACTCAGCCTTTTTGGCTAAGTGTCTACCAACTTAGTACATCTTGATTTGACAATTTTATTCCACTCTTCCTTGTAAAAATGCTCCACATCTGTCAAACTGCAAGAGAATCTCCTGTGCACTGTGCACTGTCCTGAGCCCTCTTCAAGTCCAAGTCCAGTCAGTTTAGATCTGGGCTCTGACTGGACCGTTCCAAAAACGCTGATCATCTTCTGGAGCCATTCCTTTGTTGACTTGGTTTAGTTCTTTGGGTCGTTATCGTTCTGAAAGGTGAAATTTTTCTTCAGCTGTCTAACAGAGGTCTGCAGGTTTTGTGCCAAAATAGATTAGTATTTAGAGCTATCCCTGATTCCCACCCAGTCCCAGGTGAAGAGAAGCAGCACCATAACATGATGCTGCCACAACCATGCTTCACCATGGGCATGGTGTTCTTTGTCTTGTTTTTGTGCCAAACATATCTTTTAGAATTACACACAATAAGTTCTACCTTGTTCTCATCAGACCATAATACATTTTGCCACATGGTTTTAGGTGATTTAAGCAGATAAAATTCTTTTGTACTCCTCTTCTGATCGATACCTTTTGACAGTGAGATCCTGTACAAGCTTTGTAAGGTCTTTGTAGACCATGGCTTCCATCAGGTTGAAGATGATGTCAAGAAAATCCTACAGGAAGCAGCTGATCTTTATTTGGGTTTAATCACTTCGTTGATGACAGGTGTATGATTACATTTAAGCTTTTGTGTTTTGTGTTTTCCTTAACTTTTGTTGGGTGCTGTATCACATTAAAGGTGGGAAAAGATCTGAAATGATTTATCTTGATTGCAGATTTTTGTGATGAATGCAGTTTTAACAGGGGCGTGTAGACTTTTTATATCCAGGGTGGCATATAGCCGCCAGTTTAGCATCATGCAAACCTCACGACAAAATCTTCACACACTCACCTCAGTTTGTTGTCAAGAAGTTCAATATCTGACTTCATGTTTGACACTTAAAATACAATGTATAATAAATGAAAAAGTTTAATTTATATAGCAACATCCTGAAACTCTGAGAATATTTCATTTCACTTTATTAATTTGATTTTGATAGATTTATTATAGACTCATGGGTGAGTGTGTGAAACGTCTTGGCTAATAGACTACGTCTGTGGTAAGGGGGAAATTGTGGAAATTTGCTCAGATTATCCCTTTTAGATGTTACGTGGAGTCTGAGTGGTTAAGACTCTGTGCTAATGATCTGGGCTGAGTTAAGATTATTTTAACTGGGAGAGAGAGCGTTCAATGTGATGCTCGCTTTAAATGAGTAAAAATGTAAATGTAAGTGAAGGATTGGAATTATACCCAGGGCCGATACAATTACCACTCCAGTGGGCCAAAACTGCATATATTTGCATCTGCCTTCATTAACTCCACAATTTACTGGTGTTGTTGGAGTCACTTTTTATAAGTGATAAAGCATCTCAAAATAAGCATTTAAAGAAATGTTCAAATTGTGTCGTTCTTAAACAATACCAGCATTTTGGAATTGGGCGAGCTATCCACATCCAGTCTAGTTTGAAGATAATGGCTATTAGTGACACCTTTGAATTTGCATTACATGCAAAGATTTTGAGATTTCACTTTTTATATATATATATATATATATATATATATATATATATATATATATATATATATATATATATGTATAAGTAAAACGATTTTTCTATCGGTGCAGGATCACAAATCCATCATTTGATGTATGTTTCAATCCTGGCTGTACGCTGTCTACACAAATTTGCCTCAGCTTTTCCTGCTTTGACCTTGCTGTAAAGTCAGACATTGCACTTATTGAATTTTGGTGTTAGTACAGGAAGCCACAAACTGTTGTGTTTTTGTATTTTGTAACTATGATGTATACTTTGATAATGAGGCAGCTGAATAAACATTTTTGACACTTTGGGTGATTTGGTATCATTAATACTGGGATACAAAGAGAAAAGTAGTAAGAAATAAGTATACTTCACGATGGACAGCTGATGTTTGTAGACAAATTGCAAAAATCAAAAAAATTATTTTGCTGCTGTCCAAGTCTTGCCAAGATCGACAGGACATAATAGTAGATCTAAAAGGCTTGAAATCTGCCTTCCTTTCTCTTTCTGCATGTTTGATTATCCAGTCTGCATTTGAAAAGTGCACAATTTGTGCACGATTTGACCATCATTACACATGAATTGGTTGAAATTATTCTACTAGATTAAAATGTTTAAATTCTTTTAAACATTAAGCACTAAACAATTTTCTGTTCTTTGTCAAGAATTGGTTAATGATCAATGGTCAAAATTTATTTATGATTAATTGTCTATAACAGCAGCTCTGACTTTATTGCCAGCAGTAGTATAATTCAAATCACATTTTTATATTAATGTGCTTGTTGTAATACTTTATTGTTTCTATAGTAACAACTTGCACAATGCTTGTATGGTTTGTTGCTCCACATAATCTAGGCTAATAATAAAGGAATTAAAAAGTGTATTGTTGCTTGAAAAAAAAATATATTAATATGGTGAAAGTTTGTGTAAGGAAACATTTGTGGAAGGAGTCTCCAGTGTCAGCACTTTGTAACAGTAAGTTTTCCACTACAGGAAAGTCTTGAGGATAGAGGACTTTGTGCTTTCTGGTTTCTCAGTAACATAAGCTGTGTTTGTTTTTTCTTTTCTATTTCTGACTAAGAAAGGTAGAAAAAGAAGAAAAAGAGAGGCTGCTAAGGAAGAAACTGTTTATAGCTTCTATAATGTAAGTGATAACAGGAACTTAGAATAAATGTAAAAGGTTGAAACCACAATGTTTTTTTTTTTATTAGAAATTATAATCATTGGTAATTTGTGGTATAAGAGGAATAAAACACTTCTGGATTCGCAATTATTGGAACATAATCAACTTCAGTGTGTCAACAATAACTCTTTCACATTGAGCCACATTACACCACCCCTGTTGATTATTTGCCTATAAAGGCAAGTTCCATCAGATTTCTTTTCCTTACATACAGTATATTACTTACTATTACTTACCATCTTGTTATACATCACTATCTGATTACTTACCCTTTAGCATCAATTAAAAAAAAAACCTTGATATGATATTAACTGTTAAGTCCTGAATGATTTCCAGATTCTCCTGAAGTTCCTTTAACCTTTCTGATAATGCATTATGGACATGATGTGTATGAAGCAGGTCATTCTGAAACAATTTTACTTAACATTATCTTCAGCCATGGAGATGAGCTGGAACGGCTGAACTGCTAGTAGTGCTGATCTGGCTGGTGCAGGATCATTTCAAGGGGAAGAGGTAGTCAATCTGAATTTAGATTTTTAGTTTAGTTTTAGGTTTGGAAGAACTACTAGGCACATCTTTGCACTTAGTGACCAGTGTTTAATGTCGTGAGTGAGATGGCATGGTGAGTTTTAACACTTGCTTGTAAGACAGGAAACAAGGAGCTAATCAGATTAGTTTCTATGCATGGAATGGGAACTTCCTCTCTTGCTCCTCTTTTTTGCTTGTCGTTAAGTGGAGTTTAGTTGCTGCAGATTTGCTCTTATTGATGTGACATTGTTTATAACAATCTCAGTGGCCTGTTGTACTTATTATTTTTCATTTCAAGGGTCTTCACTGGTGACACTTGTGGCTCCAGCTGTCTTGATATACCGTTACTACATGATCATTCATTCTTCATGTTCATTTATTCGTTCATTCGTTCATTCCTCAGTAATCACTTAATCCAAGTCAGAGATGCAGTGGATCCGGAGCCTATGCTGGGAACACTCAGCATGAAGTGGGAATACACCCAGGATGGTATGCCAGTCCATCGCAGAGCACCATCACACACACATTCACATACTCATTAACATCTAGGGGCAATTTAGCACAGCCAGTCTGCATACAGACATGTTTTTGGACGGTGGGATGAAACCGGAAAAACCAGAGGAAACTCACAAGGACACAGGGAGAACATGTAAAATTCTACACAGACAGTGACTTGAGCTCAGGATCGAGCCAGGCAGCCTGGAGCTACCAGCAACATCAAACATATCCCTTACTGAAACACACTCTACCTTACTTTGTCTGTAATGTATGGCGATTGCTCTTTATTTGTTGTTTAATATAAGATTTTCCTATCCAAAATGAAGGATTGAACTTATTAACTGGATTCCCTGGAATCTATTTATTTATTTATTTGAAAAGGCTGGAACTAATTTTAATCTGTTCATCAGAAAACCATTTTGCATTGTTTTATTCTTATTATTGTAAGTTACTTTTGAAGGCTCCTTTATGACTTGAAACACTTTAGACTGTTATTACATTGTACTGTAATACATTGTAGCAAAGCCTAATTAATACAAATTCATTAGGTTTTTTGATTAAATGTATAATTGGAAATTATGAAATATAGACTTGCTGTATCATTTGAAATTGTCTTTTTTTTTAATGAAAACTCTGGAGATGCAGAAAATTCTTTGTGTATGTTTACTGTACTCTTATTGAACAGATAACCTTCATCATACTCTCATTATAACTAGCTTTAATGAATGAATCATTACGTGAAACTGTGAAGTACTCTGGAAAGTTTTAAAAGATGCTTTTAGAGAAGCTTTAAGTCGATTATTAGAAAATGGTTAGGGCCAGGAAAGAAAAGCAATACAGCAGAAGAAATTAAAACTGGAATGCAGGATATAAAATATAAAAACCAACCACATTTTTTAAAATGGTAAGGGTTAGAAATTTAAAATGAAAAATTAAATGTGGCATATATTATATATATATATATATATATATATATATATATATATATATATATATATATATATATATTTCACAGTACCTGACAGACCTAATGAACACCCTATGTATTACAAATATTTTATTTGTGACTAAATTACTAAATTGTCAGCCTAAATACTACATGTTCCCTGAAAAGAGTGGAAGTTTGTAAGCATGGTCACACATGATGTCCATAATGAATTGTTAAAATAATGGTTAAAGGAACTTTTGGAGAATTTGGAAATTGTTCAGGACTTAGATAGTTAGACAGATAGTCTTTTTAAAACTTAAATATTATATCCAGCAGTTTTCTGCACTTCAGGTGATGGATAGTTAGGTTGTATGTGATAGTGAGTGAGTATATGTGTAAGTGTATATGTACAGTGTACAGTATAACATGCTGTTATGGGAAAATAATCAGTGATGGGTGTAATGCGGCTCGATGCAAAGCAGAGTTACTGTTATCACCCTGAGGTTGATTATTTTCCAATATCAGCATACCCCATAGTGTTTTATTACTCTGACACCACAGCATTAGCCATAGTGTAATTAGCTACATGTAGCATAGACGGATGATGAAAACAGCCACATTTTAAATTAAATTTTAAACATTTAAAATGTGGCATATGAGTGAAAAAAATTATATTCCATCCTATGTGACAGACTTAATGAAGACTCTATACATTGCATTTTTTGCCTCAAATGTTAGCTTAAATGCTAAATGTCCCCTGGCAACAGCGGCAGGTTGTTATTCTCCTGCTCATTATAACTACCTGAAGGAATTTTTTTAAATATATAATTTATCATTCAATATTTTGTTGTAGTTACAGTATATAAGTTTGTCTGACAGTTTTTTAAAAAAAATTTTTTTTAGAAAATTAGGCTAGTTTTAATTTCCAGAAAAACCGTTAATCGACGCTGTGCTAGTTAACCGTTTCATACGACTACTCATACGACGAGTACTGTGCTTATTGCCATGGAAACGGAACAAAGATTTGCGGTTAAAACAAAATTTAGACATAAAATGGAAGCAAAAGTGATTAAAAACAATCCCAAAAACTTTTAATTTATCTGCTGAGCACCCAAAATTGTTCAAGTGATGATTTATTGAAGTAAAAGAGCACTGAGAACTGCAAAGCTATGGACGAACGTATTAAAAAAAAAAAAAAAACTGCCGTGACGTCACGTTCCCACAATGCACGCGCTCTTCAGCAGCTCGAGCGCCGCTGTGTTTAGAGGGAAAACACCGCAGGCCTGGACAAACTCCAGAAATTAAAGAAAAGGGAAGAAAAAAAAAGAGAGAAAATCAGAAATTGATTGCAGTTGCTGTTTGGGTGCTGATGGAAGCAGGGATGGCAGAGAGAGCGTGTTTTTGGCGCCTGGTTAGTGATATGATCCGACACACAAAGTGGACTTGTGCGGGGCTTTAAAGTTTTGTGGTAAGAGCTGCACTGCTGCTTTTAATGCACTTTTTTATCAAATCAATCCCAATCAGATCAGCTCACGTGCAGGAATATTTACCGTTGTTTTTTTTTTTTTTTAAATGCACAATTGAATTTTTCGATTTAAGAGTGAGGAAAAAGTTGCCCGGTAAAACCATTTCGAGGTGTAATGTTGGCTGAACAAACATGTTAACTAAGCATATCTCAGTTACATGCATTTATATTTCTAACACTTATAAGTGGGTTTTGTGCTTTTTTCTCAGATTTTCCGATTGAGAAAACTTGTTTTTCGATTGATGCCGAAATCTGCATGTCTAATATAGATGTTTTGTCGTAATTGTGTGGTTTGAATATGTGTGTGTGTGTTAGCTGTAGCTGCATGGTGGTGGGATGATGATGGGGTCTAATGCATGCAGCATTACACACTTCTGCTGACTAAGAGCAAAGTTGTTTTACTGAATAAAAAGTGTATACTGAATGTGTGTGTGTGTGTGTGTGTGTGTGTATATATATATATATATATATATATATATATATATGTATGTATGTATGTATGTGTATATATATATAGGTATATATTAGTTTCATTTACATACAATTATTTCTATTATATTTGACTTTTTATACATGAAAAACATCATACTATACCATATTTTAATAGTTAAAAAAATTTATATATGCATAACAGACCTTTTTAAAAAAAAAAAAAAAAGGTTATTTTTGGTTCCATTTGAATTCATGTTTTTTTTTTAATGCAAATTTATATTACAATCATAGTTTATTTTTCATTGCAGATTTTTTTTCCAAGTTTTTTCCCCCTTTTTTCTGTAGTTGGTTAATTTTTCAGTTTTTTTCATATTTTTGAGATATTTGAGTTACATTTTGTAAGATATTAAACATGCACAAAATAATCTGTAATTATTACTTCTGGGTTTTTTAATTAAAATTAAATTATAGTCTAATTTTCACTCAGAATTTAGAAAAAAAAAAAAAAACACAGCTCTTCCAGAATTGAGTGCCCTTTTGTAAGTCATCAAACATGCATAAAATAATCTGTAATTATTTTTATTTATTTATATAATATATATATATTTTGAGAATAAAGTTTTAATTGATTCTTGAGTTATATTCTATTAGTAATATAGGAATAATTATAGTAACAGGCTCCTTTCAATCACCTCTACATAAGATCATTGTATCTACCCTTTACAAGTGGGTGCAATCCTTTCTGCTCTCTACAGCGTATGTTTCTGATCTAAGTAAGTACAGGAATTTCAAGTTTATGTTTGATAGTAGCTGAACACTGGATTGAATGAGTAAAAGGGAAAAAAAGTGCAAAAAAAAAAAAAACCCAAGCAGAGCAAGCACAAACGGAAAACAAAGAATTTTATAGACAGCCTGTTGTAAGTGTACGGTTTGTACCTGTGCGTCTGTTCCATTTCCTGGCCTTTGATTCATTTCCATATCTTGATTCTGAAGACTAAAATGAAACGGATCAGAGTGCATCTTGAGCAGTTTGAAGGGAATGAATATAACAGCTATCAGTGTAAGAAGAGTTTTGTAGCAGAATAGTTTAATATAATAATGGGATTATTACACTGTCAGACATAAAGTTAGTACAGTACAATGCAGTTTTGTAGTAACTGGGTGGTTCCTATACACTCACTAGTCACTTTAATAGGAACACCTGTACACATGCTCATTTATGCAGTTATCTAATCAGTCAATCATGTGGCAGTAGCAGCACAATGCATACAATCATGCAGATACAGATCAAGAGCTTCAGGTAATGTTTGAATCAAACATCAGAATGGGGGAAAAGTGAGATCTCTGTGACTTTATCCATGACATAGTTGTTGGTGCCAGGTTGGTTTCAGTATTTCAGCCAAGAACAAGAATCTGCCGCTATCATGGACACAGACTCACCAAAACTGGACAACTGAAGATTGGAAAAAGACCAGGTGATTTGTTTCCACTTCCAGATTGCTTGATAGCCTCAGATTGCTTGATAGCCTCAGATTCTTGTTCTTGGCTGACAGGAGTGGAACCTGCTGTGGTCTTCTGCTGTTGTAGCCCATCCACTGCAAGGCTCAGTGTTTTATGCATTATGAGATGCTTTTCTGCTCACCACAGCTGTAAAGAGTGATTATATGAGTTACTACATCCTTCCTGGCAGCTTGTACCAATCTGGCCATTTTCCTCTGATCTGTTACACAGTGTTTTCTGTTTTTCGCACCATTCTGTGTAAACTCTAGAGACTGTTGTGTGTGAAAATCCCAGGAGATCAGCAGTTTTTGAAATACTCAAACCAGCCCTTCTGGTACCAACATCCATGCCACAATCAGAGGCAGAGGGACCACACTTTTTCTTCATTCTGATGTTTGATGTGAACATTAACTGAAGCTCTTGACCTGTATCTGCATGATTCTTTGCA
>CM075018.1:4438437-4477182 GCA_037576675.1 Pangasius sanitwongsei | reverse complement strand
ACAGAGACATTCTATGTAATTGTGTGCTTCCAACTTTGTGGCAACAGTTTGGAGAAGACCCAGATATGGGAGTGATGCTCAAGTGTCCACAAACGTTTGGCCATATAGTTAAACACACTAAAAGGGTTCCTGAAGGATTTAATTATATTTAAGCACATAGATGTGTGGGGATTTAAGCACTTTGACTCAAGTAGATTTTTGGCTATTGTATTTTTGATGTAATATAAAAAGCTATTTCTCTGAAGTGAAGCTGTAAGAACATCTTTCATCTCTGATAAACAGCTACAAACATTAACTTGCAAACGTGAGCAGCAACAGTGAGCTGTTTGCTTCAGTTCATTTTAAACGTATTCAAACGTTTTTGGTAACACTTTTTTATTTTAAATATTTCTAACACAGCCCGTTTTATTGTGAATTTAATAAATTGTTAATTTTGTTCTATTTCTATGTACCAAACAGGCAAATGCACGGACAGCTAAAGCGACCAGGAAGCCTTCGGATGGAAGGACCCTTGGTTGACTCTCAAATGACCCCTACGTCAAAATATAGTGCACTACATAGGGAGTAGAAGCTAATAATTCACAACCTATGTAGTGCGCTTCTGTAGGAAGTTACGAGCCATTTGGGTTTCAGCCATTGTTTTGCCGGAGAGGGGCGCTACTGTGTATTTTATGGCTTTTATACAGATTTGGGAAGCAAAAATAGATGTAACAGAGTAAACATTTTATTTTATATATAGGTCGGTGTTGTTTGTGCTTAAAAGCTACAGATGATATTTATGTACTAGCTGGTTAATTGGCTGGATGAGTGTTTTTTCCAGTAGAAATGGCAGACGAGGCTCTTTTTCAGTTCCTCCATAATGAACTTATACAATATGTCAACAATGCAGAAAGCGGAGAAAATGTAAGATATAATATTATAAACTGACAGAATAAAATTATTTTATAATGAGTTAAGTTATAAAAGTGTTGTTTTAGGTTATATGTAAGTGTTGAATGCTTTAAACTAACTGGTTGGTGATATTGCTGGTGTAATGAAATGAATTTTCTCTCTATGAAAATTGCGTTTTCCTCTAAATTTCTTATCAAATATATAGAATAATATTTTTTGTGTCTAGGAAAATGGACGGTGTGTTTCTAAGCTTGAGAACATGGGGTTTCGTGTGGGACAAGGTCTCATTGAGAGGCAAGTAAATATTGTAGGGTGTACATTTTTATCTGGCTGTCAATAAATATTTAGTTATTTTTCATTTTATTATATCTTCTGTATTGATTAATGAAGTGACCACCAATTATTTTTTATATGTTTTAATTCGATTTATTGTTTTAATATGTTTTAATGTATTTTTTATATGTTTTAATTCGATTTATTTTTATTTTATTGGTGCTGTATTTTTGTTATTCCTGTGAAAAGGTAGCGGTTGTCTCCCGCTCTGATGTCACAGGGGGAACATTTTTATTGCTAGCACAGTTACAGTGTTGATTTTTTTCCCCCACTATTAAACACCAGTCTCATACATGTAGGATAACAGACAGATTTTGCTGTCAGATCCTAAAATCAAAAGAGCAAGAGCATCTCATGCAGTGGTGGCTGAACGGTTAAGGCTCTGGGTTACTGATCGGAAGGTCAGGGGTTCAAGCCCCTGCACTGTCAAGCTGCTGCTGTTGGGCCCTTGACCACATCTGCTCCAGGGGTGCTGTATCATGGCTGACCCTGTGCTCTGACCCCAGCTTGCTAGCAAGGATATGTGGGGAAAAACTATATTTCACTGGCTCTGTACTTGTACTCTGCACAGTGACAATAATGTTGAATCTTAAATCATAAGTAGTGGAGATGTTGGTGAAAACATTTAACGCAAAGATCCAGAATGCAATGCAGCTACACGTTGCCGTTGCTCTGTGTTACAGCAGAGGCTAGTTAGCCATGAGATGACGAGCATGATGGCGTTGACTTTGGCTTTGGAAGCTGATCTGTTTGAGCAGAGTGTACAGATGAGGAGGTGAAAGAGCTGGACAGACTAAAGTACTAAAGTGCTGCTGCATCGCTTTCTTTAGGTAGAGATGAAGCATGGCTAAATCCCACTGGCACCAACAGTTAGCAGGAAACTGTTATTCAGTGTGAAAATAGATCAACATGTTTATAAAAGAAGTTTAAGCTAAAAGTTTAAGCTAAAAAAAAAAAAAAGAAGAAGAATTCCATTTTAAAATAAATCACCATTGAAAAGCATATGTTAATTATAGAGATTACTATGCAAGTCATTCAGGGTCTTATATTTAGCTTTCTTATGCAAATATATAGAGTTTTGTGCAAATGTTTGTGCACCCCTGGTCAGTAGAAGGTAATACAACCTATGCAAGTTGCAGAAGTAACCATAACATATTTCTGCTAATTCCAATGCACATTTTATTTTCTTGAATTTATTACAAATAAAAAAAGTTTCAAACCTCAAACCTTTTCATAAAAATATAGCTGATCATGTTGGTGGTTATGTCTCTACTGTCTCAATAGGTTCACCAAAGACACAGCACGTTTTAAAGACGAGCTCGATGTCATGAAATTCATCTGCAAAGATTTCTGGACCTGTGTGTTTAAGAAGCAGATTGATAACCTGAGAACCAACCACCAGGTAAGTGTGTTCAGGTCGACTTAAATCATCATCGGTTCTGATCACAGCTTGAAAGCGTTAATGGGTTGAAAATTTTATAGACACAGTGATGTCCTGTGTACACCCATATTACCTCAAATACAGCAAATGTGTTGCGGTGGTGTGTAACTCCACTCATGTGTCTAACTCTTTTTTGCAGGGTATCTACGTCCTACAGGATAACAAGTTCCGGTTACTGACCCAATTGTCTGCTGGTAAACAGTATCTGGAACATGCCCCAAAGGTACACATGCCCCCTGACAACACAGTCAATGCATGAATTAACATCTTTCTAAACTCTTGCAACAGCCAACAAAACATAAATCCTTTCAGAAATAGAGCCCCAATCTTTATTATTATCTTTAACTATTGGATGGGACACTGGTCCATCTCAGGGGGCTATAAACACACACATTCACACACTCTTTCACACCTAGCATAGCCAATCTAACTGCTGGCATGTTTATAGGAAGGAGGAGGAAACCAGAGAACCCGAGCGAAACCCACACGCACACTCCTCTTGTATTTCTATTGTTACACTAAAATTACTGGCTTTCAGTAACTTTGGTTTCACTGAAAATACACAACGTCTTGTTTTCATGACTAAGTTTGTGTTGTTTGTTTCATCCTATGCAGTATTTGGCGTTTACCTGCGGCCTGGTGAGAGGAGGGCTCTACAATCTCGGCGTGAAGAGCATTGTCACAGCTGAGGTCTCCGTCATGCCTGCTTGTACGGAGAGCTGTTTTTATGATTACACACACACGCATACACTACAGTTTACAAAAATTGTCACCAACTCTCCTCCTAGACCTCTACTTTTTTCAGAAATTAAGTGCCTTCATCAGTTCCGCTTGATCCAAATAATCACACGAGATCAGGCAAGAGACTGAGACTGAGAAAGAGACTCAGGGCTGGAGAGAGAGATAGAGAGAGACAGAGAGGCAAAGAGACAGACACAGACACAGAGAGAGTCAGGATGGAGACTGAGAGAGAAAGAGAAAAAGAGAGATTGACAGGATGGAGACAGAGAGAGAGAGAGAAACAGGATAGAGACTGAGAGAGAGACAGGGTGGAGACTGAGAGAGAGAAAGAGGAGAAGAGAGAGACAGACAGGTTAGAGACAGAGAGAGAATCAATATGAGAGAGATGGAGACATAGAAACAGGATAGAGACAGAAGCAGAGAGAGGGAGCTGGTGACAGAAAGAGAGACAGAGAGAGAGGGATAGGATGGAGACAGAGAGAGAGAGACAGCGTGGAGACTGAGAGAGAGAGGAGAAGAGAGAGACAGACAGGTTAGAGACAGAGAGAGAATCAATATGAGAGAGATGGAGACAGAGAGAAACAGGATAGAGACAGAAGCAGAGAGAGGGAGCTGGAGACAGAAAGAGAGACAGAGAGATGGAGAGGCAGAGAAAGACAGAGACGAACCCAGAGAGAGACAGAGAAAGAGCATAAACAGGGTAGTAAATAAGGTACTGGTGTACAGCATCAGCGTCACACTTACTGCTCCTCCTGAACTCTTTGGGAGAATCAGTGATCACTGACTTGATATTATTTTACTACCAGCAGTTTAACACACTCACCCATCTGATTGTTCTTCTCTCCTCAGGTAAATTCCAAGTGATGATCCAGAAGATGTAAAACACTGAACATAAGAACAAATTCCACATCTGTCATAGTTTTGCTGACTTTTGATTTTATTGTACTGTTTTTTTGTTTGTTTGTTTTTCAGTTGAAGCCTCTTAAATTCCTTGCATGCAGTCTACAGCATGTTGAGGTCAAGCCTTATTGTACTGTGTTCATTTGTACCATAACCTCGATTTATTATTGGTTTTACACTTTATCTTCTAAATCATATTTGCACAACATATCATTAAAATGTGTTAAGTTGGAGTTTAAAACAATGTTTTATTTAAACATGTAGGAAATAGTATTGGCACAGCTTGTTGAATTAGTTTAAATAAATGTTAAGCCGTGCCTCAAAGTGCAGCCAAGCATATATTTCAAGCATATATTTAGTTTTCTTTTAATATGACAGCTCATTAGTCTTATTTCTGAGTTGCTTTGTTTGCTAACAAATGAGTCTTTTGGAATAAAGGCCGAGTTGCCGGCCTGCATTAAAGGAAAAATCCACCCTAAAGAACTGAAGACTTGAAAAATACACCCTGAAGAGTCCAACACTTGCACCAACACTTGCACCAACACCTCCACTAATTGTTTATTGGATTTCTCATTAATATGGGGTTTAACGTCACTGGAAAATGAGTGCGAAGAAGTGTGTCTTTTGTGTTTGGGAGCTAACAGCAAAATCTGACCCTTATGATTGAGCTTGTTTCTCCTATTAAACAGTGGGGTTGAGGTCAGGGCTCTGTGCAGGACACTTGAGGTCTTCCACTCCAACCTTGGCAAACCATGTCTTCATGGAGCTTGCTTTGTGCACTGTTGTTGTCGAGTACGAGTACAGAGACAACGAAATGCAGCGAGGGGCATTGTCATGCTGGAACAGGTTTGGGCCTCTTAGTTCCACTGAAAGGAACTGAATTGTAATTCTACAGCATGCAAACATTCAATACACATCCTATATTTGTGCTTCCAACTTAATGACAACAGTTTGGGGAAGAGCCACATACTTTGGCCATGAAGTCTGTGTAGCCATAATCACCATAGATGTGTTTTTCACATGTAAAGAGATGAATAGATCATAGAAAATATCTCATATATACTATAAAATAATATATTAGGAGGGGATCTGGGCAAAATTGTGCTGTCATAGTTGGCATTAAGACAGGACTGCATTTAAGCATTATATATGTGTTGAATTAAATATTTTCAGAAGGGAACAAGTATTTGTGATTCTTGTAGTTGATAAAATGTTGGGATGTTTTCTCATTTCTCATTGCTCAGATTTACTACTTTCTACCATTTAGGTTTAGGAAGGCCTACAAAAAAGTTTAAAAACCCAGGACCCATGATTAAAAACGTACACCCCACTGGTGAAATATTATTCATTTAATTATTTTCGTTGTTAAAATTATTACAACCAGCATTTAAGTATCACTCTTTCATCAACAACAACAAAAACCCACTGTATGAAACATAACATTAGCCCAAGCTCGTTTTTTAAATGCCCCGGAAGTACGCGCGACCAATGCGGGTAAAAAAAAAAAGCACGTCACGTGGTCCAACGCGCTCCTTGACGCGACCAATAGAAAGCCGAGTTCATCCTGATCCGCGTTGCCATTGGCTGATTTTTAAACGCGGACCAACGGCGCTGATATTCAAACTCATTTGGACTGTTGAGCTTCGGACGCGTTCGTTAGGACGAGGTTGCGGTGTTATTTATTTTTGTGTTTTGTTGACAGATTCCAGCGGCAAACGAAGAGAATTTTTGAGGGTAAGAAGGATTTAAATGAATGGTTATGTGCTAGAATTTTGTAGTAGTTTATAGTAATGTTATATATATATATATAGTATCTAGAGCTAGTCTCTGTCCTGTTGTTAACTTTGTTAGCATAAACATGCTAGTCCTCCATTTTCCGTTGTGTCCACGTAGCTAATGCTGTAACTACATACGAATGAACACTGTATTCGAGGTTAATTGGTGTTCCAGTCTTCATTACTGTAAATTTAAATAAAATTACAGCTAGTTAATTTTGCCTGATGTTTTTAGTGAGTTAGCTAAAGTAGCTGGCTTTGCAGACGCCTCGCTCGGGTTTAGAAGATGGACGCGCAGCAGCCTGGAGACTCTGCTGATCCGTACACGTTCGATGCCCCGTCTCATGTAATGCACGATTTTCGCCCAGACTCTGAAGATAATGCCGATCAGTGGTTTGGTAAGTGAAACATATCCACTTAACAAGTTATATTTGTCATAATCACGTCCTGTTTGCCTCCTTAGTGCATTTTCTCAGCCTCCACATGCACGAGCAGATATCCAGACTCAGTGTGATCACAGATCACAATCTTTCATCTTTTTATTCATCTTTTCTTTTTGAACTGTAAGAAAGCTGTTCCTCAGAGAAAGGGCCTTAGTGAAGTTTAGATTGTAGTCAGGGCAGCTGCTAAAATTTGGTTTCTAGGTGAAGAAATGATCTATAGGAGGAGATGGAGAAATCTATGGAATAAGGGTGTTCAGGGAGATCATTACTAATTAGAAATTAAGGAGAAGTGGGCACATGTCCAAAAAGTTTCAAACAAACAGGATCCATGAAAAGGTTCTTACAGCCAAGTGGAATGATGATACACATTTACTGTATTCAAGAAATACATTAATATACACTTTGAAATAATTTATTACATGTAATAGGGAAAGAACCTCTGTATAACTTCTTTTTTTTTTTCTTTTTTTTTTTTTTTTTTTGCATTTATGTTTGAAGTAAAGGTATTCCTGTTTTGTGGACACAGACATGCACTTTTCTGTAACAACTTAGCATGCATACATATATGCATTCTCTGGCGTTATGTATGCTAAATGAAGAGAACATGAAAATAGCCTATAGGGGGTTATGCAATGGTTTCTAAGCAGAGCACGTATTTAACTACTTAACTGGAAATGTATTGTGTGTATATATACAATCATGGCACTTTTTTTCCTCCTTCTTCTTTAGACCTGATGGCTGCCCCAAAAAATGGGGAAATGGAGCAACTCACAACCCCCTTGAGGGTGCCAAAACCTTTTGATGGGATGCACAGTGAAGACCTTCCTAAAGCAATAGTCTCACCCATGGTCCATGTGACCGAGACGACAGCGTCAACAGGTAAAACTGTCAAAAAAAATTGAGTACTGTTGATTAGAAATTAAATAATAGTTTAATAAATAAATAATAATAATAGGCTTTGAATGTTTAAATATCAACATTTAAAATGTTAATGTGTAGAATTACAAGGTGGTCTCTCTCTCTCTCTCTCTCTCTCTCTCTCTCTCTCTCTCTCTCTCTCTCTCTCTCTCTCTCTCCCCCTCCCTCCCTCCCTCCCCAGACTCCGATGTTCCTGAGAGTACTGCTCCAGAACCTCCATCTAACATTGTGACTTCATGGGGAGACAGCAGACCGACTGGAGCTCCTAGTCAGGCTCAGAAGAAGACCGGTCCAGCTCAGCCACGCAGGTACAGCTCATTCTTACCGTTCAAGTAATGACTCAAGCCAATGGACACCGTCATGCTGCTGCACACACACTTTAATTAAATAAATCAGATTGGATGGTTTTGAGACCATAATGGTGTTCTGAAATTGTATTCAGTTGACTAACTTTTCACTAATGAAAACTCTAATGTTTGTGTAATCCTGCAAACTAATTATATAATAATGGATCTAGTAAAGTGTCGGACTTTAAGTCACATTTAATAGGGCTTTGGCGTCAAATTGGACAATACTCAACACCTTTTATCTGTGTATTGTCAAAATGCAATGAGGCTATATATTATGAGTCTATATTATTGATGTCTGGCCAGAATTGAAATTCTGGACATACTGGAAAAAAAATAAGGTCTGTTTTCTATTTGCCTGGATGACAGTGCAAGCTAATTTAAGGGGAAAAATTCAACTCAATCAGTGCTTTCAATAGACCGAAAGTGAGCCCATATTAAAGTCAACATAAAGTAAACATTCTAATATTACATTAATCTGTTAATGTGATTTATAATAACAGTGCACGACCCATTTTTCATACTAGGATACACAGCAGAATAATGAGTGTATATTATGTTGTATAATGTATATATTTTGTTGAAACTTGATTTAAAAGCATACTCCATTTAAAAAGCAGTGGAAATTCATCACTTTTCCTTTTCGTATTCTAGCTGATGTCTGATAAGCTGTTGTTGTTCAGTCCTATCTAAATTTCTCTATTTCTATTTATTTTTTTTCCCCCTCTCCCCTCACAGAGTATTGAAACGTCCTGTGGTCAAAGAGCAACCTCAAGCTCCTTCAACACCTCCTGTGATGAAGAAGAGGAGGTAAGACCAGGCCCTGGATACAAAGTTACTTGCAGTGGTTTATCCAATAGTATTCAGTTAGAGGTTCATCTTGATATTTACAGAGTTGTTCCAAATCCTAGAAGAACAGTTTTCCGTCCACCACGAAGGTAAAATTGACCGTGAGTGTGTATAGAGTTGGTGCACAGGGTTAACAGTGATGTTGATTAATGGGGTGTGATCACTTATGGCGTTCTGGTAGAAATGCACCACACGCGTTCCTTTTTTTTTTTTTTTTTTTTTTTTTTTTTTTTTTTTAGGGCTGGGTTATATTAGAATATTATGATAAATCATCGCACTTCACTTTTAGGTAGTCTTCTGAGTCTTTTTCGGTGTTCATATACTCCACCATTTTGTTTTTTTCCATGAAATGTTGCTACAGATGTGGACACTTCTTTTTCTACAGGAGCTCAATGGGTGCAAGGCAAGCTCGCCGCAGTGGTGCTGCCACCAGACGCAGCATCAGGCAAAAGAACAAACCGCCCATGCCCTCAGCTGCTGCATCTGCATCTACCGCCTCTGCTAACCAGTAAGTGGCAGCAATGTTAAGCTTGTTGTCTAACCTGAGTTGGATATTTGCTTTAGTTCTGTAATGTTTCATTTACTCACGTTACTTTTCTGCCTGCAGGCAGAAGAGCACCGAGCAGCAGGAGCTGGAGCGCATTGAGGCTCTACAGAAGGAGGTGGCTGAGCAGCGCAAGAGGAACGAAGCCAGCTACAGAGCTGCACTGGCAGGAAGTGAGTATGCAACCTCTTGCTGGTATGAAATCTTATTTTTTTACCAGTTGTGCCTGACTTCATAAGAGACGAGCCTAACTAACTGTCTTACCTTAAAGGTCAGCCTCCAAAGAAGCATGTGCTGTCCTCCACCATTCCCAAAGAATTCAACTTCCACTCAGATAACAGAGTGAAAAACCATACGGAAGTTTCTGAAAATTCATACAAGGAGTGTGACTTTACTTCACAACTGCGGAAGCACCCTTCCTCGCCTGTGAGTATCAACTGTGAAAGCAGGTCGGAACGTTTAGGTCAGGAGTATCAAGCTAAAAATTTCTAAAGGTCCAGTTACAAAATTCCTTGTTTTATAAAAGTACTGATAAGCAACTAACATGGCAGAATAGTGACCTTTTAATGCTTAATCTTTAACTATAAGACAATTCAAAGTGGGTATGTTTTGGTTCATAGTGGCACTTCCACACTTTTTTTTTGTCTAGTGCCACAAACTCTGAATAGGTGACACATCTGTTATGAATTTGATACTGGGAAGAGACATGCAGATTTCTCTGTCCAACTGTCTTTCAACATTCAGTTTTTTTGTCTCTGACTTTTCTTTAAACAAGCCATATTGTTCATTCACTAATCAAACCAGAGAGGGCAAATAAAATGAAAAATCTGAAAACTCTCCTATCTGATCAAATATCTCTAGCCCTGTAGTTAGTCTCTGTTCCAATGAGCTGCCATCAGCTAAATAATTTGCATAAGTGCCTAAGAGGTTCTGTTGGAGCACTGTATCAGAGGTATGATCACATGACCTAATTGTGTAGTAACTCCTCACAGTAGCTACCACAGGCCATCCTCTAACTATGATGAGGGTGGAGAATAGCTTGTGTACCCTCTTCATCATGTTTTCTTCTACTTCTTGGGCAAGCTGAGATATAAAACTAGAAGGATTACTTAAAGAAACTCTAGACTGCACACGAGCAACAGTTTTATCCCACAAACAGACTAATTTATTTCCAACTGTGACACTTTTTATTTTTTTTTTTATTTTTTTTTTTATAAAAACAGTTAAAGGCTCATAAGGGCACCACAGTCCCCAAGCCCTTCAACCTCTCTGCTGGCAACAAGAGGAAGTTGGAGGAGACCAGTTCCTATGTGTCCATGGCTGAGCAGATCGAACAGTTTCAGAAGCGCACACCAACCCGTTATCACCTGCGCAGCCGGCAGAGTCAGGAAAGGGGTGGGTCGAAACCTCAGTTCTTGATGCCCCTTAATGGGTTCTTAATGGTTTAATAGATGTGTACTACTTCAGTGTTGGTGAGCCTTTTTATGTGAATGTCCTAATCACACTGCATATTTAATGAATGTGCGGGGAAATAAAACTTGCACAAGCGTAGTTCATCAGCTGATCTACTTGTTTGATGTTTGTTTGCATCTTTAGGTCATCTGTCACACAGAATCTATAAACGTATAGCTTAAATAGTTCTTCTGTATGTTACCCAGACTTTCATGTTACAGTAAATCAAGCTGGCTTTTATTTCCATTGTCCTCAGGCCCATCACCAGTGAAGACTGATAAGCCCAAGGTTACTCACCCTCACACCCCTCAGCTCATGACTCGCCAGAGAAGCCGCCCTGTCACGGTGAAGAGCGCTGCTGAGATCGAGGCTGAAGAAGCAGAAAAACTGCAGCAGTACGTAGCTCTAGAATTTTGTCTCTTCTCCCAGGTCCTCCCACAAAAGGCCTAGCTCTTGCTATACAGAGTAAATGTTCACCTGATTTTTACCCTGATGAGGCGTGTTCAGCATGTTCTGCTAAATGGTATTCATGCAGCGTCAGGCATACAGATGGTACACCCTTGTCTTCCCTCAGGTTTAAGTTCAAAGCTCTAGAGCTCAATCGCAAGATCCTTGAAGGGGCCCTGGCTCCTAAGAAGCCTGCTCCTAAAGAAGTGACTCGTCCAGAGGGCTTCCAGCTGGAGGTGGAGAAACGTCTGCAGGAGCGACATGCCACCAAAAAGACAGCAGAGCCAGAGGACTACACCTTCCACTCCAGACCCTTACCAACCCGTATCCTGGACGAGGTGGTGGTAAGAAGCACTTAAACTATTTATAAGACAAGATTTTTGTCAGTCCAAATGAATTGATTTGCATTGCACTTTCCAAATTCGCTCTTTGCATTTATTTTAAATTTAATGCAGTTAAAATTTCCATTTTCATGGCAAATACAATCGGAACCAAATTTGTGCATACGATGAGTAAAGTTAAGTGCCAAGACACTATAGAATAGCATGTGAGTGTACCAACTGTTCTGAGCTTTCTTACTTTTGTCTTCAGGGTGTCCCAGAGAAGAAGGTACTGAACCCTACTGTCCCTGAATCTCCTGCGTTTGCACTCAAAAACCGTGTACGTGTGGAACGCAAGACAGAAGAGGTAAAAGCTGGCTTCTTAATTTGGGTGAACTTGATTAGGGAGTTGTTTTGGGCTGTTCCTGAAATTCTGTTGTGTGTGCACGCAAATTTGCAGGTGAAGGCACCAGCTCCACTGAAGGCACTTCCTGTGCCCCATTTTGTGCCCTTCCAACCCAAACCTGCAGCAAAGAACCATGTAGAAATGTGTCCTTTCTCATTCGAGCAGCGTGAGCAAGAGCGCAGAGCACAGAAAGAGAAAAGACTGGAAGAACTGAGAAATGAAGAGGTATGATCTCAACTACGTGTACTGAGCTGTGACTCTGCAACAAACTCCTTAATAATAAATGATTAATATACTCATACTAAATTAAAACTGTATTGTCCATTAATTTTCAAGAAAAATCACATGACCTTAGCATTGCAGATTAGCCTGTATGTATGTAACACATTTTGATTTTCTAACTTTTCCAGGTGCCCAAGTTCAAAGCTAGGCCTTTGCCTGACTTCCATGAAGTGAATCTTCCAGAAAAGAAAGTAACTGAACCTACCAAACCTGCTCCTTTCAAGCTAATGGTGGATGAGCGTGGATCTGTGAAGAGTGAACGTTGGGAGCAAATGGTACCCCCCCCCCCCTTCTATCTCTCTACTTTATTGTTTCCAAACAGAACTGCAAGCTGTGTAGGGAAACGGTTAGATTTCTTGCAGAAGTACTAAGTCCTGTGCATGAAGGAAATGCCCGGTTGCCAGCTGATTTTCCAGTTGATGGTGAAAAGTTTTCTTTACGCCTGTCATAGATAAAAGAGGAGTTGAAGCAGCAAGCTGAAGCAGCGTGCTTCAAGGCAAGACCCAATGCAGTCGTACACAAGGAGCCTTTCGTGCCCAAGAGAGAGACCCGCTCCGTCTTGGGTATGTTGCACATAACATTTCTGGCACAAGGGCTTGCAGCTGACTGTTTTGAACCTGTGACACCTCACTGCTGGTTCTGCTTCACCGTGGTTTTGTCTGTGTGGTTCATGTCGTGCTTGCTGCTCTGCTAACTGCCCACCTCTTCTATTTTACTTCCCGTTTCCCCCACTGCTATCGACTTCTCCCTCTACTCTGACACTCCATTTGGTCATCTTTATATCTTTTGGCACTTTCTCAAGCCGATACTACCCATTCTATAGTTGCCGAGGGTTTCCAGCTGTCGACGGAGCGGCGGGCCAAAGAGCGGCTGGAGTTTGAGCGGGCTCTGAAGGAGAAGGAGGCGCTGAAGGCGCAGATGGAGGAGCGACAAGCCAGAGAGCAAGAGGAGCACGAGAAGGAAGAAATCGCCAGATTACGGCAAGAACAGGTATATCTGTCGAGCTTTGCAATAGAGCCTTAATTTGTGAGCCATATAGCATGGTATGAAATTCTACGTTCAGTACCCACTAACTGTACAGAACAGGATCATCAGAATGAACTACACATGACAATGATGCTGTTTTTCTTAACAATGTGACTGAGCTTGAGTGCAAATTGCATACAACCGCCAACTATGAATTAAGTGTTTGAGCTGTGGTGTGTCTAAATAGCTTTCTCTTGCTTTTGCAGGTGCATAAAGCCCAGCCAATCAGGCGCTACAAACCAGTTGAGCTGAAGCACAGCGAGATCTCTCTTACCGTGCCCCAGTCTCCAAACTTCTCCGACCGCTTTCGTCTATAATGTCTCATCAGGCTAAACTGTACATAATTTAAATGTTGTTTTTGCCCTTTTTTTATTGCATTCACTTGTTTTAACAACTTTTTAAAGTTGCGTGGATATTAAGTTGGATAAACCAATTCTTTTTACCTTCTGGGGCTGTAGATTGTTCTACACTCAGACTTGGACACTCGTTGCAATTGTGATCCATTGCATTATGTGAACTGTTGTACAATGTTTCCTCTCATTCCTCTGTACATGTAGCCTCTGCTATTTTCTGTCTAACATTTTCCCCTCTTTTTGTAATGTATTAAAGGTGTGCTAGAACAGTTTGTCGCATGATGTGTGGGGTTTTTTGTTTCTCCTCTTTTCTTGTCCTACATTGGTTGTATTTTGGAGAGTGGTGCTGTAAGGGCTTTCTGTATGTTGAAGGCAGGTGGGTTTATGTTAATACTTTTTGTATGTTAAGGGGAAATTCATGCTCCAGGTGAAGGTGTTGAAGAAAAGTATATTCTCCTGTCCTGATGGACTGCCCCCAGTTTGTCTGGGAACATTGTTATGAAGATGAAAAGATGGCTTTTCTAATAGAAGTTCTTTTCTAATGTCCCTTTTCTGGGTTTGTTGTACATTTTCCACTTCAGCGAGATATATTAGGTCATGCTAATTTGTTAAATATTCCAGTCATTCTATAACTTTCTATAATAGCAGCTCTAACAACAGTGCTGTCAATCAAATCAGATATTTACATTCTGATTCTGTTATTTCTTTAGTAACTCATTCAGTGGAACTTGTATAGGAGATACCTTACATAGTCTAAGCCTAATAAACAGATTCGTGTGTTATTTAACAAGGAAAAACATTTAATTATGGTCAAGCTTTCTATAAAGACATGCTTAACATTTTATGGAAGGAGTCTCCAGTGCAAGCACTTTGTAACAGTACGTTTTCTGCCACAGGAAAGTCTTCATGGCCGAGGATATTGCACTTTCCAGTTAAGCAGTAACATGACAAGCTGATTATTATTATTTTTTAAATATTAGTTTAAAAAAAAAAAACAGGCTGGTGAGTGTGCAATAGCGGTTATAACGTGATAACAGGAAGTAACTTTGTTTCATTAATGTTCCACAATATTAACCCTTGGACAATATTGTTCTTGATGTCTAGGTAACAGTTATCTTCTATTTGTCTTAATTCTTTACAGTAATATAAAACTTTACCCTTCAGTGGTGATATTTTAGTGGTTTATTTGGCATAGACACAGTATGGATAGGATTCCTATGCTGTTTTGATTATTCTTCTACATCTGTGTGCATATAGATCTGGTTTCAGAAATCGTGTGCCCCCTAGTCAAATGTGTCCAGCCTTACATACCTCATTTATCAGTTACTATTCGAAACTCCCCTCCAATTATGTCCCCTGCTTGGTCTGGCTATTTCTGGTGTGGTGGCCACTGGGCTCAGATAAAAGAAGAATCTGAAAGGTTGTTACATTGGCAGCTTCAGGGGGAACCAGTCATTGTACCTCCAGCCATTCTCTCTTGAGTTCATGCTCCCTTCTTGAGGACTTGATATTAGGACTGTAGGTAAGTGAGCGTGTGTTTGGAACATGATTGTGCTGCTGATTCTTATATTCATGTTTATGAATATATGAGTTTTTGACTTGTTTGGAGATATGCAAGAAATTACATTGTGATATTGATTTGATTTCCCTTATGTGTTTAATTTATACCTGATCAGTTTGTGTCCAAGGTTCTTGTCTTTGTGTGTTAACAAATGTGACCTTAAAAAAAAAAAATAGAACAGACTGCTATGACTGTATTCAGAGAATCGATTCATTTGAGGTAGAAGGTCAAAGGGTTAGGGTTTATAACCTCTCAGCGACACTTGCCAAATAGGATCCTATATGTATTTGAGGTTCAAAGGTTAGAGTTAATAAAACTTCTTGTCACAAACACCTGTTTACTTCTTTATTGCCTACAATTGACTTGTGCAGCTTGTTGCCTGCTCCCTCTGCTAGCTTGGTTTGATGTTTAGTGAACATGCGGTCTGTAAAGTGGCCTGCTTCTCCTGCCTGTGACCCAGCCACTGTGGAGGTCAAGATGGATGACCTGCACCGTAAACTAGACCAGCTTTTAGCACGCAGCTCTGGGGTAAGCTGCCCAATGTGTGGGATCTGCACCCAGCACAGCAGGCAGCAAGAGGCTACAGCCACTCAGCTCTCAGCTCAGGCTAAGCTCCTCGAGAACCTGGAGAGGAAAGTCATGGACCTGAGGAATGCACTGGAGGAACTGACGCACAGTAAGCTCACTGATATGATGCGACGCTCACTTTCTGCAAGTGATGGTTTTCTCTGGGTTTACGAGTATATATTCTGAGGTTTCTGATTTGCTGAAACAGAAATATTTTATTATTTCAGTGTAAATATCCACTGAAATTATTATATTTTTTGTATTATATTAAGCTGCATATTTGCTTGTGTCCCTTAAACACTAAAGGTATAGAAGGGAGGTCTGGTGACAAAATGTCTGTACCTTTAGCAGTTCTGCAAAGAAGGAAATCTTTGCCTGTACGAGTATCAGTGGTAAGTAGAGATCCATTACACCTGACATTAGTTTGGGATTTCCAAGGATTTTTCCAGTCTTAATCAACTGCATTCTTGCTTCACATTGTTAGTCTGTAATAAAAAACATTATTTTTAGTAATCATATCATAATGTTTCATTTTAAATGATATTAGGTTTTTTAGAGGTTTCATGTGATTATTGCATTCCTAAGATGTTTTCAAATTGCCACTTTTATTGGCTGTCCATGTGTCCATTCAACCACAGGATGAAGTCTATGTGCAGTTGGATAAACTTAGAGATCAAAAAATAATCCAGCATACTTTTAATGCACCCTGTGGGAAAGGTCAGGAAGGTACCTATTTTGTCTTCTAACATTATGTCTGTTAGACACCATTAACTTGGAAAGTTGGCATAGATCCATTTAAGAGTAATCTGTTCTGACGTGATGCTATAAGAGTGATTGGTATGTTTAACTATAGCCACTGCGACCCAGAACACACCTGTCAGGAGTATAAAAAGCAAATGAAATCATTGATAGCTAGCATACAGTGAGATAGCATAATTGATTGAAAAAGGAGTCTCCACATGGTGTGAATATTAGATGCCCAATGATGTTTGTTTCTCTGTTCAGACATTCTGATTGAAGAGACAGAAGGTGAGGGGCTAAGAGGCAATGGATCTCCACTCAGAAATTATTGTGCAGAAAACAAAGCTCAGCATGATCCTCAATCACACAAAGAAGTTAACAAAGATTTATCAAAAGTAACCCCACGCTGGGCAACACAGCCTGGGAATAAAACACCAAATACATCCAAGATTGGCGAAGTGAAATCACAATTAACTCAAAATAGTTCCAAGACAACAGGGGTGGCTTGTTCTACAGCTGCAGCAACCTCAAAGATGGATACACCTCCACAAAAAATGCTTACACTTCCATCAGTGATGCATATTCCACCACCAGAGATGATTACTCCACCACCAAGTATAAGTCCACCGCCACTGGAGATGACCACAACAAACCCAAAGATGAGTATGCCTCCACCGAAAATGGAGACAATTACACCTTCACCAAAGATGATCACTCCTCCACAAAAGGTTGTACCAACGATTCCAGCTACAAAAAGCACAACAGCAACAACACAAAACCTAACATCAAAGACCATAAAAGCTCCTGTTCCCTTTAAGGCAGCTGTGTCTTCACCTACCACAACAACCATACAAACATCAGTAGCAAGATCTACAACACTGGCAACAAATCAGAAGATCCCAGCTTTATGGACTGCTCCAGTCACAACAACAGCTCCAGCTGTGGTTACGTCCATGTCCAGTAATCTACCAAGGTTTAATGTAACAGATAATACTGCACCAATATCATCAGTCCATAGTGTTCAAAAGGCAAGTTTGGAAGGTCCTGTTGTAATGTCTCAAGGCAAAAAGTCTTCATTTAAATCCTCACAATCACCTGTGCTGGAAACAGTAGACTCAAAATTATCCCATCCACATGGCACTATCACAAAACCAATACCAACAAGAGATGAATTGGTGCCACCAAAGACAACTGGACTTCCTCTCACAGATTTGGTCACCTCCATGGCCACTTCTCCACCAGAACCCTCAGCTACAGAGAACGTGGCACCAAGCCATAAACTTCCAGTGGTGATGAAGATTGGTGCTCCTGTGGCGACACAACAAAACTTAGACAAGCCTTCAACAAGTCAACAAACAACAAAAACACTAGCAACTAAATTGTCTACATTATCACCCCCCACACCATCAGCAGCAGCCTCCTTTCTCAAACATGTCTACAGCTGTCCTGACTCCTTGCAAAGGTAAAGTGAGCAAGTAAGAGTGAAGCAGGCTTTTGTCTTGTACTACACTTTGCATTCAACTGGCCAAAGCAATGCCTTTTACTGTTACCTAGTCTTCAGGCCCCTGAAGGAAAGGCTGAGTGTGCTCCCACAGCAACACCGCTATTTGGGAAGCCTGGTAATGCATCATCAGGAGTCACCTGCACTGGACCGCTTAAGACCGCAGGAATACAGATCAAAATAAGTCCAGTGCCTGAGAGAACCACAAGTCAGAGCAAAATGCCACCCAAAACCTGCTTTAAAATTATAGGTAAGGAATCAAATAATCAAAAACTAAACCAAAAAATAGTTGATAAGCCAAGACATGCTTGGTGTCCAAAGTTCTTCTTTGGGTTTGCACTGCAGCAATGACACTGATGTAGCTAACAAATATAGGGAAGCTTATATAAGCTTCAAACCATGTCTTGTGTTTCTGTTTGATGCATTGTTATCTATTAAAATGGTCACAGGGCCATCTTGAACCTGGAATCACTTTCTTCATCAGCATATAGTTTGGTGTCACTCTTCTCAAGCTTCAGACCCAGGTAGGAGGTGTGGCTCCAAATTTGAAGGCGGAAACGTACAGTGCAGGGTCCTTGGTTCGATCCTGATCACTGGTTACTGTCTGTGTAGAGTTTTGCATGTTCTCCCCATGTTTGTATGGGTTTCCTCCAGGCTCTCTGTATTCCTCCCGCTGTCCAGAAAGGTAGGTGAATTGGCTAAGCTAAATTGCCCGTAAGTGTGAGTGAGTGTGTGACTGTGTATGTGCATGGTGCCCTGAACTAGCATCCCCATCTGGGTTGAATTCTCCCACCTTGCATACAGTGCTCCTGGGATATGCTCCAGATCCACTGCAGCCTTGACCAGGATGAAGCAGTTTCTAAAGATGAAAGAAAATGTCCATTACTTGTTAGCATTGTTAACCTTGTAGTTTCAGTATAAAATTAAAGAAGCAAACTCCGGACACTAAACATGTCTTGGCTACATCTGAGATGAATGGAATGCCGTGTAACTTTTTGTTATGGTTGTAAATTTCTTATGAGAACTCGTGTTCCTGGCATGAGTAGTGTTATAAATTTGCTGGCTTGTAAGCCTTGTGACATTTTAAAGGTCACTAGGTCACACTTCATGTAGCTTTGTATTTTGCAGAATGCTTTAAATCCTCTGTGCATTTGTAGATTTGTGCCTTCAACAATATCTGTTCACAAACAATTTAATCTGCAAAATTTCTTTTTTCATTCAGATTGTTTTGGACATTTTGCAAACATGAGATAAGATGAGATGCAAACATAAATGCAGGAGTTAATATGATAATAAGATGGTAATGTCATTGTTGATATCCACACATTAAAATATGTACAGCAAGGTTTTGAATTTGACCTTAAGAGATGTGTGGTATCCAGAACAGGCTAATCCCTGGCCTCATCGCTGCCCTGTAAACATTACCTGCAGCTGTTCAGACCCTGTTATAATAGTGAGACAGTTGGAGAGACATAGATCAGGTCTCAGCATGCCCAACATGCCTTCTCTGTTTTGTTGCATCATACAAAATATCACTATAGTACAAAAACACTTACAGTTTCATTTAATGCCATATTAAGCAAGCTAAGACAACCTATTTTAACTCACAATCAAGGAATTCTTTCACAATTTGTGATTATTATCTTAAGTAGCATTATCATGATAAATCATACGGTGTAAAGCACCTTAAATCACTTCTCCTACAGCCCTAAAACTGTGGTCAGGTCATTAAGCAATGTATAAAACACCATCTCTGTGAATTGTAGAGACTCTTATTATTCTACCCAATTATTCATAATCATCTCAGATTTGTGAGTAAGTTAAAACAAATGTTTCTCCTGCTCTACATAGATGATGTTCCTCCACAGCCAGCGCCTTTCCCACATCGGTATGTGTCTCTAAAGACGAGTCCTCCATCTGACTTCAGCATCCACATTCGAGAAGTGCTAGGAGGGTGAGCTCAAAATCGGACTAAATATACAATGTTTTTTTTTATATAAATATTATACTATACTGTAATATATATTATATTTAATCACTAAAACCAATCATATGAATATGAATTGCGCATGGAGTCGCCACGTGTCATTGTGTGATTGCTGTGAGTGATTGACTTTGATGAGTGACAATGATGGCCATAACAACACTGCATTCATTTCTTTTAGTTGAGTACAAAAAGCACAGCATACATTAAATCAGTATTCTCTCATTTTAGTGGACGTTTCGGCAAAGTGCACAAATGCACAGACACTAAAACCGGGCTAAGACTGGCAGCAAAGATCATCAGTTCGAGAAGTGCCAGAGAGAGGGTGAGTGCTGCTTCCTTTACTTCACCATCTTCCTTTCAGTTCAGGAAACTGTAAAGGTGAGCAGAAGAGAACTGTGGAATTTTCCTTGTTTGGCAGGAAATGGTGCTGAATGAGATTGAAGTAATGAATCAGCTGAATCACTCCAACATCCTTCAGCTGTTTGATGCCTTCGAGACCAAAAATCAAGTAGTGTTGGTACTGGAGTAGTGAGTATCACTCAAGCTGTTAGCTATTTTTAATGATCAATTAAGTGAAAATTAAGTAAATAACAGCAATGAAAGTGAGTTGGGGTAGATATGTAAATGTAAATTTATTAAAATGGAGGGAAAAAACCCAATGTTATCGTACTCCGCCTCGGTAGCTCTTCTTATTTCAGGGATTTGTTCACATTTTCCCGCTCCAGAAATAAGTTGTCATCCCCCGTCCCTCCTTTGAAGCAGACCCCTGTGCTCCAGCCCTTTTGGTAACCTTGTGTTCAAACTGGCAGCATTTTTTTGCAGCTCTATGATGGTTGCTAGTGGGTGTTTCTATCTTGAATTTATTGTTTGTTGTCATGGTCTTCACCATAGCTCCAAGCTAGTGCACTCTCACATGCACAAATTACATCACCAGCTACAGAATACATGCAAAACAGCTCATCTGAGGCTCTGTTGAAGTGTTTGCACTATCATTGGGAGATCACGAGTTTGAATCCCAGTGATGCCACAGCCATCCGTGGGCGACAGCCAAGGGAACAAAATTGGCCATGCTCTCTGTTTGGAAGGGATCATACTAACTCTCTCCATCAACCTCTGCAACACTAGCTGATTATGGGCATCTGTGAGCTCATGTATGTGGAAAACATACACCTGTGTGGCAGATACCACTTTCTAAGCGTGTTATGGTGCCTTGTGATGCAGCATAAGCAACAGCTCGAAAAGATGGGGCTGGCTGGTGTCATCTGTCTCGTAGAAAGTATGTGTTAGGCTTCACCCTCCCTCATTTTACCAGATCTGATCAAATCAGTTGTTTCAAACTAGTATGAAAATTCCAGAAGGAAAACTAATCCATGTAGTGTCAGGATGAGCCAGAAATGATGTTTGCATTTTATGAATAGATTATATTTGTGGCAAAAACACCTGCTATTTCTGTACATGAAGCACTTAAATCCTGTAGGCTACATGGCGAGTATCACAGATCTACAAGGAACGTAACCACCAACCTTTACCCCTATTGCTATTGGCCACACCTCTTACTTTTCGTTTGCATGAAGTTAAACTTTTTCTCATCACTCGAGTTGCTGTCTGTGTGGATTTTGACATTTCTCTGCATGTCTGTATGGGTTTCCTCTGGGTTCTCTAGTCTCTTTCCACCTCCAAAAAACTGGGTATGTGGATTGGTGATTCAAAATTGCCCCGTGTGTGTGAATGTGTGTGCATAGTGCCCTGAGATGGACCATGTTGTCCCATCCAGGGTGTATTCCCACCTCACAAGCAGTGTTCCCAGGATAGACTCCAAATCCACCACCGCCCTGACCAGGATAAAGCAATTGCTGAAGATGAATGAATGAATGAATGAATGAATGAATGAATTCATTCATTAATAAATTTGCTCTTATTTATTTAGTTTTATTTACCACGATTTGCAAATTAATCAGAATAACAGTTGATCATAAATATCTCTGGTTATTGTTTTTTTTACTGATCATATTCAGAATTGTAAAATATCAGGCTTTTTATTGAACAACACAAGACCTCAGAGGTTCAGGTCAGCGGTTATAAGGACATTCTGAATGACCTGCAGTGTGGAGGGAGGTGAGCTGTTTGAGAGGATTGTGGATGAGAGCTGTCCCCTGACTGAAGTGGACGCCATGGTGTTTGTGAAGCAGATCTGCGAGGGAGTCCAGTACATGCACCAGATGTATGTCCTTCACCTCGACCTAAAGGTATGACCCACCCTCATATATTCAACAGCTGTAACATGGGTGTTAATCTGTGTGTCATATGAGCTGCTTCACTTTCAGCCAGAGAACATCCTTTGTGTGAATCGGTCGAGTCATCAGATCAAGATCATCGACTTTGGGCTTGCCAGAAGGTAGAGTGGGTGTTAATCTCTTCCAGATACTTGCAAATATCTACCAGAGTGTCACTGGTAGTGTTTACATGTACAAAATAAACAGCAATCTGTTTTTGGCAATACTATGATTACCGCATTTACATGTACTAAGAAGTCTGATAATAACAGATCTACATTAATCAGTCAGTAACTAAAATCTTTCTGTAGTATTGCTACAGTTTAAATACATTTTCAGTAGTAAGGTGGAAGCTACTTTTTAAATCAAGCAGCTTGTATGAAGTTCAACTAATTAATCAACTGATTAGTGAAATACATTTCATTAACTCTACATTGATTTATTTTCTTAACCTAAACAACAGGAGATTTATTCAAAATCGTTTTTGACTGGATGTTAGTAAGTTGCAAACTGCAGCTAATATTTTTCTTCTTCAAGTTGTCATGGTTTTCATCTTATCATCTTACCAGACTGAAATATACAGGTACTATTTACATAAACAATGATCTAATAACTACTGATCGTACTTTTAGAGTTCGGGAAAGACACTCATTAAGGAGGAAATGAACAAACAATAATGACTTCAGCTGCTTTGAGCTGATTATCTTTGGTCCCTATAACCATCAGCCCTTTTCTCCTGTAGGTACAAACCCAGAGAAAAGCTCAGAATTTCATTCGGGACACCTGAGTTCCTGGCACCAGAGGTGGTCAACTTTGACTTTGTTTCCTTCCCTACAGACATGTGGACTCTAGGAGTTGTCACATACATGCTGTAGGTCACGCATATACATTTCCATACTCTTGTATAAATTTGTAAATCTGTGAAAGGTTATGATTGTTTTGACTGATGAGCCTCACAATCAACTATACAGTATATGATTGAGAAAGGGGCATGAGAGTTGTTTTGTAGAAAGATAAAATAATACATGTGTAGAAATAAAAAATAAAATTCTCCAAGCAAAAAAAAAAAAAAAAAAAAAAAAACTCAAACCACCAAAAAACATTTAGATTTTATTTATTTCAGAGATATTTTATACAAGCAAGTGAGGCAGCATATAATCTATGTTTGTCAAGCAGTTCAGGATTGAAGGCGGAGCTAATCAGCTGAATAGGGCCAAGTTTGTCTTTTGACCTCATATGAGATCATATAATTTAAGGAAGCTGCACATTGTAAAGACTGCTAATGCTGAATAAGAGATAACTGAAGTGTTTTATTCCTCTTATACCACAGGAATTTCCCAACGATTACAGTTTTTATTAATTAAGAAACTACACGTCATACTTTTGTATATGTTTATAGCTGCATTTAATGTTGTGGAACGCCTTTATATAGCAGCTATAAACAGTCATACCCTCGCCAGCCTTTCTTTTTTCTCTCTTGAAGTTAATAAACACGCAGTGTGTCATGTTACTAAGAAACCACAAAAGTCCTGAAGACTTTCCCATGATGGAAAATGTACTCACTGTCACAAAATGCTGACACTGGAGACTCCTTCCATAAATGTTAAATAAACACTTTCTTATACAAAGCATCATCATATCAATTATTTTACTTTGTTTTTGCTAAATAACAGCACATTGTTTAATCTATTCAGCATTAATTTTAGATTGTTTTGGAGCAGAATTAGGAATAAATTTGGACATGGACATTAACTTTACTGTTTACATTTGTCTCAGGAGCTAATTTTAAAATGTCTTTAAGACAATAAAAAAAAATATATTCAGTGTAGTGTGCCTAAACTTTTGCCTGGTAGTGTAAGAATATAATGGACAGCAAAGCAGAACTAAGTATTCTCGTTGGCCATGGTATAAGTTGGTGTAACTGAACATGCCTGAGCTTGATGTTTTGCTGAGACTGTGAATAGGGTGGCTAGGGTTTAAAAATCACAGAAGGATGCCAGCTGGGGAAATTGTGCCAAACTCTTCTCCTCTTGCCCACAGATTAAGCGGCCTATCTCCATTTCTGGGTGATGATGACAGCGAAACCCTAAACAACGTATTAACAGTCAGCTGGTACTGTCAGCTTTTACCTTAACAACCTGAATATTTTCATAGTACCTTTCAACCTAATCTCTATACACAACCTCTGTACTGTATGTACATGTATGTATAATGTACAGCACATTTATGTTCATTAGATTAACAAAAAAATAATACTGTTAAATAGTTAAAGAGAAGCTGTTGAACTCCTTTAATAAAGATATATGCAAAAGAAATATATTGATAGAACATTTTAATGAAATCTTCAGGCAATTTTTTAAAATTAAAATTATTATTATTATTATTATTATTATTATTATTACCCTTTACACTTTTTTACACTTTAAATCTGTATAATTTATCCGTCCAGACTTGGAACTACCTTAGAACAGTTTTAGAAAATTTTCTCTCATGTCTCTCTCAGTCTAACACCTTCGTTGTTACGTGTAATAGTTTTAATTCATGTTATACAGTCGTATATTTTAAACCTTTATTGACAGCATTCACCAGCTGCCATTAGACGACCATTAAAAGTGATCTTGGAGTAAACTTTTTTGTTCTTTCTTATTACAGGGAATTATGGCAAAATTCATATCTGTGGTAATTGCACGTAGAGATTATGCTGAAAAACACCGAAACTGTTTGAATTTTGTTTCATGCTGTATTTACTGTCAGTGTTATTTCCCTGCACAGGTATTTTGACGAGGAGACCTTTGAGCATGTCTCAGCTGAGGCCAAAGACTTCATCTCCAACCTGCTCATCAAAGAGAGGAGGTGAGGGACTGCAATCATCTGAATTTGGAAGTGGGAAGTTGGAGCTTGGAAATACATCATTTTCATCATCTACTTTGTCAAGCTACAAAGTGGGGAAAAAAAACATGGATGTCTTTATTAAATCTTGCCTTTTATTTGCTCTGTCTGAGCGCCAAAAGCTCATGAACTAGCATCAAGCTAGCCAGCTAACATTAGTAATATGAGTAATAACTTTAACATTCATGATAAACCATCTCAAAACAGAGAACTGTCTGGTCAGTGTTATAGATTTAACAAACTCCTGACTCTGTATCTTGATTCATCTAAAGGTAATTCTATAATATAGTCTTTTAAAAAAAGAGTATAAAGAGATCTAAAGATATTATAATCCATATAATCATTTACAGTGGCAAAGTCGTACATTATTTGCTGCTTATGGCAGCCATGTTGAACTTTCCATGTTGAAGAGGCATTTTCTTTGGTTTTCTTGGAATGTCAGGAAGGTTTCCTCAACCCTGAGTTCAGCATATGATGTCATGTAAACATGGCTGCTCATACCATCAGTAGTAAATGCAGCATTAGTCAGATGCATGAATAAGTCAGTAATTAAAGGTGCATTCTGCCAAAACTTTTGTTTAATATGTTATTTATCATGATATATTGTGGATTCTGTAGCACAGTTTTGCATCTTGACATCTTGGCATTTGGCAATTGACCACTCTGGTGTGACTCATGAGGTGAAAACTCTGCTATGGTCATGGCAAGGAATTGGGCTCCGACATCTTTCACACTAGTCATACATATAAGATTTACATAGCTACGAGCCAGACAGGGCTAATTCTTCTCACGCTTTCTCTTTTTTGTTTTCCCAGTGGACGTCTTAGTGCTGCTCAGTGTCTTAAGCACCCCTGGCTGAATAATATATCAGAGAAAGCAAAGGGCAGCAATATTATCCTAAAGTCGCAGGTTCTCCTCAGGAAATACATGGCTAGGCGGCTGTGGAAGGTAAAGAAAATAAAGTATACATTCATACACTTGAAATAATAGGCCATACATAATAAATTTTCGATGTGCTCTCTCTCTCTCTCTCTCTCCTTTTATACAGAAAAACTATATTGCTATAGCAGCAGCCAACCGGTTTAAGAAGATTGGCAGTTCAGGATCCCTCACATCACTGGGAGTTTGAAATGTTACTCATCATTGAATTGTAATGTTATTTTATCATGTCTGTGCAGTTACTGGTTAAAGAGATCATGATAATATCTAAAGATAAACAGAAGTCATGTTACAATTATTTATGTAGATTTTATTCTTGCCTCACGCCCAGTGTTCTCAGGATAGGCTCCAGAGACACCATGACCCTGATCAGGATAGAGCGGTTACTAATGTTTGCAACATTAGACTTTTAGCTCCAGTGCAAACTGAAGAAGTGAACCTCAGATACCAAACAGGGCTTGGCTTATAGACCACTTTTGCAAAGGAAAACATATGATTTTCATTTCTGTGTAGCCTTTATTTCGTTATAGCTGAAATAAGAATATGAAACACATTAGTGGAAAAAAAACACACCACAATTCCACACAATATGAATATGAATTGATAAACAATTATAGACTATTAGTTTTAAGACTGCTGAACTGACGCCATGTCTTGCTTAAGATTAAACTTAAACCATGTCTTAACAATGTGTATTTTTCTTTATTAAGCAGTTGGATATGCAATATTGATGCTTTTTTAAAAATCAGAATTGCAACAATCCACTAAAGGAGAAGAATAAACACAAACAGTAAGTGTGTTGAAAGGATGTTCAGTATGAACAGATTGTAAATAAGAGTCCTGGGATGAACACAGTCTTTATGATTACAGCAGCAGTTCTTGGGTACAAATCTACAGCATCCAGCTGAGATGATTTCCCTGATCAGAATCCCAAATCACCACAACAGGGAACTGTTTTGCATGACATAAACAATAGCAACTGTGCCTCCTTAATAACAAGCAATTTTGCAGTTATTTTATATATAATGCCACAATCCTAGGCTTATCTTCTACTCCATCAAGTTAGTACTTCATGTTAATTTACAGCCCACCCCAGGCCTGTGTCTGAATGTTTTAGGGCTCTAAGCAACATCCTAATATATATATAAAAACCCTGCATTCTTACAGGGACCTCTGGTGAATCAAGGGCCCTAAGTGACTAAGTTATTACAGAACCCGGGACAGTCACACATTTTTAGCTATCAGGATGAATAGAGAGTTTGGTCTCTTATAAAATTGGAAAATGTGGTGAACCATAAATTTTTTTTATCCTGATTCTTTTGCTGAAACCATAAAAACTGTCCTTTGGCCCCTTTAGCCACGCCTACTCAAATTTATGATAATTGGCATAATACACAAAACCTATTTTTGCTTACTAGTCCTAGGGTTTTTGGCCAATCTTCAAACAATTTGTGTCATACTACTCATCACAGTCTGTAGTGCAATAATATCAATCAGCTGAAACTCAGGATTGATTGCATGGATTTGCACAAAACCTGAAAGGCATTTACAGAACAAGATTCATAAGTTTGGATCATCGTCATACAAAGGGGGGCGGAGCAAAGGTCAGATCAAGTCATTTCACACAATTAGCAATGAGCTTCTGTTACAAAACTTGATAAGTACAGTGTGTTCATGATAAGTCAGTTTATTGTTCTATATTACATTTAAGTCACAACTAACTAAATAAATATGCCTATGATATACATAATAAAATGAGTAAATGCAGCAATAAATACACTGTATGGCCAAAAATATGTGGACACCTGACCATCACACCCATATGTGGACCTTCTAGAATATTTGTGTCTAGAATATTTTTGTATGCTGTAGCATTAAGATTTCTCTTCACTGGAACTATTGGACCTATCCTAAACCTGTTCCAGCATGACAAAGCCCCTGTGCACAAAGTGAGGTCCATGAAGACATGGTGTGTGAAGGCTGGTGTAGAAGAACTCGAGTGTCCTGCACAGAGCCCTGACCTCAACCCCACTGAACACCTCTGGGATGAATTGGAACGCCGACTGCACCCCAGACCTCCTCACACAACAGCTTTTGTGAAAATGAGTACCATGAAATAATATTTTATACTAATGAATAAAGTATTATTTACTGTATAAGTATTGCTGGATTTCCACATTTTATTATGTACTGTATGTCATATGCATATTATTTATTTAATGTTGAAGAAAAAAAAAACCTTTCATTGTATATAACTTGTCATGAACTGAGCACTCGGGGGTGTTATTTGAGAAGTTAATACCTTGCAGATCACTGCTTGCAATTCCATAACGCTTATCCTACACAGGGTGGCAGGGGAGCCTGGAGCCTATTCCGGGGAACTCGGGGCACAAGGAGGGGAGACACCCTGGATGGGGTGCCACTGCCAACCCATCGCAGGGCACAATCACACACACACACACAATTGGGAAATGCCAGTCAGCCTACAACGCATGTCTCTGGACTGGAGGAGGAAACCAGAGTACCCAGAGAAAAACCCCTGAAGCATGGGGAGAACATGCAAGCTCCAAGTACACAGGGTGGAGGCAGGATTCGAACCCCAACCCTAGAGGTGTGAGCTACAGTGCTAACCACTAAGCCACCCTGCCCCCTTATTTATTTGCATGTGTTCACTGAAATGTTATCCTTTTTTTCCTTCAATTACAATGGAACTAACGGGAATTAAACATCAGGTTATGAAGATAAACCACCTGGTCAGCCTGCTTTCAGGGTCACCTTGTGATTTAGAGCACTTAGTGCATTTGTCCATCATCTTTACATGAGCTTTCAGTTTAAGATAAGATAAGGTAATCCTTTATTCGTCTCCAATGGGGAAATTTGCATTGTTACAGCAGCAGATATAAAGATATAAAAAAATAAAAAATATGTAAGTATAAAAAATATAAAAGACACACCCAGAGAGCACAAAAACACAAACATGCAACAGTATTAAAGTGACAGTGCATTATTGCACATAATTGGGGGGTTACCAAAGATTTACTTTCCAGTTAGTACCAGAGATTTATTGTCCAGTTAAGTGGTGGGGTCTGCTGGGAGCAGTGCTGGTTGTACAGCCTCACAGCAGCAGGGAGGAAGGACCTGTGATACCGTTCCTTCACACACTTGGGGTGGAGCAGCCTGTCACTAAAGGAGCTGCCCAGTGCCACCAGAGTCTCATGCATGGGGTGGGAGTCGTTCTCCAGCATAAGTGATAGCTTGGCCATCATCCTCCTTTCTCCCACCACCTGCACTGGGTCAAGAGTGCATCCCACGACAGAGCTGGCCCTCTTTATGATTTTATCCAGTCTCTCCCTGTCTGCAGCAGAGATGCCACTACCACAACAGACAACCCTATAAAAGATAGCAGATGCCACTACAGAGTCAAAAAAAAGTCTTAAAAAGTGCTCCCTGCACTCCAAAAGACCTAAGTCTCTTCAGCAGGCACAATCTGCTCTGTCCTTTGTTGTAGAGTGCAGTGAAGTTGTCCGTCCAGCTCATTTTATTGTTGAGGTGAACACCCAGGTACTTATATGAGTCCACTATCTCATCGTCCATTCAGTGGATGTTCACCGGTGTCGGGGGGGAAGTGTCGGTGTCTGCGAAAATCCACCACCAGCTCTTTGGTCTTGCTGCCATTAATCTGGAGGCAGTTCCGCTGGCACCAGACTACAAAGTCCTGGACCAGTTCTCTGTACTCTGTGTCATCCTCCCCAGTGATGAGGCCAACGATTGCAGAGTCATCAGAGAACTTCTGCAGGTGACAGCCCGCTGGTCACTGGTTCCCTGCGGGGCCCTTGTACTGCAGACTACCATGTCAGACACACAGTTCTGAGCACTCACATACTGTGGATGGTTGGTAAGGTAGTCCAGGATCCAGGATGCAAGGTGCTGGTCCACCCCTGTGTGTTCCAGCTTGTCTTTCAGAAGCGCAGGCTGTATAGTGTTGAAAGCGCTGGAAAAATCAAAAAACATGATGCTCACAGTGCTCCCAGGCTTGTCCAGGTGAGAGAGGGCCCTGTGCAGGAGGAAGATGACTGCATCGTCCACCCCAATGCCAGGCTGATATGCAAACTGGAGTGGGTCCATTGATGGGCTCACCAGATGACAGAGATACACAAAGACCAGCCTCTCCAGAGTCTTCATCAGGTGGGGTGTCAGAACCACTGAAGTCGCTTGTAGCTATTGAAGTCCTTGAGGTGTGGCGTGTTCGGCACTGGAACCACGCAGGATGTTTTCCACAGCTGTGGCACGCCTCACAGGACGCATCAGCGTTAGCAGAGCGGGGAACATGCGAGAATTCCCTCGGTAGATAGTATGCCCTCAAGCTAACGGCTAACAGCTCAATGTTCTTACAGCAGATTTGTTCCTTCACAGTGATATGCCTATGCCTAGCATTACACCATCGGTCATTTACAAATACTGCCAGCCCTCCTCCTTTCCTCTTACCGCTCTCCTTCGTCCTGTCTGCCCTCACCAGGTGGAATCCACCCAAAGTGGCATTCGGGTCCGGAGTTAGCTTGGTTAGCCACGTCTCCGTAAACAGCATGATACTACACTGCTTAACTTAGAACCCTTTCTAAAAAAAGAAAAAAAGCAGGCTCATATCATATGAACATTTAAGGCAAGGAAATCTTTACGGTGCCAGAAGGGGGCTTATTTTTCTAAGGATGTCAGCTTTCATCAAGTGTTTGTGTTTATTTCCTGAGTGTCCTGCCCTCGTGAAGTGCAAGCTCCTAAACAAACAGTAAATCATGCCATGAAGATGAGTTTCTGTGGGTTGAGGGTGGAGGGAGTGACCATTTCCATTTTAAAGCAGGACAAGAAGCCAGACCGCTCATTATAATAGTTTACTGCTTCCCAGCCCGTTTCTGAAGCTTAACGTAAGTGTTTACAGTCATGTGTTCTAGTCTATATTATGATTATTATGATTATGGTATTAAGATATTTGAATGGAGTAAACTGTAAGCTTATTTTGTTCTCAGGAATCAGTTGTGCGGTTGGAAAGTCCTTTTTTTTTTTGTGAGACATTTTACCATGAAGAAATAACAGTTTGTTTTGGTGTTAAATTAAGTTATGAGATGATTGATGATCATGATGGCTGTGATAATAATAATAGGAACATTATGGTCTTTGTGCTGTATCCAGCAGTCATAACTTTCACCTCTCTAAGCTTGTTTTTATTAAAAAAATACATTCACTGGCTATTATAAATAGATTGATTTGATTTCAAGATGAAACTTGAACTCAGATTTTGACCAGATGTTAGCAGATGCATGGAATTCTTGCCCAAAACATGAGGATTGTTTTAAGATGGAGGAACTAGTCCTCCCTTTTAACCCTTTATATCATCATTAACATTAAAAATAAAGGAATAAAAGATATGGTCCAAATATAACATGGATTATGTCTCAGATGTGCTGTAACATGAATGCAGGGAGGGGAAGATAGACTTGTCTCTGTCTTCTCCAGAATAAAAGCATTATAAGCCACATGAACATATTATTATTATTATGCCATATGTGAGTTCAGCGTTCACTTTAAAATGAAAATGAAACTGTATAAAATGCATGCTGAGTTAAATACAGGTGTTCACTGAAATTCTGTTTATTTTTCATCAATTGCACTGGAATTTATGGGAATAAAGCATCAGGGTTTGAAGATAAATCAATCTTAATTATGGCAAACTTGTATTCAGGGGCTGGTTGTGTTTATAATTTGTAGAATAGTGTTATTAATTCACCACAAGCTGATTTGAACCGATTCATTCGAACCGATTCAGTTGAACCGATTCAGCTGAGTTTCCCTAAAACCTGTTCATGTACAGGCTACAGAATTAGTGCATCTCTACATCACGTTTACACAGAATTATCAGTTTATTTGGAATACTCTTAGTAAAAATGTGAATTTAGGGGTGGTTCCAGCTTTCTAAGTGTTCTAGGATTTTTACTTAGAGCCTTCACATCATATGGTTCTACATAGAACAGTTAACGAGAGGAAATCTTTAGGGTGGGAGAAGGAAGCTTTTTTCTAAGAGTCTAAGCTTACATCCATCTAAGACCTAATTAATATTGAGTAACTGACATTTCGGACACAATATTACTGCCCCATCTTTAGTGAGGTTGTTTGGGGCATTTCTTCTCAGTTCCACACTGGAAATGCAACTAAATCCAGAACTTCACAGTGCAGCTACATTAAAGACAAGTTTGTAATTAAAATTTCTGATGTAATTTTCTTATTCTTTTTAGAATCCAAGTTTAAAACATTATGGCTGTGGAGGGAGGAATGAAGTGTGTGAAGATTCTGCTTTTTTCCTTCAACTTTGTCTTCTTGGTAAGTCTTCCATTTCCTATTGTTTTCTATCTGATTTCCTCATTTGTGTGGCTTCATAGTAATAAAATTGTGAAACATTCATAGACGCCAGTCTTGGTAACCACTTTACACCTTTCTGTTGGTTGCTGGGAAAATGTTGATTTGAGGTTTCACACCATCCATATGGTTATCTGGAAGGATTATTGAACTTCCTGTGATATCTTTAACCCACATAGCTGAAATAAAACTCTGTTTAGTAATTGTTAATTCCTGTAATAACACTCCAAAGACATTTGTACCTTTTGTTCTAAGTTGAATGAATCTGAATGATTCTTTTTGAAGTAACTCAGATCTGTTTTTTTGATCAGTGTTATACTTTATTTCACTAGATGTTAGCCTGGAGGTCTTATTTAATTTGCTAATAGGAACACAAATGGGAAGTTTGCCTGTTAAGGCTCAATGTCTGTTAACAGTTTGTGTATTGCTGGTATGTAGTTCGACACCTATGGTTAATGCTCTTATTATGTGACTCATTTACTTAGATTTGGAGGTAAGTTTTGTGGCTTGGACTTAGGAACAAATCTGATTCCCGTGGGCTTTTCTTGGACACTAAAACTCAGTCAGCTTGTTCCAACTGTAGTAGGAAGTACAGTATTAAATGTCGGGCCAAATAATGCATCATAGCATCTCAACATAATAATGATACCACAGCTTCTCTCTTACGTTCAAGAGTAACACAAACGTATGAACTGCTGATTGTCAGTAACCCAAATAACAATGTGTTTATAATGCACTGACCAGGGATTAAATTGGGCTGGTATGGACTATTTAATCATGTAATCTGTATAATCATCAAGATAATCCCATGTGTAACCATAAGCATGCAATATCATATTCATGTATAAGGTCATCTAAAGTTCAGTAACTAACTGTGCAAAGTACAGGTGGGTATCAATGTCTGGAGGTTCTCAGTGTCTGAAAAACATGGCGTGAACGGGTGTTCCAAAGCCGTTGATGAAAGGATGTACCAAGGCCATGGAGATTAGGTCTTCCACCAACATTAAAACTGAGAAATAAGGGTGGCGGACAACCAACAGATACTAGTTGTTTGTGTAAAGAGAAAACTCTGCCGAGAGAGATACGCATTTGAAAACGTATAAAAGGCCGTGTTGAGATCAGATTCACCAGTTACTCTGCAGACTAACTCGGCTTTCTTGCTTTTGACAATAAAGTTTATTTTTTGGCATCAAGACCCCAAGACTCTGAGAAGTTTTTGTTTTAGCTGAAAGATTTCCACGACACCGGAAGGGTCTTCAGCTCCAAAAACATGCATTCAAAAGAACTAAAGTCCAGGACCTTCTTTTTACAGTCCTCACACATGTTGAATGATGTATAATCCAAAGTTAACCTCCTTTGTAAGGTATGGATTGCTCCACACAACATTATGTGTAACCTGCATCAGTTTAATTTGGCAGTGAATCCCCAGCCTTCCAGCTATTCATAGACACTACATATGATATTCTTTCATCTCCTGCCTGATTACTTCAGTGTGAAATGCTTTCTAATTTAAAGGGATCTGTCACAGTTTCAGAAGTGAGACCATGATTCAGAAGTTTCTGAATCATGACTATGGCTATTGTTGAATCGTATCCATCCGAGTCCTCTGTATGATGCATGTTTTAACAGCGCTCATTTCAAGACTACAGTTTTGAATAGTAGCTGCATGTTTGCTAGGAAGGAAAAGCTACAAGTCCCATGAAGCACTCCTGATTGTGAGTGAGCGAGACTGTGATGTAACCTTATGACTAGGCTTTCTAAGGTGTTTGGCAGCATCATGTGAGGATCAATATTTTTCTGCAGTCAGTAATCAGTCATGCTGTGTCTGGCAGAAAGCCTGGAAAAAGAGAAAGCTTCACAGTTATTCAGGGAGCTGTGCAAAGTAGAGGAGGCTCAATTCCAGTAGCTCTGCCTCCATCTCCGACCTTCAACATTTTAAATGACACTCTGGCCAAAATGTCAAATTTAACCATGGATACAGCAGTTGTAAACATACTTATTCATGTCTTACAATGATGATGCAGCAGGCTCTGTCCTGGTCTGAATACTTGGAAACCCCCTTCTGATTACATGTCTTGGAGCTGGAATTTGGAGAAAAGGGTGAATGAGAGAGAATGAGTAGAAAAGGAGGATTGTGGGACGGTGCTCACTAGATACTGGAATTCTCAGGGAAGTGAGTTAGCTAGCTAGCTATGGCTAATAAGCAATGACTTTGCTTTGTAAGTAAATTATTGCGATGGAGCAAACGGATTACTCAAGTGATAGAATTTATTTAACGGAGCTAGGTCTCGTAACTCGGTCCGTCTCCTTTTTTCTGGGCATGCAGTTTCTCCGCTCATTTCTTACAACATACTGACAGAATTTCCATCTTCTTAAACAATATCTTCAGTCCTCCAGTTTGAAGTGCTGGCTGCACCCTCGTTAATATCGATCATTTTTCAGTAGTTTAGAGGCCACTTTAATGGTTGTAAACCAAAAGTGATTTCTAACCTGGTTAGAAAGAGATGTGATTAATTACCCTAGCAAATGAGCTATTTGGTTATAATCTGATTGAAGTATCTATTGAAAATTTTATTTTGGGAATCAGATTGATGTTAGCTAAAATGCTATACCCATATTATTATTATTATTATTATTATTAATATTATTATTATTATTATTATTATTATTATTAGAGATTAACACTAAAACACAGGGAGGGCTATATGGCTAAACTAATGCTTGTTATGCTAGAGTTGGACTTGTAACCCAAAGGTGAACCTGAAGGTCGTGGTTTCGAGTCTCAGGTCCGGCAGGGATTGTAGGTGGGGGGAGTGAATGACCAGCGCTCTCCTCCACCCTCAATACCACGACTGAGGTGAGACACTTGAGCAAGGCACCGAACCCCCAACTGCTCCCCAGGCGCCGCAGCAAAATAGGCTGCCCACTGCTCTGGGTGTGTGTTCACGGTGTGTGTATGTGTGCACTTGGATGGGTTAAATGCAGAACACAAATTCTGAGTATGGGTCACCATACTTGGCCACAAGTCACTTCACTCACTTTTTGTGATGTTCCTCAAACCATTCCTGAACACTTATTTGCAGTGTGGCAGGGCACATTATCCTGCTGAAAGAGGCCACTGCCATTAGGGAATACTTTTGCCATGAAGGGGTGTACTTGAGCTGCAACAATGTTTAGGTAGGTGGTACGTGTCAAAGTAACATCCACATGAAATCCAGGACCCAAGGTTTCCCAGCAGAACATCGCCCAGAGCATTACACTGCCTCCACCGGCTTGCCTTCTTCCCATAGTGCATTTTCGTGCCATCCCTTCCCCAGGTAAGCGACGCACACACACCCAGCCATCCACATGATGTAAAAGAAAATGTGATTCATCAGACCAGGCCACCTTCTTCTATTGCTCCATGGTCCAGTTCTGATGCTCATGTGCCCATTGTAGGTGCTTTTGGTGGTGGACAGGGGTCAGCAGGGGCTCTCTGACTGGTCTGCGGCTATGCAGCAAGCTGTGATGAACTGTGTGTTCTGACACTTATCATAGCCAGCATTAACTTTTTCATCAGTTTGTGCTACAGAAGCTCTTCTGTGAGATCGGACCAGATGGCCTAGCCTTCGCTCCCCATGCACATCAGTGAGCCTTGGATGCCCGTGACCCTGTCTTTGGTCCACCGGTTGTCCTTCCTTGGTCCACTTTTGGTAGGTCCTAACCACTGCATACCAGGAACATCCCACAAGACCTGCCGTTTTGGAGATGCTCTGACCCAGTCGTCTACCCATCACAATTTGGTCCTTGTCAAAGTCGCTCACATTCTTACACTTGCCCATTTTTCCTGCTTCAAACACATCAACTTCAAGAACTGACTGTTCACTTGCTGCTTAATATATCCCACCCCTTGACATGTGCCATTGTAACAAGATGTTATTCACTTCACCTGTCAGTGGTTTTAATGTTATGGCTGATCGAAGTGTGTATATATAAAGTAGAACCATAAACGATCATAAACATTTGGCTGATATAATTTAGTTAATCATTTGTATAATATAACCTTAGTGTTATGACACACATATTGTCTGTACAGAGTACAAAAATTAAAAACATTTTTTAAAATATATAAAACATATTACTGAAATACCCAAATGGGTTACTAGAAAATAAACTAAGGATTAAAGCAAAGTAATGTACTAAATCTTCACTCCACTGTATATTAATGTGTTCCATAACAAAATATGTTTGCAAATAGTTCATAGATTAAAAAAAGAAGAAGAAGAATTTTGATTGCCTCAAGAAGTCCAGATCCGCTCAGATAATTGTGATTAGGCAATTGTAATATTTTTGACAACTGAAAAGTGAAAAACCTGGGAGTGTTTGAAACACACAGTAAAGACACTGTATTATCCCACATGCAGGTCATCTCTCCTCATGTTTTGTGTACAAGCAGTTGACCATTATGAAATCTGATACGATCAGGTTGTGTGTGTATGTTTCAGACCCACATGTCCTTTCCGTTGCGTGCTTAAAATTACTCACAGAATCTCACTGAATAGCATTACCACATACATGCTCACCTGCACAGGAAATAGTAGAATGTTTCCAGCAAATAAGTGCACTCTCCAAGAGAAAAAAAAAATCAAGCAGCCAGACTAAAATAACCTGTTGCATAATAGACAGTGAAATTCACAATCTTGTCACAGCAGCTCCTGAGAGTTTGACTTCTCCAGTCCTAGTGATTGCCTGTCACTATGGAAGTCCACCGTACGAAGTCCTAGCCTCTCCGTATCATCAGAGCATTTCTGTTACTCTGGTTTTTGACTGTTTTTGCTCACAAGTTTACTTTTTTTTAGTGTGTTTTAGATTGTTTGCCTATTATACAGGTCTGTGCCCTGTTTTTTTGTTGTTTTTTTTTACCTTGATTTTTACTCCAGTTTGCAGTTTCTAACATCTGCATATCTCTGCAGTCAGATCAGCGTCTGCCCCGTGTTGCAAATCTTGAGTTTTAACATAAATAAAGCATGTATCCAATACATTTAATCCTGATGCACCCACACCCATATTTCTTTTATGTATTTAGCAGGGTTTAAGATACATAACCTTTTTCCCCAATGTTTCTTTCAAATGAGGGAAATATATATTTATACTGTCCAGGTGTGTGTTACAGAGTTTCCTCTGTGCCGATTCACTTCTATTTAAAATGTCAGAAGTGCACCATGTGTACGTGTCTTTTTGAGGGAACTTCACCTAAGGAAACCTTGCTTCAAAGCACACAGAGATGAAAGCAACCTGAAAACCTGTTGCTTATCTGCAAGCAGTTTTAGCAAAGGTCACAAGCTGTTAATGGACATTTGTGACTAGGGCTACATCAAATATGTAGTAGTTTTGGCAATTTTAACAAGTAAATTCTCAAAAAAAAAAAACAACGTAAAAACACGTTGAATGACTGAATGACACGTGTGTGGGTGTGTGTGGGTGTGTGACTGATACTGACTTTTAATCCTCTAACTTCCATAGACTTACCTTATTGCCAGACTGTGCGCTCTACCTTCTTGGACCACAGAAAGACAAATCACACTTCTATAAGAATACACTCGTTTGAATGTGTTATCATTTCTATTGTATTATTTATATACAAAGGAACAGGAACTCCAACGAAATGGATTTAAAAAATTGTTGATGTGATGAACCTTTCTGTGAGTAGACATATATTTAGCATTTATGGAAGGAGTCTCCAGTGTCAGCTAAGCTGTAACTTTAAGTTTTCTGACATGTACAGTGTGCTTTGGCATTTTCAGTTTCTCAGCAGCATGAGAAGCTGCTTTTTTTTTCAAGAGAGAGAGAAAACAACTGTTTATAGCTTCTATAGCGCAAGTCTCACAGACATTAAACATTAAACATAACTATAAATGAATAATATACACATTTTTCTGTACCAAAGAAGAATATTGGCAAATTGCTGTGGTAGAAGAGGAATAAAACACTTCAGAATGTGCACGGCCTGTGGTGTGGTGCCAGTAAAATCTTTTACCTCAGAGCACTCACGTTTTTATAGTTAGCGTAGTGTTTCATGTAGTGAAAAGATAAGCGCAAAATCAAGATGGTCGGCAAAACAGTGGAAACAGAAACAAGTTTGGGGAAATGGTAGCATTCAGTGTAGTCTATACAAACATAAATTAGCCTGGCACCACAACAACAACAACAACAACAGCTTACATGAGTGAACAGAACTTGCATGAGAGAGAGCTCTGTAAGACAAGTTGAACTCGTTAATGTATCCATTAATGAAATTATATTTAAACATAATTTGTAAGTGTTAAAATGGCTTATATTTAAAGCCATGTTTTCGATATATAATATGATGCTATGTTAGAGCCATGTTTTAGATATATAATATGATGCTATGTTAGAGCCATGTTTTAGATATAT